>VXBS01007366.1:1582309-1599516 GCA_013400255.1 Sitta europaea
CACCTAAAAAAAAAAAAAAAAAAAAAAAAAAAAAAAAAAAAAAAAGTAAAAAATCATCTACAATTTGTTATTCATTGACTGAGGAGGTGAAAAAGAGAGACCAAACCTATCCAGTCTATCTCCTATTAATATCATCCCGTGCCCAGGAATATGATAGCAAAAGAACGAAAGCATGTGCAGCAAGAGGCATGAAGAAGGGGCGTGTTGAGTAGAGAGCAGTACACGGATATGTGAGGAAGAAATGAGAGGTGGCTGGAAGAGAGATGGGAAGGTAGAAGTAAGTGGGCCTTCATGAGTGATGTTTATTGGCATCATGACCACTGATCTGAACGCAAATGGGTTTATTTACTTTAAAAACTTGTTCTTGGATTAAAAGACCTGCCATGAGTTGCAGTAGTAAAAGCATTTTTAATACATCAGCTTTTCCTCTTCCTTGTCTGTGTAGTTACCTTGATAAGTCCTCCATCATGAATAGTTAGATTCATTGCCTTCTTTTAGCCTTCCATTTGCCAGTAGGGATTTTTAGTGACAGATATATTCATAACTGTTTGACAGAGAGAAAACATTATAGTATTAGCTTAAAGAAGCATAAAAAGTAGTTTTCCATCTAAAGTTGTGTAAAGGAGCTTTCATTGTTTATTTTTTATTGATTTACTAAATTAATAGGATTATTTAAAATGTTTATTAGACATAAAACTTTAAGTCTTTCAGCCTTCAGGCAATTTTTTTCAGGAGCTTGTAAATGCTGCAGAGAAACATTTCAGTTTATTACAGAGGGAGCTTTTTCTTACTGTCAAGTCTGCACCAAAAGTGAAGAATTAGACATTCATTGATGTATCTGATTGTATTCCTGTGTTGAGGGTATTCCAGGGTTGGTTGTGTAAAAATGTGTTATAATGAAACTATTTTCCTTTTAATCAATACTACAGAGTATTACAGAATATTACAATATTCTAAACAAAAAAGTTAAAATACAGCCATACACTTCACAGTACTTTGTAAATTCCAATCTGTGAAGTATTGTTACGCCACACTCATAGCACACACATTCTCCTCCAAAACACTGTTTTTTTGCAAGCTGCAGAACAGTGAAGTAGTAACACTGGAATATAAACAAAAGAGTGAACTGTTCATTTCTGTTATCTGTTTCTAAGATCAATAGGAAGGAAGTTTGAGGGAAGTATATGGTGCTTATCCTACTGGCACAAGATTTTATGTAAGGTATTTCTCCTTTGAAAACTTTTAGGATGTCATTGTTACCCCATGTTTTCCAAAAGAAACACTGTAGATTGAAGGCTTAGTTAAATAGGCAGTATATTTTGTTGAGTCTCAGGATACTGGGATAAACATATATAAAAAAAAGTTTGGGTCTTTCCTTGTGAGAAGTGTAGATGATTGATATACGTATTTATTTCTGTTCCTACACCTTTTACTCTTAAGATAATTTGAGTGCCATTTTATCCATAGCAGTAGAAAGAAGCCTTAGCACGAGGAAGAAGACAGTAGTCTCTTGTGCATGGCTAAGTACGTGCTGTTCCTTTGCTGTACAAGAAGCGTAGCATGATTGTGAGTCATGAATGCAGACCGAAGCCATGTGCTGCATAATGCTCGCTCCTTGTTTTCTGCAGATCTCTGGTTAGGAGACAACGAAGATTGGTCCTGTCCTTCAGTTCCACAAATATTTGGTTTAGATACCAAACAGAAAATACACATTCAGATTGAAAATGTTAATGTGAAGCAGCTACTTAATTAATTGTGTAATTGTCAATAAGTGGTTGGTAACTGTCTCTGCTGCTAATGTTTTTAGTATTCATCTTGCACAAAAAGCAGTAGTGGATTTGGTACAACAGAATATTTTTAATGGTTTTGTTATCTGCAGCAAGCAGCATTTTCTGCATAGAAATTTGGACTCTTCAAAAGGGAGAATGTAAACTTGTTAGGACATTATTAACTCTCAAGAGTACTGCAGAAGGAATAAAAGGGACAAAATTTTATAACCTTTATAAGCAAGGTTATAAAAATGTGTCAATTAGAAAATTATTCAACAAGTGAGAATCACGGTTTGGGCAAATTTCAGCTGAAATAGAATGCTAAGAGGTTTCCAATTTCCTGAAAATAAATAAGTTCATATCATTCTTAATTAATAGAAATATAAATAATCTCATGAAGTAAAAAACATTAGTATGTCCTTCACATATTGCACACATGAATGCCAAGTCAATTTAATATGTGGTTGTGAGAAGAAAAAATTGTATATAAAATAACCCAGATGTATAATTTCCATGGGTGAAGTCTTTCTATCCATAGTGTGGATTATATTTTTCTCACTACTGTGTAATCATCAGCCTTGTGAAATGGAAGGAAGGAGATGGTTTCGTTCTCCAGTCATTGCTCTCTCTCTCTGTGTGACTCAGAGCCTCCACAACCTATAATAGAGAAAGCAGTGTTTTATCTCATGTTCCCAAGAGAGAAATTATAAAACTTAAAGTGTATGACAAGCCATATGAAGCTGGATGACTGCAAATACTGAAACAATCCACAGTCAATGCTGAGATTGAAATGCATATTCACAGTGAAAGTGGATAAGAAGTGTTGAGAAAATGGGGTCTCTTTCCTGAAATAAAAGCTAGGAAACTTATAAACTATGCAGAAACTCCTATACATTTTTTGTGTTCATATCCCTGCTTGTCATTATAATATTGTTTTTCATTTCAAGTCAGTTGTGTAAACTACTGCACTAATCCTTTATAGTGCAGATATCCCATCCTAAGATGCATAGTGAAAAGCAGCTGAATTAATTTATGATTATCTTTCAATAGAGGGTGTTTAAGTGACCAGATAAAACCTCATGAATATTATTTTGTTAATGAAATTAGTTGGAGTTTCACCTTAAGAGTCTGTTCAGCCTCAGATGTTCTTGAAAGCTACATGGGAAAATTCAGTATAAACTTATAGACATTACAAGTACCATTAAAATTAATGGAGAATTGCCGTATCAAACCTGATGATGATTTCTTCTATAAACATTGAAAATTATTTGGTTTATCCCTTATAATTTAGTTTTAGTCTCTCAGATTGTCCCATGCAATCTTTTCACTCTATTCTGTTACGTTTCATACATATACCCAGTTCATACTGTTTTGTCATCCTCAAACTAGAGCTGTCTTCTTTTGTCTGAAGTAAAGTATTAAATCCATAACGAAACATGCATATGAAGATAAAACCCACCAATATATATAAAAATGAGTTAATGATACACCCTGTCCATATTTTACCCTTTTCACATTCTGTTTCTTTTTCCTATCCTAATAATTCTTACTATTCCTTTGTCAAAGTCTAGAAAAGACTGTTTTTTATAAGAAGTCATGGCATAAGAGTACTTAAATATCTGCAGTATGAAATACATACAGCTCATGTGTCCTAGTCTGGGCTGTCTCAGTGTATTGATGCTGCATTAGGTCTTCAGTATTCTCAAAGATCTGTAGACACCATTGTTTTTTTTAATCCTTCATTTTTTATTGAATAGTTGTTTGGCTGTTTGAATTTCTTTGTGTTGTCTTGTGGGTGTGGGTTTTTTTTTTCCTCAGGTGAATCATCTGGTTTTACTAAAAATTAAATTCTCTTATCCTTTACAGATTGATGAAGTCTCCACTTAGTTTATTGAAATAAATTTCCTTTTTATTATAATTGGAATTTCTAAAAGTAAAGGCAGCACAGGAGCTTAATAATTATTATCTGTGTGACAGAGCTGTGCTATTACATACTCTATGAATTCAGTGTTGACAGATATTTGAGGGTTCATCTGCTTCTTAAAGCTGTGAAAATTGATGCCAAAATGTCTCTGCAGATTTTGACCTGCGCTCTTGCATTATTTCTCTGTGCTATGAGTACTTTCAAAGCTGCGTAATCTACTTGTTTTTATTGCTGGAGTTTTTCTTTTACACATGCAATCTGTAATCCCAGTCATTAGTGATGATATTATAGAAAACCAAACATCATTTTGCTGCTGAATTTCTTTAAACCAGGGCTTGGTCTAATATTTTGTCATTTTAATAGCTTTTGAAAGTTTGCAGACAGTTTCATGTAATGGTGTTTTTCCTTACAAGAACAGAAATGATATATTTGTATGCTGACTGCTTAGTGTCCTAAAACAAAGAACAACAGCAAAGGTAAAAACACTTTTCTACAGGCCAGCTAAACTTTCCAAGGAATTAGCTGATGAGCTGCTGCCATTAGAATATTCATTGACTCCACATAATTCGCCACTCTAAACTGAGACACTTTAAGTAAGTTGTCATAGATTCCCCATATAATCGATGAAGAGATGGGTAGACAGCCAGAGGATGTCAGAGATCTATGAGAGAGCTCTCACAGAGAGTTCATTTGTTACTTCATCAAAGGTCTAATAAATTCAATGGCAACTAGTGATCCAGCTGAACATACAATTCTAACTGGGGTGCTAACCACAGGCTCTTTAATCAGTCTGTCCTTTGTCTCTATTTTTTTGAGAATCCAGTTGTTAAATATGCTTTCTCTGAAATAGGACTGTGTACATGAATATGCAAAATTTCTTTTTTATTGGAACTGTCTGTATCTACCAGTTTCATAATGAAGGACATGTCTGGACAGTGTTGGGTTTTTTGTTTAATTTATTTTTTAATTTTTTTTTTCTTTTTTTTGCTGGCATCATCTGTATTTACCAGTGTCCTATTAAAGAATGATTCAAGGTGACTTTCAAAAAGAGGCAGAAAAGATGAGACAAATTTAAAAGTAAATATTTTCCTATATATACTTTAGAATAGAATGTGTGTCCTGAGTTAATGTCATATCACTGTCATAGGGCATAGGGATTATTTGGTGGAGGATCCAATGAAAGAGTGTTTTTTATCAGGTGGTTTTGTTTTATGTTGCACAGGAGAAAAATATGCTATAAATACTGAAAAAATCAAAATATTTTGAATTTCAAGTCTTAAGACGAAAACTAGTATTAGCTAAACCAATTAATTTAATCACAGGTAGATATTTAAAACTGGTAATCTACTTTAAATACTATAAAAAATCTTTCTTGAAACCTTCTATTCCTTTAAAAAGAAAGACAAAAATGAACAAATAGAGAAAACAGGTCTGTACGTACATGCCCATCAGTTCAACAGATACTGGACACATTTAAGTATTGCAATACCATTATTGCTAAATTATTTCCATGTGGAAATGAAAATCCTCTTTTTTCTTCCTTTCCCCTCACTCCTGTTGGTTTCCTTCTCTGATGGCTTAAGAGAAGGAAAAATTGTAATGCATAAGGTGTGTTCTTACACTAAATCCTCTGCCTCTCATTCATTACGGAATGAAAAATAGGCAAGTCTCCCACACCCCCCATTACCCATGGGATAATGTACTCCTGCAAGTACTGTACCTTTATGCAAAGAGAGGAAATGACAGAGGAGATGACAGAGGAAAGGCAAGCAAACGACGGATTGTTGTGTGGTTAGGTGTTACCATCTAGCTATGTCACTCATTTTTTCCAGTACTTTATGACACTTTTTAAATTGTGGCAACTTTATGACTTGTTATCACAATTTTTCCATATAAGGAACATTTTACCAACCTCTGTAGGAGCCCTGATTTCCTAAGTCCAAAGTGAGAACTAGGATTTGCTGAAACTTTTTGCACTAAAAATTCCCAGTGGGAAAATGGGAAATAAAAATTCTCTTGCTACTATATGTTTGAATAGTATTTTGATCTGAAAAAAAAAAACAAAACAAAACAAACACAGTTTGAGTTTTCAAATCAACAGTTCTGAATTTTGAGCAGTTACACTGGAAACAGTCATTCCAGTAGATCTAAGCTCTCTTTTATCGTAGCTGCCAAAAGTTTTTGTTCCAACATTACGAGTTACAAATTTGTGGAACACTCCAGCATCAAAAACAATTGATATGAAGGAGCATGCTTAAAAGTCAAAATTATTTCAAGTCTTCAGGTAATAGACAGTCCAGCTTTTTAAAATAATTTTGAAAAGATGTGTTCACTTTTAGCAACTCAGTTTCTGTAGAAGCTTAAGTTATACGTATAGACATCCAAAAGCTGCTACTACATCCAATAAGAAAGGAGACTGAAGGAAGACTACATTTCAGTCTACAACTTCCTCATGAGGGGAAGAGGAGGGCCACTGATTTTTTCACTCCTGATACCAGTGACAGGACCCGAGGGGACGGCCTGAAGCTGTGTCAGAGGTGAGTTCAGGTTGGATATCAGGAAAAGGTTCTTCAGTCAGAGGGTGGTTGAGTAGTGGTACAGGCTCCCCAGGGAAGCGGTCACAGCACCAAGCCTGACAGAGTTCCAGAAGCATTTGTGCAATGCTGTCAGGCACAAGGTGTGACTCTTGGGGATGGTGCTGTGCAAGGCCAGGAGCTGAACTTTGAAGGTCCTTGTGGGTCCCTTCCAACTCAGCATATTCTGTGATTCTATAATTCTGTAAAAAAATGTGCCATCAATATCTTCATTTACCTTATTCCTAAATTAAAACATTGTGGGTAGAGATGCAAAAAAGAGTTGCAAGGTTTCAGTGTCATGGAGGCCAAAGTTATGACCCAGGGGGTCAGATGTGCTGCTGTTTAAGTGGGACAAACACACGTAGTGGTCCTAGAGACATCCCAATAGAAAGTTTAGACAGCAATAACCTTGGGCTTGAGAAAAACAGAGCAATCCATTGAAAATACCAGTTATAACAAAAAATCAGTTTGTCAAAAATTCTTTTGTAAAAAGACAACCGGCATTGCAATTATATGAGCAACCTATGATGTTTTAAAAATAGGAAAAAAAGATCCCTAGGTGGAATCTCTCTTCAAAATCCTCCACCTCCATCTCTGAGTAGGTGAGAAATGCAAGTGATAGGTTGAAAATTGAACAGTTCTTGCTACCATAAAATCCATACATTTATCATGCTACTTGAACTTATTATGACCACAGAGAACAGAATAAACACTGTGACTCAAATATTACATTTTAACTCCATTTGTTATATATATTTTGAGAATAGCCAAACTATAGGTACAGTCAACAGAAGTTCCGAAACACTGGGGTAAACATTCAAAGGAGAAAGGAAATTCACAGGAAAAAAGAAAATCTTAGAGAAATATTTCTTTTGTTTCATTTTGCATATACTTAAAATTGCAAAATAAGAGGCCCGTTTCAGTTCTGTACACAGGCTGACATAGTAACACATGTATGCAAGAGGGACAGTGTAATTGCATTTTGTTAATTAAAATATGTCTTATAGTTATGGCTTTTGCAGTCTTTTCAAAGGAGCAAGCCTGTTTGGGTCAGCTTTACCCTGATTTTTGTTGACTGGAAAGAAATATGTAATGCCATTTCATATTCTAAAAAAAGAAACAAGTGCTGAGCTGTGGCTCAGTCACCACATTTTTTCAACCACTGAGAACTCAAAAAACCGCAGAAATGAAAATTATAGGAAAATGTCTGATGATTCAGATACCAAAGAAAGCCTAAGACCAAGTGTTATAAAATCTGGAGGTGGCTGCCCAGCTAAAGTGGATATGACAGGGTACCCTATACAGAATATTGACAGGTAGAGGAATTACTTCATTAAGCCTAGAGCCAGGAATGGCTTCTTGGAGCAGTACATTCAAGAGCGTAGAGGCAGCCAGTGTCTTCAGTCATGTTGGTTACCCTGGAACAAAGAGGTTTTTCTTTTCTGGGAATGAGCACACTGTTCGTTTTGGCATATGTGATGTCCCAATATCAAACATCAGCTCCTGACAGAAGTTCCTGGAAGAAATTGTAGTAAACTGAGGAAGACACATCCTATACCTTTTGTTCAATAACTCAGGTGTTTATTTCAGTATTATTATTTCTAAAAGTTGAGGCTTCTGTTGGTTTGTATTTCTTGTGAATATATAGTCTCATTTGCACGTTTTTAAAAATTACAGGTATTACATTCAACTGTTACGTACTATATGCAAAAGTTTGCTGCAATTATAAAATATTATCATGAACACTTAGAAAGTATAACTGATTATTTTTTTTAGAACTAGATCTTGACCAGTTGGAAAAAAATACTGTCAATTTTACAGGTATTTTTCTTCTAATTCTTTGTCTTTTTAAAGAGCTAATGAACAGGATGATATACTCCAGGGAATGAATTATGACTCTGAACTAATAATGAAACATCTGTGAGGTTGCCAGCATTTTGTCCTCTTCTTTCTATCTAATAATCACCAGAATACATCATTAGAATACCACAGTGCACACCCTGTTGTGCCATTCTGTTTGAATATTAAGGGTCACAAAAATATACAGCAAAAGGGAAACACTCCCCTCTCAGAAAATCAAAACACAATAAACTGTCACACCACCCCCTCCAAGCCTCAGGAAATGCAGATTTCCAGAATATTTAAAATACCAAAGAAAAACAATTATTATTATTATTTGGAATAATGATCTCCCTTGTGATTCAAAAACTGAGAGGAAGTGGCAAATACTCCTTCTGTCAATTGCAAGGTCTCTAGTGACTTGCTTCAGAGAAGTGTTAGCAGAGTGCAGGACTGTAGAAAATTACTTGATTTCATTGATATCCTGTGGAGCAGGGCAGGAAAATTCCCTTGATTCAAGACAGTTTGTACCACAGCAAAAATCACAAACCTCTACTCTCCCTCTTTTTCCACCCTATAATATCTTCTCCACTTATTCAGTAATCCAATATCTAATAACAATCCAAATATCCAATGAATTAATATTTTTCTAAACACTCTTCATTAAGTCTGTGGCGTTGCATGGGGTTGCTGTGACCCAGGTGCAGGACCCAGCACCTGATCTTGTCCAATGGCCCTGACTTGTTGATGTGGCCCATCCAGATCCCTCTGCAGAGCCCTCCTCCCTTCCAGCAGCAGATCAACACTCCCACCCAACTTGGTGTGGTCAGTGCACTTACTGAGGGTGCTCTCAGTCCTCTCACCCAGACCATTGATAAAGGTATTCAACCAAAGTGGCCCCAGTGCAGGGGCCTGGGGAGCTGTGCTTGTGACTGGCTGCCAACTGGATTTGGTTCCATTCATCCCTACTCTCTGGGCCCAGCCAGCAGTGAACTGTGTGCACACATCCAAGGCACCAGCAGCCTGTTACTGCAGGAAGAGTGACAAAGGCTTTACTAAGATGCAGGAAGACAACATCCACAGCCTTTCCCTCATCCACTAATGGAGTCATATGTACCTATTATGAGATAGTATAAGTTGTCCTTTGATGGTTTTTATTCCTCTGCTGACTAGGAAGGGAGTTAGAAACATATGGCTGAACCTTATTCCAGAATAATTAAAGATATAAAGAGATACTTCTGCCCATATGTCTGAAGATGAAAGCATGTTTAATCTTTTGCACTAAATAATTATGTTTTACTAACACAAATAAGTAAATTACTATTTTTATTTGCTTTATAGTGTTAGGAAAATCAATAGCATATGTGACAGAAAAATAGATAATGTACTCTTCCTATAAATAATTCTATACAAGTGTTGACACAATTAGCAATTTGTGATAGTAAAAAATTATCTGCTTCCTTTTCAGTTTTTGATTCAGAATTATTCTGTGACCTGTGTACAAGTATATTGAAAAAACTGCATATACCCATATACACACCTATACATGTGCAAACAGATGTGGTTTTCTTAATGAACCACAAGTTGAAAAGACTAATTCTTACGTTGTTGTATACACAGAGTACTGAAAATAAATGCTTCCAGGTAGAAAAAGATACTTCTAGATGATTATGTAAGGAATTTTCTAATGAATTATGGAAGGAAGACAATAAGAATATACAATATATATATATGACAAATATAACAAGGAAACTGTTCTTGCATATAGATCATGTAGAAATACTGGATAATATTGCAAAGCTGTAATATTTTGACTTTAAAGAGCCAAGAGGATATCTTGGATGTATGGTGATTTCAGGGAACTGTATAATTGGAATTGTGCAGAAAATTTCAAAGAGCAGCAGGCCCTGGCTTTTCTGATATCTTACCAGATTAGTCAAAGTACCTATCAAGACACAAAATCTTTTTCAGTTACTTGAAAGACAGGATTCACTAAGAAAAAATAAAACATCAAAGAAGGAAAGAAAAAATAAGTATCTTAACTGGACTGTATTGATGCTTAATAATCTGCAGTAGAAAAAAAAAATCTGGTTTCAGTTTTAACATCAGCTCATAATGCAGTTTGGGGTTTAATACTATTTTGACATAATAAAGTAAAAAGTTGAAATGAATGTTCTTTGGAAATCAGGACAGCATTTGCAGTGGAATTGACACCCAAATGCGGTTTTGCATATCTAAATCTCTGAAGTGAGTATAAGTAAAAAATAAACAGGAGGTTTTTTTTAACAGTTAAGGACTTCTACATTGTAGAAGACAGCAAATGAATAGTAGGACATTAATATATCATTAATTTTAATTAAAAGTAAACTTGTAAGAAATCAAGATTATATGAATAGATTCATATATATGAGTGTATGTACAAAAATTTGACTTTACATAAATTACAAACCAATTACAAATGTTTTGCATATAGATTAAAAAACAATAATTTAAAACTTCGCTGCGCACTAAGATGAATATATAAAATTTATTTCATAAAAGTAAAAACCAGAAGAGCCCTATCCTTTTCATGGTACAGACAAATGTAAACAGACATGTGGATGATATTGATCTCTAGGAGAACTATCCCTTCCACATTAACAAAAGAATGAAGTCTCCTCCATTTCCCTATTCTGTCCCCCAGCCTGGAAATTAATTCAATTTTCTTCCACCTTTATAATTATCTACAGTGGCTATATAATTACTGTAAAACTAATTGATATCTATTATTTTCTTGGAAGCACTGAAGAAGTATTGAACCTCTCTACATTAGTGTTTCTAGGTAAGCTGTTAAACTGGGACACCAGCATGATCAGATGATCTCTCCTTTAGAGTCAAAATGAGCATATTCCATAGTTTTTAAGGGATATTGTCACCTAAATCACCTGTTACCTACAAATCTCAACCTAAACATATTGATATGAGAAAAATAGTTACTTCTTAGTACCTTATTCAAGTCATTTTGAACAGGGAATTCTGTGATTTTGTTGAAATGAAACTGAAAAACAGGAACTCAGGTGGACTCAAAGTTTTCTGAGTTTTTCTTAGGACAGGTAATGTAACACAGATTGAAATCTGTCTGTGGGATGTGTCACATACAAGACATGAAGATTTGAGACATTCAAAGGTTTGTTACTATCATCATTAACCTTGGAGAAATGTGACTAAAGAAACAAAAGTTACTAGAAGACTGCAGTCGGTTTAGGAATTCTCCTGTTACTTAGTGGTGAGACTGGGTGACAGTCCTTGATTGTTGAGTGTAATATGACCTGGCCTTGCTGATGAGCCATTTATTTTGGTGATCACTTGACTTTTATTATTATGCTTCTATCTGGAAAGATTTTGTTAAAATTTATGGAATGCATTTTATTAGTTGGGATACTCAGTGCTCAAAAGGTAGGGTGTATCCTACTCTTACATATAGTAATTGTTAGATGTCAATAGAGGTATGAGAGACTGAATAAATGAAGACTTCTTATGCTATAGAATATTACCTCCTAGCACAGAAGCACTGATTTTCTTACTGATTTTTGTTTGAGTGAACAGCTATATGAATGGGGAATTGTGAATTTTAATGTATTTAGTAGCAAAGTTTTGAGACTAAAATTTTGTCTTTTACGTAAGGACATTTTTCAAATATTAAGGGGCTTTTGTTGGCTTTAAAATGGGGTTTTTTTGGCATATGTACTAAAATGCTGATGAAAAATTAGAAACCTCTTCCTAAGATGTTTGACTGCTATAGTTTTACCCTCAAATTTACCCTTTAATTCAGAAAATATTTCTTTTCCTTAGAAGTACTAAACAAAATACTTTAAAATAAATGAGTAAGAATGAAAATAGTGCCATCTGCTTGCTCAGCTTGAGACACAGTACTGCGTAGCCTACCCAGTAGTGTTCTTACGATTTTACCATGGTTAATTTATTTTGTGTTTGCAGTAAATTTGAGGGAAAAGTTTCCATAGTATCCCCTAAATGAGTTAAAATTACTGAAGGCAAATACAGAAAGAAAGATAGAAATAGATTCTGGATGGAAAATAGATTTACTGAAGCAAAAAGTGCAGAACTCTCGCAACGGTTTGTGCCAAACTTCAAATAGTTCCTTACTGGTACTTTTATTTCACATATATAGAATGTCTTATAATTTGCATTGTTGTTAATTAAAGATTATTCTTTAATAATTTTACAACCTGCTTTAACTCTACAGATGTGAAGGAACAACTAAAAAAGGCCACCAAAACCATGATCTTGGCTTTTTTTTCTGTTTTTTAAATGCTAAATTTGTGTTTCAATATAGTGCTTTGATGGATTTCATCTATTCAGGTTGGACATCTGCAGGCTGTAATCTCTGGTTATGATGGGCATTTTTCTTCAAATTGTCATAGAACCCCAAAGACATTATTTTGGCTTCTTTTGAATAGGAAACCAGCTGCAGAATTCTTTTGTTATCGTACCTCACCATTACACTGCAACGGAAGATCAAATCAAGATAAAAAGCCTCATTGTAGTAGCTAGAAAACAGACATGCAATAAAAAATGTACCCAGAAGTACTCATAGTCTGGTGTTTGACAAGGCTGAACAAGTAGATGAGCCATGTGTAGAGTTGGAGGCAGGGATACAAAAAGCTGAAGTAAAACTGGAAAGTCATTTTATGCTAAGTATCTTTCTAGTGATTTTCAAGAGGTGCTTTACAGAAAGAGACTATGAGAGTATATAAGAGGAATTGGTAGGTAGTCAAATAATTTTCAGTGTGCAAAGCTGTGAAAACTAAACAACCATTATACAGAAATAATACTCCTAAAAATAAGAGTTGTGTGGAGACTAAAATGAAGGCAATGTGCTTCTGAAATTATAGCTTGTAAGTAACAAAACAAACAGACAAACAAAAACAAACAAAAAGCAACCAAAAAAACAACCCTAAATGTTTTACTCTTTCAACATGTTTAAGGTAGGTTTACTACTAAAAGGGTAGAGAAATGGTCTAAGGAATGGTTTTATGTTTGAGACTGATGACTGTAAAGGAAGCTGAAGGGAATCTCCAGAGCATGTGTCTATGAAAGGTAACCTGAATGTGACCCTATAACCCCAGTTTTGTATAGACACGAGTTACAGGCCCCTCCACTGTGGCCAGTGCACTGAGGTGAATCTGATTGTGTATTTTCCTCTAAGAATGCATCCTCTTGAAAAAAGGAACCCCTGAACTGAAATGTTCAGTTTTGTTAGGACCCAGTATAGGACAATGATCTTCTAAGTGAGGAATTTTGCTAGGCAGACAGGGTAAAAGTAAAGGGCACTGAACACGAAGACCACAGTGTGTTCTCTGTGCCCTTTTCTTCACTCTTGTTCATAGCATCAGCTTTCAGAGCTTCCTGGCTGCCATAAACTGTCATTTGACAGCTGTTCTATGACATTAATTCTAATACTGTAATACTCTTCATGGCTGTGGAGCACATCAAGGACTCAGTTTTATTTGTGTTTCATTGTCATCTTACAAAAGATCCATTTGTTTAGAGGTTTGTTGTTTTTATTTCCCTTTCAAGGATTCTTTAAAGCAGTTGAAATATGCATTATAGCTTTATGTTTAGATATGCTTTTTGCAAATGGATGAATAGGGAAAATATTCCTTTCATTGCATATTGAAATATGAGTCTGATAATGAAGGAAATTATTAAATTACCACTAGTTGTTTAAAATTCCAGTTGCTCAAAGAGAGATTCTTGCTCTCAGAAGTTCAAAAACACTACAGGTCGAAAATAATTTTTTTATATTTGGTGCTGCTTCTATGATGGAAAAGATAGATACAACTTAGATAATTAAAAAGGGTTTATGGTGGTTTACTATCAAAATTCAAAACCAACTGAGTAATTTCACTCTCACAATGATGAGTTAGAGTTATTAAAATTCATTCCTGACTTAGATATATTTGCTGGAAAAAGTTTGGGAATAAAAGAGAAGGTGAAATTTTTAAAAGTTGGTTGAAATCCTGAATAGCTTCTGCCTTGTCTCGCTAAAATCAAAGGCATTACTCATTAATAATTGTTCCTTTTCTTTTTTTCTGACTTCCCCTGCACCAATCGGTGAAACCTTATACAAAGTTCTTCCACATTTGATTATAGCCTCTTATCAACTGGTTGGCTTTAACAGTTGTCTAGAGAGGATGGAAGATGTATTCTGAGTTGAAATGGACACTTTTCTGAAATTTAATTTTCTACGACTATATATTACTTTTTCCACTGAAAAGTTCACAGAAAAATGTTACAATTATTTTCAGGAATTACTCCACTATTACTACAATGTCAGAGAAATCTATTAGAATACACTCCAGGTTATTTTGCATATGGATGAAAACAATGTTAATATTTTTTTTAAATTAGGTGACTGCATTCTTTCTTTATATTCATTTCTATATACATACCGAAACAAGCCTTTCTTAAATTTATGTTAATTCTTTTTGTTACAAAAATATAATTTCTACATCTGCATTAGCATGACTGTTTTCCAACTGAATTAAGAATAATTTTTTTCCATGTAATGCATTTTCCATGTAATGTCCTATTTCAGTGTTTTTTACCAATGTAATTGTTAGATATTTTAGCATGAGGCCACACCATATTTCAGGATTTTGATGTCACATCACTTTACCTGAGAGTTGGGTCTTAAAAAAGATTATGTCCTTAATATACTGTAGTCTGTTTTAACTAATACTGATTTTAAAAGACTTTTTAAGCTACTGAGATAAAAACAATAAGATTTATTGTAATGTTTATAAGACTTTAAGTTTTGTGTCTTTAAAGGAGCATACTACTATTCTGATAAGAGTTGCACTAAAATGAAGATAATTCCATTGCTCTTCTACCCTCCAGGAACAAGCAGTTTAAATTTTACTGTAATACAGCATACTTTCCTCTCAGCAATCAAATAGTAAACATTTGCGTTTTGCAAGCACAGCTATATTTTCATACTTTTTCTATAGCCTTCCTGTAAAACGCTCATCATAAACTCCAACCTATAAAAGTCATTACTTTTCTTCATTCCAATGTTTTTTTCAGATTATTTTATTTTCCTATATTACTCATAAAGTGAAAGAAAGGAGTTCTTATAAATGCTTAGAAAAAGTATGTCAAAAATTAATCTGATTTTGTATGCACATGAAAAAATGCAAGGCTTTTCTCTCAGGGATAATGCGTACAATTTGCATGTACACCTACATTTATGCTCAAATATATCCCATTAGGATATTTTTTTTCAGAAAATCAAAGCTTTAAATTCAAGTTATGTCAAACTATGACTAAAAACAACTGCAGAGGACAAACATGTAGAAGTTTTTTGGTGCTTTTAATACCAGTTGGTCTTTAATAACTCAGTAAAGTACATATGCTAGCAATGGTATATCTGCAAAGCAGTGCTTTCCTTGCCCTTTAATACAACTAACATCTCTCTTAGTAGTTGCCCCCATATTCAGAGCAATAATTTGTAGTCACAGGGTCCTGAATATCCTGAGCTAAGTTCACTTTCAGTCGCAGGTAGAACAAGATGCTCTCCAGGGGTCATTTCCTACACAGAAATTTTTGTGATTGTCCTTTAGTGAAGTTTAAGGAAGAGAAATGCAGCAATACAGTATATTTCTGTACTACAGGATATTTTCAAATGGGTAGGAGAGTTTTCTTTAACACAGTCCACAGCTGACAAAGAAGCCCTTTCTTTACATACAACCATTAATTTCTTCAAACTCCAACCTGTACAAATTTTGGCTCAAAAAAATGTTTGGGATTTTTTTTTTATTATTAAATACCTTTGACTATCTTTCACTATCTAGAATTTGAATGGCCAGGAAATTCTTGTGTTAAGTACATTTACCAATTTACCTCCATTTACAGATATATGTTACCAATTTACTTCCATCTACAGAAAGTATATATTTCTTTAAGATACTCGAAGATGGAGCTTACCACCTTGCTGCATTTATTTTAATAATCTATTTTAATTCTGTCAAAGAGGAAACAAACTTTTTTATTATTATCCAAACTGAACTGAAACTTCACCTTTTTATCCCACCACTCGTCTGATTTCAGGAACTTTTTTAAAATGCTTATGGAAATCAAATTTCACTACTTAGTTATAGTGAATGAAAATTGGCTTCTGAAGCTTTATATCCTGCAGATTATCATAAATTCAAACAGTATAAATCCATCTAATTTGTGTAAAAGCTATGTCATTATCCAGCAAAACACCTTAGGCTAGAGTCAATGAGAATCAGAAATCCAAATTCAGGCAAAGCTAAAATAACAAAGCTTGCAAACTAAAATAAATAAATAATATGAGAATGGTTTGACATAAAGACTCTCTAGGAGCACTGTGTTCTTAAGCAAATACAAATTTCCAGGCAAATTTCTCTCAACCTCTCTCCCTGCTGTGCCTCACCTGCGCTGAGGAAATGGGAGCTCTTCCGTGTAAGTCCCCACAGCTTACTGGAAGATGCAGCTTGAGTGAACAGGAAGCATTAGATATGTAGGGCAAGTGCTGGTGTAAGAAGGGACAAGCTAGATTGAATTATCCCTCAAGTGTTCACAACCAACCCAGGCATACAGACCACGGAATGAGAGGCTGGAGAGCAATGCCATGGAAAGGGTCCTGGGGGTCCTGGTTGATGACAAGTTGGACATGAGTCAGCAGTGCCCTGGCAGCCAGGAGGACCAACCTTGTCCTGGGGGGCATCAGGCACAGCACCTTCAGCTGGGCAAGGGAGGGGATTGTCCTGCTCTGCTCTGAGCTGGGGCAGCCTCACCTCGAGTGCTGGGGGCAGTTTGGGTGCCACGATGTAAGAAAGACATTAAACTCTTAGGGAGTGTCCAAAGGAGGGCAGTGGACATGGTGAAGGGCCTTGAGGGGAAGCTGTGTGAGGAGCAGCTGAGGGCCCTTGGTCTGTTCAGCCTGGAGAACAGACCGAGGGGAGACCTCGTTGATCCTACAAGTTTCTTGTGAGGGGAAAAGCAGGGGCACTGATCTCTGTAGTATACAGTGACAGGTGGCCTGCAGCTGTGTCGGGGGGGGGGGGGGGGGGG
>VXBS01007366.1:1602960-1619303 GCA_013400255.1 Sitta europaea
TTTAATTCTACAACTTAGAAACTACAGTCTCTTCTCTGACCTACTTAATTGATCTGAAAAACATGTGCTACCTATTTTTGCTTACATTTGCTTACATTTGCTTACATTTGCTGACTCCGAATCTTGATATTGCCATGAATCTGAATTGGTCTTGGTAATTTCAGTCTGCAGTCATTTTGGTTTGCCTGTGGTGAAGCTTAGTGCTAATGTTTAAAGCTTGGTTTCTTACATTATGGGTAATTCCGTTCCTCTGAGTTAGCAAAACATCATGCAATAATTTTAGTATTTATAAGAATATTGCTTAATATTCATCTACTTGTTAATTGCTGTTAGTAAAGCAGAACATAAAGTCTTATTTTCTCTCCATTTTTCTCTGTATTGCCAAAGCAGTTTTGCTTGCCAAATTGCATTCATTCTTTCCCAGAAAGGTCATAAAAAGATATGGAAGACTATTATTCATCTATATTCTTTACTTGCACTCTAGTTTGCATTGTAGTCAAAATAATTTAATCTACTATCTTGTGGCAGAGCAATTCTAAGGGATATAGTACTATTACTAAATTATCTTATTTCATTGTTTTCATATCTCATTGTATGCAGGTTATATCACCACTGTGCTTTGATATCTAACAGAAATGTCATTATTTTAAGCAATAAAATAATAATGTGAATAATGTAAAGAAAAGTAAAATCCAAGATACAATACAATATGAAATACTGTTCTTCCTCTGTTGCACAGATATCTTTCTTTTAAATAGGAATCCATTTTAACATCTGTATTTGCTGTAAAGGAAGAAGAAAATAAAAATAAGCACATACAGTGGGATAAATATAGTACAACTGTTTGGGTTTTTTCCATTCCAAAAGACTGTTCTCTTTATCATTACTTTTAACAGAAAAATCATACACAAAAAGACAGGCATTAAATTTTTTTTTAATGTAGTTTTCTTCCAAACTAGCTTGCTGTATATTTTGTAGTTCAGTAACATACAGTAGTTAAAGAAATTAGGGAATGAAAAACAAATTTTAAAGCATACATTTGTAACTGCATGAAAACTGAGAAAGAGTTTGTGCACACTAAATCAATGCCTTAGCAGGGTCTGGCACTAAGTTCAAGTTTGTCTTGAACTAATGGAAAGAGAAATCTGGAGTGTGTTCCAGAGCTCTGTGCATGGGGGGATTTTCCACAATTGAATATCTCCTTTCTTTAGTAAAAGTTATTCAGTAATCTTCAAGAGCTAGGCCTTTTTCTTTTCCCAAAGCAGAATAGGGATGTCAGAAATACTTTGTCTTACTAGGATTTTCCAAAATAAAGTTTTCACTTTAGTTGAAATGCATCTATTGGAAATATACTTGATTGTAATAAACATTTTATTTTCTGTTATTTGCTTTTCAATGTTTTAATCTAAGAATATTTTAACATTTCATTTAATGTTTTACTTTGTTTTGGGGTTTTATGTTATATTATAATCTTAAAATAACTTTACTACATTGACTTTTACAGTTGATTGCCTCTGGAAGTATGGAAACTTTTATATTTTGTTTTATTATTTAAATTCCTGGTTTGTTGTGTAAGTTCAGTTGTTACAGGCTGTTGAAGTTTTGTTAAGCAGTAACTTTCCGTAGTGATTTAAAAATAAAATCATATATCTGTCTGGACACATCGTCATTCACCTGTCTTACTCATAGGTGGCTCTTTTATTTCACTCCTTTAGAAACAGAGACTTTTGACTTGATTTGTACAGTTGTCTTAAGCACAACTCTCCATGAATTCCTTGATGCAGGTTTGGCTTGTGAAGGAAATATTCTCCCAGACATTGCCCGAGCCTGCTTGAGGGATAATGCAGGAATAACAAGTTAGCTGAAGGGAAGAGTGTTTCCCAAGTAGACATACCTTGATTTTGTTGAGCAATCTTTGATTATGCCTAATTTACAAGTTATTCTAATATTTTTTCTATACTAAATAAACTGTTCCCTAATGAAGTGTACCTGACCATTCTCATTAATCTCCTCTCAGAGGGGGTAGCTGTGACACATGCAAGAATATTAAGGTTGCCTTTATCTTGCCAGCTGAAGAATTGAAAAAAAGTGTATACCTCCGGACATCATACATGTACACTTCCCTGAATCAGGACAGCTGTGTTGACATCAGGATTTGAGATAGCTTGGTTGCTAATCACTTTTCTGATTGCAAAAGTGACATACACTTGTAATACAAAAGAGTAAAACTGAGGTAAAATTATGAAATATAAATATTTACAAATTTCACTTGAAAAGTGTCTAAAGAGATAACATAGAGAAAATTTATAGACTAACAGCCACAGTACAGAGCAGTAAGTTCATGAGTTCTATCATTTGCTCTGAAAGAAATTCCTTCTGGTATTGTTTAATTCACTCACCCTAGCTGATTTATCATGGAAATGCTACAAGGCATTGAAAAGAGAGGTTATTCTAATAACATCACAGGTATTTATGAAAAACAATTCACTGAAAGTTTTACATTGCCAAGTGGTTTGCAAGCGCATTTATTACAACTATTAAAAATTGCATTAGCTTGTAACCTATAATATTTGCACTTTCTGTTCTTCATGTATTTTCTCTATAGCACAAATAACTACAACTCTTGAGGAAATCAGAGAAAAATGAAGCCTATACATTTAAGCAATCACTTGAAAACACATGCTGTGGCACATCAATTATGTTACAGATATGAGAATCTTTAAAACATCAGAGGCTAAAACAACTTTTGTTTTTAGGGAATCCTCCTCAGTTAAATTGCATCAGTCATCGATAGACTGCTGCCAGTACCATAAATAATTACTTAAGATTACTGATATTTCCAGTTTCTTTTCTAGTTTTTAATCATAGTGTCTGACCTGACATTTTACTCCCATTTTCATGCCAGAAATTTCACATTCTGTTTTTGTCTTTACAGTTTTAGAGTGACTAAAAAGTCTTTCAGTGGCCTGAAACAATATACCTGGAGGCTAACATTTTGAGTCAGTTTTACCCTTAGTCCATCTGTCTCATAGAGTGAGTTAGCTCTGAAAGAAAATGTTGGCTGAAGCTCACAGTGAGTATCAAGGCTGAAGGAACAAACTTGACACAAGTAGGCAAGGTCAGCTTCAGGTTTGTCTTGTGGAATTAAATTGCATAGACTTGTTTTGGGACTGGGCTTTTATCTCTGCAGCTACACATCACTGAGGGATTAGTAATATTTATTAGTCAGTAACAGAAGGCAGAATATGGGTACATGAGTTTTCTTGCAATGCCTGGATACTGCTTGTAAATGCTTTAGCTGGTAATCAGTCACATTTCCTGCTCCTTCTCCCTAGCCTCCAACACTGAACATATATCTGTCTGGACACATCGTCATTCACCTGTCTTACTCATAGGTGGCTCTTTTATTTCACTCCTTTAGAAACAGAGACTTTTGACTTGATTTGTACAGTTGTCATTACTTGATTTGTCTGTTTTTTAAGTCAAAATTAAACAAAATTTAACAGATGTGAATATGGAAAAATAAGTATGGACGACGTCTACTGGCATATATTAACAGTTTTAAGGGGCTAGGAAGAATGAACTCTGAAGTGAGGGAAAATAACCTTTTTAAAAGGTGTAATTGTGCATTTGAAGACAATTTTTGCAAGTTACTTCATTATTGCTTTCTATAAATCAATAAGTCCCCAGATTTTCAATACAAGTCTCTAAAGATATGGACATTAATCTGAGAAAGACAAGACCTTGAAAGAACTTGAAATGAATAAGCTTCCTATATGACATTTAAGAAGAGGAAGATACTTTTTTAATCTATAATAAATTTATGAAGGTGTATGTCAGAGAATGTATAGTTTAAGTATGACCACAACTTTAGCAGCTGTGTGATCAAAGATGAGTAGAACAGAATAGCATAGAGCACAACAGTTACAGTTGGAAGGAACCTCCAATGATCATCTACACCAACTGCCTGACCACATCAGGGCTGACCAAATGTTAGAGAATGTTAAAGGCATTATCCAAATTCCTCCTAAACATTTCACTGGTTTGAGGCATTGACCACCTCTCTAGGAAACCTGTTTCAGTGTTTCACCATGGTCTCAGCAAAAAAAAATGCTTCCAAATGTCTAGTCTAAACATCCCCTGATGTGCATTGAACCATATCCATGCATCCTGTCACTGGATCCCAGGTGGAAAGCTCAGCACCTCCCCCTCTACTTGACCTCCTCAGGAGGTTGTAAAGAACAATAATGTCACCCCTCAAACTCCTTTCCTCCAAAGCAGACAAGTCTGAAGTCTTCAGCTGCTCCTCATAGGAAATTGCTTCAGGCTCTTTCACTAGGTCTGTTGCTTCTTCTGGATGCATGGACCTTCATATCTTTCTTGAATTGTGAAATTCATGCAGTACTCCAGAGACCACACCAATCCCACACAGTCGGATAATCATTTCATTTATCCAGCTGGTTATGCTGTGTTTGATGTACCCAAGGATGGGATTTGTCCTCTTGGCTTCCAGGGCACACTTCTGTCTCAATTTGAGCACCCCCATATGGCTTTCTGTTGCTCTGTTATCCAGCCACTCCTCTCCCATTTTATATTTGTTTATGGTGTTCCTCCAGGTGTAGAGTCCAGCATATAGTCATTGTTATGTCATGTCACTGATAGCTGCCCAGTGCTCCAATGTGCCAGAACATGCTGCAAAGCCTCTTATTACCAGAGAAAATAAACAGCACCTCCCAGTTTAGTATATCATCAATAGTACTGTTATATAATTGTTATATAATTATTTTAAGTAAAAGAAATAGCATTACTTAAAATAATTACATAATATTTGTAAAACTATTTCCTTCTTATCCTCTTTCTTCTGCAATAACAACATCCTCACATATGCTGATGAGACTAATTTTACCACCAAGAATTACTAAAAGAACATTTTATACAGAATATCAGAACAAGGTAAGTGTTCTGCAATGTTCTTGTGTTGTACTTTTCTGGACTCCACTGAGTAGTTCATCTGAGACTGATATGAGTAGCTGAACTGTGTTAATTAACTCTTGGTACCTCTTCCATGAAGTTTTATAATTGCTCTTGATCTTCTCTACAATTTTTCATGCACAATGTGTCATTGAAATGAGTTCCATCATTTAACTGTGTTTTAAGTGGAAGAGTGTTTTTCAGACAGACAGCTCACAATTTCATCTTCTTCCTCCTGTTTTTTGCTTTCTGAGACACTGAAAAAGAACAAATTATAAAACCCAAAAAACAATCAAACTAACAAAAAACCCAACAATCTTGTTTCAGCTTTCTTGGACATTTGTGGTTTGATCAATCTTTATTGTGTTAAAATTTATTTAGATTTTTCTCAGGATGATGAAAATCGCATTATTTTAATTACTAGTTATTGCTCTTCTTATTTTGGTAATCGTGTTACATTTCCCTCTACTTTATCCAAGATTTTGCTTTGCTTTGTTCTGTTGGTTTTTGTTTTTGTTTTTTGTTTTTTTTTAATAAGGTGATTTGGTTTATTTTAACCAAATATTCCTGTTCCAGGAACATTGTGTATTCTACAGTGCCACAGCATTGCTTTCTGATTAGTTCTCCGTTCCTTACCTAATAAATTATAACACTCAATTTGCTTGTTTGACTGCTTCTGAACATTAAGATGATTACTCTATTTTCATAGAGTAACGTATTATAAGTCTGAAATATCTTTCCTCAGTAGTACAAGCTAGTGCAAAGTCCTTCACTGTGCATACAAAGTTAGAATTGATTTTCCCATTATTTTTCCCCATGAGTATCACTAACAATAATAATTTTCAGCCTGTGAATCTAATCACCATAAAACATCATTAAGGCTAATTGAACATTTATATAGATAATCACAAAGCTTACCCTGTTATATTAGAAAGTAAATAGATAAACCCTCATACTTTTGGACAGAGTTGTTTGCAATAAAGAAATTAAGTTTTATAGTTCTTTCCCCCCCGTCTCCCTTCCAGTTGCTTAGGAGTAAAATCCAAGAATTTCTCCATCTTTTGTAACAACACTAGGAAATGGTGAAGTTTCTGTCTCTACAACACTTCAGCGTGTTGTCACACATTACTCAGTTTTGTTGTCAAGCGTTCACTTGAATGAGTGGATGGGAAACCAGTCAGAATTTGAAGCCAGCCTCTAAGAAATGTTCCAGTAAAATGCTACATGATATTCAGAGGGATAAATGTTTACATTTTGACTGATGGCTGTATTTTGCTGGTTAATTTTATTGGCAGAATCTGTCTTTACTGTAATTTAATTATTCAGGCTATGAATCATTTGCATTTTTCCCTGCCATGCCTGGTCTGATGCATGTCACACATAGGACACCAAACAAGAAAGTCTAATGCATGTTGGTGCAGAAATTCCTGTCTTACAACTCTGCACTGTGGCAATGTCCATTGACTTTAATGAAAATAAGAATGGTATGGAACAAGAGTTTTGCAGCATGTATGGAAGATAAGAAAAGGTTTGCCTTAATGTTTTCTCTTTTCTAACCTGCTTCATAGCTGAGTACCCTTGACTGAGCATGTAATTCATTGCTGTCATGAAATGCAGCAAAAGTTTCTGTTATAATGTTAAGCCTGATTATTATGGACCTTTATATGAGAAACTACCTTAAATTAATGGAACAAATTGAAATCTTAATTGCTATCTCTGATCTAGGCATACAGCATATGAAGTACTGGAACGAATGCCCTCATTAATTTATCTAGAGCTTTGAAAGAAATGTCCTTCATGACAAAATGCAGAAGGAGACACTTATTACCTTCAATGTCACCAGCAGGGTGTAGTAATCTTGGAGAATATGATTTGAGACAGAGATAAGGATGGAATAGAAGCTGGTTACAGAAGGCAAATAAGAGTCTGTACTGCAGGTTTAGAGACTGAGCAGTTAAAGTCTCCTCAAGCTGCCCTTAATAACATGTAAACTTCAGCAGTAGTTTTAATATTAGTCATTTTTTGAGCACATGTATTCCTAAGTAAAATGAGTTAAAATACAGCATGGACTCATGTGAAATGGACTATTCCAGTACAACTTGATATTTTTATCTAACAAGCTGGATGATTTTCTGCGTTAATTAAATGAAGGAAACCTCATTGATTTGTATGTTAGAAATGTACTCAGTGGAACATCACATAGAGAGTGGCAGCTGTTTTAAAGCTCAAGTAATCCATTCCAGGTGTACTAGTGTAAGGGTGAAGCTCAAATGCCTTATTCTCTTTTGGAATCCATAGAGCATCCAAGACATTCATGTGGAACTGGTGGCAATAGCATTGAACCTATGGGGAGATCCATGCTTGCTTGGAGTGACGGCTGAAGATGTGGGGGACATGGTAAAGCCTCAAAAGTCTTGATAGTCATCTGATAACCAAATCTCATCTTTGTTGTCTGCCTTAAAGTGTATAGACTCTACCCTTAAGTTCCACTACCTGTATTAACTAGACCTTCAGTTTTTTTTTTAGGGAAATGTTGATCTGCTTTATGTAAAACCATGAAAGAAAAGAGAAATCAGTGGATTTACTTTAATAAAAAAGTTAATCAATAAAGTAAATCAATGGATTTACTTTACAAAAACTAAATTTTACTGGAGAATTGTAGTAATGACCCTCAAATATTTGCTAATGGAAATAGGTAATAAAATAAATTAGGAGGACATCCTAAGAATTCTGTGTGGTCTTTTAGATGACCTTAAGATGAACTGAAATATTAGGAATAGAGTGGAGTAAAATAGTGAAAAATATCTGGTCATACAGTTCAGGAACTGTTAGTATAATCTCTGGCATTGGCCTGGAAATCATCTTCTGAAGACATCAAAAGACAAAAAGGACTATCTGAACACAGGGTGATTTTGAATCACTAACTGGGTATGATAATGGAAAAGCCAATATTCTTGAATGCATGAGAATACGTATTTCCATTGGAAAAAAGAATTGTTCATGTCCTGCTAGTTGTTGAACACATGTATTTAGAGTCAAAATATGATCCTATCTGTTTAAGAAAAACAAAGTCAGAGTTCAAGCCTGCAATAAACCATTGATCAATTAGGCAAGAAGATCAGAAGAAAGTCAGTAATTATGAAAAAACTGTCTATTCTTTGCATATATACTAAAAAGATCAAAGAGAAAGAAAAGAAAATAGTAAAATATATATATATATAGTTTGTGAAAATATTGTAGACTGGTTGATAGAAATGTGTTTCTAGTCAATGGAGAAATAAAGCTTTGGAAATTTCTGATTGGGTTAGTGGACACTTCAGTCCCAACACAGATATTTCTTTACACTTTTCAATTTTGAAATCTGGGTCCCTATACACTCAATATCCTGTGGTTTAACTTCTGTATGTATTTTCCTATTCAAAAGAACACAAAGAAAAACATTTATACAAATATACTGTCCACTACAGGAAAGTTTTAGATTTTTTTTTTTCTTAGGATAATAAGAAAAAAGAAGGCATTCTAAATTGATATTCATTAATTGTCATGAGCATTCTCATCATTCCCATCATTTGTTCTTTTTGGGCAGGATGAGAATATCAAAAGTGCATAATACTTTTGATCTGAAATGACTGTGTACAAATTTCACAAAGAAAGAAAATGTGTTTTTCTTTTTAGTATCTTTTTCTTTCCTTTGGTTTAGCCCAAATATGGGAAGTTAATAATTTAAGTAACTCCACTTCCTTTTAATAGAGGAAAGCATCACAGTTCATTACTCTACCTTGTTAAACGGCCAATAATGTGATATCTTCAAGACTGAGTCAAATGCCCACATCACTCTGCTTTACAAGTCTCTCTAACTCAGGGTGAAAGATAATAGTTCAATTGAGACTCTGGGAAATTTCTGTACAGTAGTGGAAAACTATTTCCTCAGGTTATGCATCAAAGCTGTTCACAATCAGAAATCTTCTAGAAATTTTGGGATTCAGAAATTGTCACAGGTGACGTCAAACTGAGATTACAAACCTAACATAAACACAGATTATAAACCAAAGTGGTTACCTAAGGCACCAGGGCCTTTCTCTATTTTTCTGCTCTTTTCTTGTCCAGAAAAAAAAGAAGACTTTTTTTTTGTTTTATGAAGTTGTCACAGACTCACTCATATTTCCCTTTCCACTTAAATCCTCTACTCATTCATTTTCTTATTTGGTACTCTACTCACTCATGTATTTGTTTGGTACATACCTTTGTGCCAGGTAAGTAAGAAGCTTACATCTAAATTCTTAAATGTCCATGGGAAGACCATACAACTAACAGCTGACATTACCCTGTATGTATCACTCTGTATGTATCAAAAAGAAAGAAATTCAGACAAAAAAATTTGCTAACTAATTTTCATTTGAAGAGCTGATTTCAGTTTTAATTAGTAAACTGATCTTGGGAGTATTCTTTCTTTTGTGTTGAAAAAAGGAGCACTCAGGCCACTGGACTCTTTTCAAGTGGAATTTAATTTTCTAAATGCAGTTATTTTGTTAGGAAATATGTATATGCCCAAACTTTCTCTCCTATTCAAGCACCACAGACTTTTCTTTTGACTTACACGAAGACTAAAATTAAGTGGGAACTGGAAACATTAAAACTATTTAAATCAGTTCTTAAATCAGAAATAAGAAAAAAATAAATCAAAAAAAATATTTAAAATGTCACCACATGTTCAAGCATGACATTATCTTACAAAGACGAGAAAAAAGCATTATTAAACTTGGTCTTCATTTTATATATGCATTATAAAACTTGAAGCAAACAGGTTGAGCTAGAGGAGATAACTGACCTCTTATGTAGCTTTGATACTCAATATACACAGAAATAGGAGGATTTCAGAATATGCCTGGCTATTTCTGTATAACAATCTTCTATTTTTTTTTTTTTCTGAATAAAATAATCAGTCTATTTTGAAATTTTTGCCTATCAACCAACAAAACATAAGATTTTCTTGAGAACATAGCTCCCTCTGTCACTGATAGGTCATATATATTATGGTTGTAAGGCTATGGCACTGAGGGTATTTCTTACTAGATGTTTTTGAAGTGTCAGCCATAAGCTTTTGTTAGGGATCCTGTGAGACCTAGGCAGTAAAAAATATAAATATTTAAAAATATGTATTGAATAAATATATCTTTTGTAAAAGCTGAACCAACTCTACAGGAAACAGGTTAAATATAAAAGCTTTGCTTTAAAATCCATAGTGTAAGTTATGGTGTAAAATGAAACCACAAGAACTGTAATACAGGAATAACCAACTTCTCTGAAGACAGTGTATGAGACACAAGGCATGAGCTCTTAGCAAATGCTCCCTCAGTCCCACTGCTTTTCCATACAGGCCATCAGAATATACTTAAGTTATTCCAGTTCAACCACTTTTGTTCAGCTTCTGTCAATGGACTTGATTCGCTTTTTACTGGTCATATCCAACCTTGCTACCTCAAAGCCATTTCTCCAAACTTACATTTTGCTCCATCTCTATGATGTAATAGGCTTAGCCTTATATCTCCCTCCAGCATGATCCAGTCAAATAGCTCTTAAAAGGAAGGAACACAGTTACCTTGTCACTTCCAAATCCTGTTCCTTCAGTACTCTGGGAACTACTATTTTGCTGTGTTTCTGGAAGGCATGAGATATAGGAAGACACATTAATACTCTCCAGAATTCCTTCCATCTAAGGAAGTCAAAATGTAGTGGTCTATAAGCTGCACTGCTTCCCAAATTCCCCCATTAATTAGGCAAGACTGCAGGGAGAGGACAGACAAAAAGATGCAGAAGGCTGAACTTGGAAAGGATGAGACTACAAATGTGTTTGGAAGATGCAATGCCTTTATGAGCCAAATGCGGAAAATAGCTCCTGTAGCCTTGAAATAAAAACTGATGGGCTTCCCATATATTTCTTAAGCCATGGTAGCACAAAACATTTTTGATATTTAGACAGTATCCATCCTGAGTGCAAATTTTCTAGAATATGTGTTCTCCTTAAAGAGAGAAATGAACAGATTCAGAAACTTTTCCTGCTAGTAGATGTCAAAACCAAAAAAATTAGCCTTGAAAGGAAAGATATTTTACTAATGAAAACATAATTACAGTGTTCCTGATAAAGCAAGACCACAAGAAACTAATTTACATAATAATTTTCTGAAATACATGAAGATTACATTTCTTTCTGTGAAAACCATCTATTTTCCATACACATTTCACTTGTAAGATTCAACTTCTAAAATTTAGTTTCTGAGTAGGAACAGAAGCACATACTTGGAACTTGTGATCTAAACATATCTAAGAATATAACCTGCAGTTGTCAGAAAACATAATTTACACTTCCTTATATCAAATTCAATTTTATCTGTCACATCTGGTTTTGTTCTTTTTCTCCATGCATAACCCTAAAGAATGCCCTCTAATAAATAGTCTTACATTGGTATAAATAGCTAGAGAAACCAGAGCCTTGTTCTTGAAAAGAGGCAGGGAATAAAATGTTGGTAAACTTTGCGGATGTTGTTGAAATTCTTATGTCTGTTAACTGGAAAGGATCTTGAATCTGAGTTTAAGGCATCTCAGTTGTTGCTGATCTTGTATACTTCACACACACCAGTCAGCAGATTCCCTTAGGTTCTGTGGTTGAAAAAGAATGCTTGCAACATACTTTGCTTAATCCACTTGTATATTCTTAAATTACTGAGTCAGGGTAGTATGTTCCTGGCTATTAAAGTACTGAAGAGCTACATCTGTGGTATTTATTCTTCAAGTTTTATAAAGAGGACCCAATCTTGCAAGTGATTAATAGGTTTTTTCTCTCAGAGCAAATTTGGTTCTTGAGAGAAAATTATTTTCATCTTTTCAGTCTAATTAGTAATTTGAAATAGAAATTATCCAATTATTTTAATTGTTTTTCTACAAAACAACCATGAAAGATTCTGTACTTAAATCATTTAATTACATGAAATTAATTTTAAAAATTGCAGGTCTTCAGCTGCTACAGGTCAGGAACAATTAAGAATGTAAAAGGAATTTCAGCATTTGTTTTTCTGTAAATAGCGATATTATTTCATGGCAAATTGCAATTCAACATTACATCTACGGGACCACTCTGAAGGACCAGAAATTGAGTTATTAATAACTGCTTCCTCTGAGTAATTTTATTTACCTAGTCAATGAACTGAAGAAAAGAGCAGCATGATCCTTTGCTAAATATACTAAAAGTGCACATGAAAGGTCCTGTACTAAACTGTCCTGGCTTCAGTTAGGGTAGAGTTAATTCCTTCTCAGTGGCTGTTACAGTGTTTTGGTGAGCAATTGCAAGGTGTACCACTCTCGGATTTTTGTTTTGTTGTGATGACCTGAGATTGTCAAAAGTCTCTTGTTTCCCCAGCCCAGTGTCAGAAGAACAGTCTGAGATCTCTCTGTTCTCTTTTTCAAGGTTGTTTATTTTTTTGTTATCTTGTACATTCATGCTCTGGCCTGCTGAGGTCTTTCTTGCAGGTCGAGATCAGGCAGACTCCTGACTCCCTTGGGGCAGTGTTTATCTTTTATACTAAAAACTATGTATGCTTTATTTACAATAATTCTCCAATCCTTATCAACTATGTTGAACAGTGTGCCTCTACTCTAAACCAAACAGTGCCACCATCACAACAGAAGATGGAGACTAAAAGACCAAGAAGAAGGGCAGGGACATGCCACAATTCCTCCATCTTTGTCCATTGAACTCACATTCAAAAACCTCAAAATTCTACATTTTCACCCTGTGACAAGTTAACTATCACTCTACTTAAATTTTTATCATTTATAAATTTTCCAGGACAGTCAGAGGGTTATCCTGGGTTCTCACATATTAATTAGGTTTTTTTCCCACTTACTATCATTATTATTACTATCCTTTATTATTAGTATTGTATTTTACTTTATTTTAAATTATTAAACTTCCTAACACAAGTTCTACTTTAATTCTCCTCAGTGGTGTGGTGGAGAAGAGTAGGAGTTGAGTGAGCAGTTGTGAGGTGCCTCATCTCTGGCTGGGCTTAAAACCACAAAATAAAATGGGGCCATCAGTTTCAGCATTGCACATTTATATGGGTTACTAAACTCTTGTAAACAGTATCTATGTATTGCTTTTCATTTTCTGACACAAATCATCCTAATCCCCTGTAATCTGAAGGAGCACATTTTGATATCTCTTTCTTTTGCCCTTCATAAAACTTTCCCAGAATACCGTAATACCAGTATTAGTAACAACAGGTCCAGTGTCAAAGTCTATATGGATTTTTTACACATAGAAACACAGAAAATAATGCTTTTGTCTCAATAAGGCTGTGCAAGCCTTGACAGAATTGCAGCATTTGACACAGATTTGATAAGTCTATTTGCGGTGCAGAATAGTAAATTTTTTGGAGTGGCTAGGTGAGGACGCAATTTCATACTTGGTGGAGTTCTAGTACACTCAGAAGATTTGCCCTGTGAGTGATTTTAATCCATACTGTGTCTTCATTAGTGATGCTTCTGAAGCGCTCTGGAAGTATTTAGCACCTCGGCATACTCACCTTTCTATTGGTAGGTGTTTCTCACCCACGTGGCCCTTATCTCCTGACTTCCAAGTCAGCACTGAAGCGATAAAAGTATCATGAGGACCGACTTTAGCATACAAAGCTTTCTTTAACTAAATCTTTTCTCCTCTGTTATCCTCGGGCACTTAGGCTGGTGACAGAAGCATATCTACAACTGCAGATGGAAAAGATTCAAACGCTTCAGCCCAGAAAAAAGATACTTATTCACGGATATTTCTCTGTTGCTTAGACCAGTTTCTTAACTAGAACAAACTACAAAAGCAATGAGACTAATATAATTCGAGATAGGAAACTAAGTATAAGAACTGGCATTACATATTACATGTTGATAAGATACATATCAGCCAAAACTAATTATGTAGACAAATGGAAAAGTAATTTAAACTTAAAGGGGAAAAGATAAGGAGAGAACTTGCTCTTACTGCAACTTTCAGCCCTTCAGAAAGATGGCTGTTATTGCCATAAATGCCTATGGATATGAATAACACAATTATATTTCTGTGAAATTATTTTGAAGATTATGTACCTCCTTCCTTATTTTTCCCCACTCAATTTGGCATCTGATTTCAAACTGACTTGAAAATACAGTGGTAAAACTGTGTCAAAAAGTATAACTTCTGGAGGTAACAGGTAAAGTCACTACTTTTTCAAGCAGCTGGATTTTGCACTGAGATTTCTCAGATTTTTTTTTTTTTTTAAGGACATGCTGGAATTGAATGTTTATCAGGAATATGTTTTCTATATCGACCTTAGACTACAATAATTTAAAACACAAGAGTATTCATAATTAAGGGGAAACTCATCCTCTGTTGTTTTGTGTCACAGCTGTGCAGGTTACTCAATACCCTAAGAGCAGTTAAAACTAAGTGAAACACATATTTCAGTAGCTGACAATTTCTATAATATAACTAAGGCTCAGAAAACAAAAGCCAGTTTAGGCACGCATATAAAAATAATCCTTTTGTGGTATTCTACAAAAAATATAATCTCTTGAAAAACACCAGAATAACAGTGAGTGAATATTTCAATAGGAGCATGTAGGTGAATACAGATTTTTGCTGAGAAAAAAATAGATAATCATGCTGCCACACTGATTTTTTACTACTTTTTTTTTTTTCCTAAAATATAAAACCTGTTTCAGTAGGTGTCTGTGTTAGGAACTGAGCTCAGGATTCATCGATAAAATCTTTTTATGAATTAAAAAATGCTAACTCTGTTGCTTATGAATTAACGTCTCTCATGTAATTCACAAAATGACAGAAGATAATTGCTGTGAAAAAAAGCAAATTATTTTGGTTATGAAAGTTCATGCAGACTTGTAAGAGAAAAAAAACTGTGCTAATAAAAGTTACAGTCTGCCTATCTCTTCACTTTGCTGTTTTCAAAAAAGTCTTTTCACACTATAGGTCAAACAGAAACGCATATTATGACACAAAATGAGTGAACACTCCTGATTTTGTCTGTAGAGTAACGAATTGCTAGTAAAATTGATTTGAGGTGTAATTTATGCCATCTACTCTAAAAACTCTTCAGTTAATGGTATCTAGGCTTATTTTTGTTGCTTCAATTTAAATGAAAAATAAAAGGTACTATGGCATACTACATTCAGCATTAAAAGGAATAATAAGAAACCTTCTGTGGAGTTTACATAAGCTCATATATGTAGAGGTGGCCCCAGAAACTTATGCTGTGTACTGAAACTGAATAAAATTGAAAATTGACATATTAGTATATGTCACTTTAACATTCAAATTATTTCTTTCAATTTGAAATTAGCAGAGACACCTGTAAAAGCATGAATAGCCTGAAAAAGGATCCCAAAGGATTTTTTACAAGAATTAAAGCCATTTTTATTGTTGAAATTCATCCATCTACAGAGAAACCATGAGAGACAGAAATGACTATGAATATTCTTTTATTCTAAGGTGCAGACTGTAGTAGCACTTACAGGCTCTGGAGCAGTACTTCATGAGTGCAGCATACTGGTGCTCATTCTGAATACCGAAGAGGTACTTTACTCCAAGTGGGGTGTGTCATGGCAGAGATCCCACTGACTTTAGCATAATTTTGCCACTGATCTCAGCAGAGAATTTATTCAAATAATTGTACACAAGGCAGTATGAGTTATCCGTAGTTTTAGGAAAATGTCCATCCCGGACACATCAATATTTTGTAGATGAATTATGTCTTTTAGAGTACCATGATCTAAATTCAGTCTGGTGAGGTTGAGTGGTCTTTTTGTTACACTTAGTGGCTCAGGTCTGTTTTAACACAACAAAACCTCAGAATTTGGACTTCCCGCATTTTTGTCTGGGCTGACTGTGCCATTGTGTGCAGTGTGAACTGTCTATGAACCTGTAATACAAACGCAGCACAGAAGAGCATGAGCATGGGAGGGTGGCAGAGGGCTTGAGAGCAGAGGCACAGGATGATACCAGAGGCCCAGGGCTGTAAACGCTATAGCAGTAGTCAGTTGGTAGCCACCTCTGGAGTGTAACCTGTACAGGTGGTTTTACAGGTGAAAAAAGAAAACGAGTAAGTACCCAACAAATGGGAAATGTACCACATGGAGTAGATCTGACAGAAGGTGGAATTGAAGACCAGTTTAGGAGGTGCTGTTAGAAAAAACATAAATATATCCCAAAAAACGCCAACAGTAAGGAGGAAGACAACCCCAGCTATGCAAAACCACATTATATTCCTCCTGGAAAAAGATTTGGGCTAATGATTTTCCCAAATACCTCTTTTTTTTTTTTTTTTTTTTTT
>VXBS01007366.1:1620742-1713334 GCA_013400255.1 Sitta europaea
TATTTTTTTTTATCGGTTTTTTTTTTTTTTTTTTTTTTTTTTTTTTTTTTTTTTTTTTTTTTTCTGCCATGAAATAAAGCTTTGTGTATGGCTTGAACCCACTTCTACCAAAACAGAAGATAGTTTAGCACAGAGAGACTTTTGCAGTAGCGTTAACTTCATTTGAACTTGAAAACAGAGTCTGGTATGGCAGGGGCTGTAGCTGTAGCTGTTACAATTTGATCGTTGGTTTTGTGAAACTGAATATCACCTTGGTTCTTCATAGCTAGTTTTTTGGGATCATTTTGTCTGTGGATGCAATCCATAGCTGGTAGAATTAGGATATACCACAGAAGAAGCTTTTAATTTATTCATAAAATCAGTTAATTTTAATGAGATCTTTATGACACAAATTAGGATGCGAGCCATAGCAAGCTGACTCACAGGAAACTGTTTCAGAGTTGAGTCTGTTTTAGCATAATAATAAAAGGGATTGTCATTCTTTGACAAAAAAACATAACCCATGCTTATACAAATGGTGATAATGGCTGAATGGATAGCTAAAACTATATTTTCAAAGAGAAGCTTTTGATCTTAAGGAATCAAGAAAGTTTTTGGCAAGGAGAAGTGGAGTGGGAAAGGCCGTGACTTTTTTTTTTAGGGGGGGTCTAGTAATCAGTATATGAGATTATAGAAAAAATAATCCAATTTTCTCTTCTCAAAGAAACTGGATTAGAAAAGAATCAGATAGAAAAAATAATTTGAAAAATTGATGTTTATAATCTCAGTGATGTTTCTTTGGAACATTATCGAAATTGTGCAGGATGCAAGCAATATTCTGAACAGAAGATTAAAAATCAAAAAGCCTTTAATTCACTTGTGGTTATCCATGTGCTACTGCTAAGGTAACCTAAAGACAAGCAAAACCAATATCATCCATGAAGTTGACATGCTTTGAACAGCCTTTCAAGGAAAACTAAACAGTCAAACAAGGTTCGAATTTGTTGAAAGAGCCTCTAAGTCCTCTGGTGTCCCTGCATTTTGTTTCATACATGGTCTTGAAAAATTTCACAGATGCTGTTCTAATGCAACTGGGTTAACTAAGGATAACCCTGTGGCTGTTTCTGGTCTGAAACAAATAGGTATCACTAGCAAAATTTAGTTTCACTCTAATTCTGTCCTCAGAACTTTGACAGCATCATAAGAGGTGTGATCTAAAAAAGCCTGAAGGTGGCAGTTAGTGATGATCTGCACCTCAGGACATGAAGGGAAAAATTAAAAAAAAAAAGGATTGCAAACACAGAGGAATTTGATTCAGACAGCTGAATAATCACTAGAAGAATTACAGCAGTAGAAAATGTAGTAAAGTTCTACTCTACATGTTGCTTTTAACATCAATCGAATTTATCTTTCTTCTGCCTCATTTCACAGCTTTTCTTGAAATGCTTTTCTAAGTTACATACTGGAAAAAAGAAGAAAATATAAGAGAAAATTCATCTTATATTTAGTATAAAAATAGTACAAAACTCTTTTTCATCTGTGTAGTATGGGCAATTTAATCTCACATCAATTTTGTAGATATTCAATGATAGATAAAATATAAACTCACTGGAATTTTTTCAGTGCTGGCATTTTGTTGGTGACAGTTATAGCCATGGATGGAAAGTTTCCAGAAAAAGAAATATTGCTTTATGTATTTACAGGCACAAAATTTAGGTACATGTGTAATAAATAGCGATAAAGATAAGAAGAGATCTGCAAATAAAAAGACAGTGGCTGACAGGTTCTGCAAGTAACATAGCAGTGATTGACAAAGTTTAGGTAATTGATTCTCAAAAAAGTTGAAAAACGACAGAAAAATGTGCATATATGCAGAAAGGTTTAACCTTTTTTGATAAAAGAGCAGCTCAGGCTCTCCAGAGCAGAAACAAACATCTTCAGTTACTGTTAGCTTACTGAAACCATGCCTGCAAGCTAATTAATTACTGGCATTTATCAGTAATTAACACTGTCTTTGCCATCTCGTTCTTGTGGTAATTGGATTGTTTTTCATAGCTTAAAACATAAGCGTGATTTGGCTTGAGCTTGGATTTAAGCATGAGCTGTTAGATAGGGCAAGATTACTTTCTGGAGGATCATAAAGAGACAAATTCATCAAAAGTAGACTGTGTTTACAAAAAACATGGTAACTGTTTTAAGAAATATCATCAGTTCTCTGAACTCTGTTAAGTGGATGATTCATTTCCACATAAACTGAGCATTTTCTGAAATGAGTAATGTATTTTCTCCAGTTTATAACACCTGGTTAATATGGTCTGGCAAGGGAATTCTGCAGGACTTCAACACAAAATTTGTGTCTGGGAAATTGGACCCCAAGCATCAATTCTCTGCTCTCTTTTTTTCCTGGTAGAACAGAAGACACACCCATCCCTGGACTTTTGACAGTGAACTACCCTTAATAGACTGGTATAAATTATATGATTCCTATTATTATGTCGCATAAATTTCTTCTTCATGAGAAAAATAAAGAACATTACATTTTTTAGATATTTTCTTCCTCACTGATATTTTAAAAAACATAATGTAAAGGTTTTTGAAGGAAGAACACCTACTAAACTATTTATATATAGTATATATATTTATATATACTATAAACTATATTTCAATGAGAAATGCAAATTTGGGTTCTTCTCCAAGTAATAATTTTTTCTTTGACTTTATGATTCTATGGTAACTTTCTTTTTGAGAATATGTCTCTTTTCCTGGAAAAGCCCAGATGTGATCACACCCTGCAAACAAGGTAAATGATTAATTCAATACATTTTTTCTGTCTTTATTAAGAGGTAGAAACCTTTGCCACTTTCATTTTCCTGAATATTTGAGCCCAAAGGAGTTGTAACACACAGTTTCTCTGCTAGTTGCTACTCACTCATGTCTTCTGGGCTAATTTCTGGGTTTTTTGTACAATAATTAAAACAATAGCTCTTCAAGCTTAATTTATCAATGTAATAAAACTCTGTTTCATCTTATTTCCTGTATTTAAGAAACTTTTTTTGTTTTTAATCTTTTTTTTCCACTTTCTGCTTCAATAATTTTAGTTACAATGGAAATACAGGTACAGAAATGTTATTAAAATACTGTGAACCACAGATATATAGTCAATATTGTGTCTTCCTGTCTGTTCTATGCTGTCAGTATTTTGTGAAAGTAAACAAGCTGAGTACACAATATAAATAAAAATATAAATAAAAATACACAAGCTGAAGATTTGCATGAAGTTGTTTATTCAATTGCCTTAGACCTTATGGAGTTATAAAAACAGGAAAGGGATCTCTTTAGATATTAGGCTTTCCAAATAATTTTGGTTCATATTATTATTTTAAAGGATGCACAGGTTTAATAGAAGATTTTGTAATTAGTAAGAACAAAACTATTTTCCTACATTCAATGAACTATCCAAAACCTAAGTACCACAAACCACCCCACTCCCATTTTAGTTTGTAGGTATCCAGTATTCATTTGAAAAGTTAATGTCAAATTCACCATTTACTATAGCTCTACATTGAATTAATCCTATTGACAGTAAAATGACTTTAAAGAGTAGGTATAAAATTATGTACAACCTTAATATTAGTCTTGTTACTATTTGTTTTCTTTTGAGCAACTCATAGTGGTTTCTCCGCTTTACATAGCAGCACATTTTAGAATATCTTGATCTATTTATTGAAAGATATTTCTTTTGATGAAACTTTCTTGGCCCCACTTTGTTGACAAGTATTTATCATTAACCAAGTTTTCCTTCAATATACCAGATGTGTGGTAGATTTCTTCATTAGTGTTTTGCTCAAATATTAAGATAACAGATCTGCAGTACAGCTTCTGAGATTATTCCTCAGTCAAGAACAATTCAGTTTCAGCAAAATTCTTTTAAGTAAACTTATTTATTAAAATGCTTCTTAGACAAACTCAGATGTAAGTATAGTCAAGCAAGTTGATTTATAAAGTAAATGAATATTCATGGTCAGCATTTTTTATGCTTTCAAATCAACCTCCTGCTGCCAAGAGAAGCCAGCGGAACAAGTGCATCTTGCAGTGTGCCCAGAGACTCCCACTTTGCTCTCCTGCTTAATCAAGAGAGAGTGTGATCATTTAGTGAATCCTGAATGCTCAGTATCCAAAGAAAGAGACTTATTTTTCATCCAAACACCTTGTCCTAACATTGCTTTTTTTCCTTCTCTTGACAGAGACCTCATTTCAGCCACTTTTAGAAGACTGCACCATGAGTTCACAATGAAATGACATAAGGGAAATAAGGCTTTATGTTGTTATAATCATTACCTCTATGAAGGTCAAGCAAAGCTTTCCTCCCATAGCAGGGCTGGAAAGCTGGTAGCAGTGGAAGAGAAGGCTGAGGTACTTAACCCTGTTGTGGCCTTTCAGTACTCAAAGAGGGCCTGTAAGAAAGACAGGGAAAACTTTTTAGCACATCCTGTTATGAAAATACAAGAGGAAGTGAAGGAGGGTAAATTTAGATTAGAAATAAGAAGGGTTTTACAGTGATGCTGGTGAAACACTAGAACAAATTACTCAGAGAGGTGAGGATGCTCCATTCCTGGAAATGTTCAAGGTCAGGTTGGACAAGCCTCTGAGCAACCTGATCTGGTCAAATATGCTCATGCTCATTGCAGGCAGGTTGTGCTAGACCATTACCTCTTGTCCTATCCTGCAGATCAAGTGCCCCCTCTGTCAGCTAGCAGATGAGTCTAACTTGAGTGGAAGTGTGTATTTGCCTGATGGTAGGACAGACACATGAGTAACCATTGGCTCTCTAGGTTCCATTCCAAGAAAAGAATTTTCCCTTAATTTTCATGTAATATCTGCCAGCGCTGGATGTTGGGTGCATCCCAGTCAGCATTAGATATCTATCTTAGACAACTGAATCAAGCCCAAATATCTTCCTCAATCTCATAATTCTATGTAAAACATTTAGTTAACCAAGAGACTGACTTGGTTTTAGGATTACAAGGGGACATTGTGGGGCTAGTCCATAGACAGACACTGTACATGTAGATGCCTAAATTGCAGTACCTCAGTCTTGTAGCAAATTCTATTTTTTATGTATGTTTAAGCAGATTTTCTTTTTTTTGAGAAATTTAATATAAAAGTTGATAGAATGTTGGGAAAAAACCCCATAAAGCTTATGCTGTAAAATATTACAATAAATTATTTGAGCAGATAAGCAAACATGCAAATCCCCCACTAGTTGAATACAGTAATAATTTACAGAATAATGTTTCTGTTTATAAAATACCACTCACTTCACTTGACACTTTTTTGTTTTGCTTGGTACAATTTGTGAATTGAAGGCTCTGTGTTCATCACATTTCTAGAACTGGATCAGTAGGCTGGGAAATTGTGTTGCAATGCAATGGTATTAGGATACTGAAAACTGATTTGGTCTATGACTTCTTAGAGGAAAGTGCAATCAAATATGACTTAATGTGACTAAAAAATTATCCTCACAAGAAATACTTGTTTTTTCACTTTTATCAAAAATATTTGTAAGTCATCTAAAATTAAAAGCAAGCAATTGGAAAAGTGGAGGAAAGGTTCGCTTTAAAAGCTTTGACATTTCTTCTGAAGAAAAGGATCAGATCTCCAGCTACTCAAAGATAGGGTATCAGTCATAGTTTATAATTTATTTGGCAAGGCCACATATTAATGAAAGATCTGTAAAGTGAAGATGAGCTGATAAATTAACAAAGTTATTCTCCTTAAATGAAATGTTTCAATATAAACACATATTCAGATCATATGAAGTTATTTTTACATTATTATTATTAAGAACAAGATGGGTTATTTATGTGATGTTTCATAAGATGCCAGTTTAATTTATGCTTTGGGTTTGTTTTCTTTCCCTTGGCTCTGTGACATTTGCCTTTGTATGAAATTAGATTCACTTTAGAAATAGATATATTTTTTTCAATCAACAATTTTTCCATCTTTGGAAAAAGGTCCTGAAATTATGTAATTTAGTTGCACCCATGAAGTCAACCATATCACAGAAATAAAGCAGAACAGAGATTCACAGCAGCAGAATCTCTGTCCCCCTCTTAAACAGAGGTAAGGGCATTAAAATTAGCTTTTGTGGAGATTTAAAGCGTGAAAAGACCTAAAATAGGTGCTTTTCCCATCTTTCTGCTTCAAAAAAATAATACCTGCATCTTTGTTGGTCAATTCCGAAGCACTCTCACAAAAGTACATCCAAACACATTAGAGAACACCCAGACACACTAAAAACTAGTTTTATTATCTTGCCACATTTTTAGAGTGGCAATGAAGACTCAAGAATATTTATGATTTATTGTATCCTCACCTCTACTTCTGCAAAACTTTTAGCTAGTGGGTTGTTGGCAGCAGATAGCAGTTATTTCTGTCTAAAATTAGTGTATTTTTTGAAACCTATAGTCATGTGAAATTTCACCCTCTTATTCATTTTTTCAGTATCTAAAAATACCTCTGAATGCTATTTCTGCCCTCTAATATGCTTGAAGTTTATCCTATTTTGATGTCGAAATGTGAAACTAACAGTCATGTTCACGACTTAAGGTCATTAAGTCAAATACTGAAAAACAGCTGTCCTGGGACAGCACCATAAGAATTTAATTTGATGGATTCTTTTATTTGGACAGTGAACCATTAATATTCTCTGACTGAGTATTTCCAATTAGTTTTGCAATCCATTTATCATAAATGCATTTCAACTATTTTCTTTTGCATGCATATGATGATGATTATAAGAAACATTGAAGCCAAATATAGAACTCTAATGTATTGCTTCCTTTTTGTCCATAAGGCCTGTTACATTATCCTGGGAAGAACTGAACAGGTTTGGCATGATTTGCTCTTCAATAATCCATGTTGGCTGTTGCTTACTGAAGGTCTAAAGAGCATGGACTAAAAGGCTGTGACTTGTAAAACCAGAAGAGAGCTTGTCATAAAATGAAGCTGCCCAATACATCTTGCTATTTCTGTAGTAAGGCTTAGAAAATGTTCTCTGTTCCAGGGATTTTGTGAAAAAAAAAAAAAAATGTCACCAAGCATTATTCTTTGACAAGTTGATTTCCTCTGTTGAACTGATGTAGATGAACACAGAATAGTTTTAATTTACTTGGAAAGCTGAAAGATACCCTTTTTAGTTGCAGTAGAAATCTGAAATGAAGAAAGTATTGCTTGACTAATGTGGCAGGGACTGGCATTCAATTAACACTGTTTTCTTAGGTTACTATTATATGAGGATGACAATGACCTAGGTAAGGACAAAGAAAAAATATCAAACCCTATTGCTTGTAAAAATAATTCAGTAACCTAAAAGTATAGTTATTCTTTTCCTTTCATAGCTCACAAGTTTAATGGTGTCAGACATTTTCATGGTTTCCACATGTCAGTGAGGGAGCTAATAGCCAAGAGACTATTTTAAGCAGAAGAATATTCTAATTTATTCATTTGTGGCTTCTCAAAGATATTCTCTGTGCACTGTATATCAACTGGGAAGGAACTACTAGATTTAAAGCAGAGAAACGTGTGAGATGAAACTAAAGAGCAGATATACAATGCATATACACAAAATCTGAGATAAGTTCAGCCAAGCACAATGACAAAAGGAATATTCTTTATGCACTTTTATCTGTGTGAGGACAGGGAATAAAGGTCTAAAGCCTTGGCAGGGGTTTATGGATAGGCAATATCCATATGTAAGAGCCTGAGGCCATCCAACTTAGTTGTTTTCACTCCTTTTTTCACCTGAGAATTAAAATAGAGGATTTGATGCTGCTGTCAGATGTAGCAGACTGGCTGGCTACTGAAACTAATGCATTTGGGGAATGAGATCCAAGGTGAATTCTTGTTCTGTGCAGTTCTAAATTTCATCTTAGAAAATACTACAAACATGTTTGAAGGGAGAAAATTTGGAAGAATAATTTCAAACTTTATTTTGAACCTAGAAAACAGAGAAAAATTGTTGGTGCTCAGTGGTTTAGAAGTCTGTCATATTACTGAATTTTTCCTCCGTGGTCTGAATCCCTACAGTGCCTCTTGCAAGTATTACATCCATGTTGGTGACCAGTACAGAAGCAATGAACCCCAAACAAAACAACGAAAAAATAAATCCTCTTCCAGTGTTTCTCTGTGGTGCTGCGCCACTTGACTTCTTGAGAGAGAGATTAGTGTCAGCAGGTGCCTTCTAAGAAGAACAGACTAAGTCTTTGGGGTGTTGGGGTGCAGCCACACTCTCAAAAACGGGAGTACCTCCATGGGAAATATTTTCTCCATAAACCGTGTGAAATTTGGGTCAAAACCCAAACTTCTGAAAATCAATTTAGGTGCCAGAAACTACATTTTAGGTAATAGCACACTTATATATTAAATCTGAAAGATACTATTTCAGTCTCAGAGTACAGCACAAAACCTCACTTCGTGGGTCACTTCGTGTGTTTTCAGCGCTGTAACCAATGAACTGGACATGAATTACAAATATTTCAATCCTATCAAAATTCATTGATAATCTTTCCTGTGAAATTTTGCTTTTCTGCCTGTTTGATAAATTTAATCTCAGCTCCTCAAACATTCATGGAAAATAAACATGAAAAGGTAAAGAATGTGGCTGAGCTGAAAATTGGTCTAGAATCTCAAGAAGCAGTTTCATTTATAAATACTTTACTATTCAGCTAGTTGTAGTAAGAAAGCTAATGTTCATGTAGCTTTTAGCTGCCAGCATTTCTGCTAAAACAGTAGCTTTTAGAAACCCCAGGGAGTGTTATAGATGGGGAGAAAACATGCAAGAGTTTTAAATTGTCTTTCACTTACCATACATGAACCTCTCCTATTTTTATCTTTCCTCTGTAAAGTAATTGAGAAACAGACTCCAAACTGTATGTAGAAAGCAGGTTTTAGAAACTACAAAATTCTTCCACAGCAGGCCAAACCTCTGATACTTTGGCTACTACCCATATCTAGACTTATTTTGATTTTCTGATTTCCTTATGCAGTTCTCAATGAGGAAAACATGGTGTGGGATTATTTTTCACTGAATCCTGCTGCCTCCTTTTACAGTTGGTTTATTGAGTCATCATTTGTACAGTGAAAAGAAACTCTGCCTGAGATGTATTCTCAACTTGAAAAGTAAGAAGCAATTATTTACCAGTTCATTATGCACAGAAAAAACTCTAAGATTTGATGATTTAATGAGCTGTTAGGCTAAGCATTAGTTTCCTCACCAGTACTCTTAAGGCACAGTAAGAGTTTCTGTTGGCTTCACAGTTGTCAGTCAGAAAGCTCAAAGCAGCCTCTATCACTCCTTGAAAAAGTTCTCAGTGAGGTGACTCTGAGTTGGCCAGAGGTGTCACTTGCTCTGTCATCAAAGGTGACACTGATAATCTCAGTTTGAAGCCCCGGTGATTCCTAACTACTCAACTACATGTAGAAGTCGATTTTTTTTAGTATTTTATCTTTTTTAATGCTAGTGCTTTTCTCCTTGGATGCTTGAGACACTAATTGTCTTGTCTCAATAGAGCTATCTCTGGATGTAATTTTATTTTTCTGTCCTCTTTTCTCACATGTCTCTAAATTAAGAACTTTTTCAGAAGTCAAACACCAGGTTATGCTGCTGGGCCAGATAATAGATGGGTCATGAGCCCTTGGCTGCTGAACACGATGGAAAAGAGGCTTACAGCAGTATTTAGAAAGAAAGAGATTTATAAGCCTTATGTGCAATTTTTGGCTAAGTGAAAAAAAACAAACCAGGCAAGTAAAAGGCAATCAAGATATAAGGAGTTTAATTATGCATTTCATAAAGTGAAAGCAAATCTTTCTTCTGCTGAAGTTTGTGAATCCAGAAGAACCTACTGAAGCAAAGATGCTTGAAATTTGAGGGTTTCCAATTTTTAGAGTTTCCAACTTCAAAGTCATAAATTCTGAAAAATACCTCTGATACGTCAAAAGGAATAACATATTTTCAGCTAGTGTGAACAAATTTCTGAGAGATTATTATGTGAAATCATCATGAGCAGGGGATCTGTTGATGATGTTAAAGAAAATACTTAAGTTTATTTGAAGTTTTCTTATTCATAATAAAAGTTTGCATTTGTACAATAATAAAAGAAGAAAAAGAACCTCAAATTTTTTTTTTCACAAAAAATATTATCACAGATGGACAGAGGAAAGAAGACAAAGCTGTTGCTTTATCTAAGAACAACAGTTACAGCAAGTTCAAACTGTTCAGATTTGACAAAACCAGAAACTTTTATATGTGTGTGTGTATATATATAAATACTTTTTATATATATGTATAATATATATCATATATATATTATTTATACTGCAGTTTTGCTATGAATAAAATGAAGCATTCAAAAATTATCAAAACTCTTCTTTAGCTGCTGCTTGTTTCAAGGGTCAGCAACAAATAATCAAATAGGAAGTAATTTCAACCATTTAATTTATGTTTTCTTTGTTATTTGCTTTCCAATTCAGGGTTTCTATTTGTAACTATGATAAAACAAGACTGTATTTCTCCTCATAGAAAATAGACTCTTGAACATTAAAGTAAAACCTTATTTTCTTCAAGTCAAATGTCCTTATTTTGCTAATAGTGTTTATTGATTGGTGAGAAATGTTCATGTTCCTCCATACAAGCAATAAAAAATAATAATAAAAAATTCTAAAAATGATTGTGTAAACTAACCATCAGTGATCCTCACATATAAAGGTCCAAGTCTTAAATTGATAATATGTCTATTCAGAAAATGCCCAGTAAGATGATCAGCACCCTTTTAGTAGTACACCTCCGGTGATAGATAACTCAACATATGGCTCATTTGTTTGGCTCACTGATTTTATTATTCTCACTTTTGCAAATGTTGCATGTTGCATCAAATTACTGTTAATCATCTTCCAGGTGCCAGCAAACACCCTCCCAGTTCATGTTACAGACCTCATCTCAGCTGCCTCCTTTGGAAAGAAGAATGCTGTAACTCTGAACGATGGGTGTAATGAAATATCATAACTCTTTTCTAGGAAGAATAATACACAATACCACCTGTGCTAGTAAAGCCATACTGAGCAAGATTTGTTATATTAAAAGCATGCAGCTGCTTCAGATTGCCCTGAAGCTCAGTACTTTGACTATTATTCTTTATAATTTTTGTAGTCTTTATTTACTGAGAAAAGTTAGATCTATTAAAATGCAGACACAGATATAAATATCTGAAATTTTCTTCTAACTCAGAATTTTTTTGTTCCTTGTGGTCAAGCATCTTTCAGCCATACATGAAGCACTGATAGCATACAGCTAATGCAATCCTTTTTCTAACTGGGAACACAAGTGACCTCTTTCCTTTTCTTCAGGGGTGAAAGGACTGAAAACTCCAAACTAGTGACTAATTAACTGCACAACTATCATCTGCGTTGTTTGGAGGAGCTCTAATGAATCTTCACACACTTTATTTAGTAACCTGCATAAGGCTTAAACTTCTTTAAAACAGGAGCTCCAGATAGAACCAAGGGATATCCACCCTGGCTGTCTCTTTCTGCGTTTAGATGTAAATGAGCAAAAATTCACAAGCTATTCCTACCCTCACGCTGGATAAATAAAGGCATGTTTTCTGTGGCAGGGAGAACAGAAAAGGGAAGCTGGATCCTGAGAAGAGTCAGATGGGGGAGGTAGGTAAGGCTATGAAACAAAATCTTCTGTTATAGTAAAGAGTAGGAAAAAAGTTTATGAGAAAGGTGAATTTAATTATGTTAATATTGATACTGTTGCGTACACCTGGATCCTACTCTTAAAGCGTATATAAATATGAGTTCTACATTTGAAATAAGTAAATCCCATATTTAGGGGCTCTATGTTTAACCTATTCAGACCTTCAGGCATTCAACCACCAATATTTCTCTACTCCACTTACGAAGACATGAATTTCCTTCCCCCTCTTTATTAGGACTTTTTGTTTATTAAATATGAGAAAAATCACACAGGAATGTGATTGCGCCATTTTGCTTCTACCCCCCCATGGGTGAGGTACTTTATGCTTCCACAGCCAAAACACTCAGGCAATTCGTTGACTCACCCCCTCCCCACCACTCATTAAAAAGTTAAACCTAGACTTCAAAGCCATATGTGGTCAGGAATAACAAATCACAGGAGAAATCACAGAAAGTGATTTCAAGATCCTATTATAGAGCATGCTTTTTTCTCTCTCACATGCAGCATCCCTCTTGTCAGACATGCTGTTGCCGATTACTTTGTACCCTGGCTTGGCTGGCAGCTTTCCTACCTTCTGCATCCTTTATTTAATTGTTGAGCTGCAGTCAACCTTTCTGCTACCATGCCCATGAGGTAGTCATACTGCCTGGTCTTCTATTTCTCAGTACGTCCATGTCTATTAGAGATGATTACCTAGGAGAAATAGCTCCATCTGTCATGCCAATTAATATGCAGGTTTTTACTATTTGGTTCCTGGTCTTGGAGGGTGTTTGTGTTGTTGCTGGTTTTTCTGAATAAATTTTTAACTTTTTCTTGTTTCATTGAAGAGGAAAAAAACACCACAAATCAATGCTAGCACACAAAGCAGAAACGTCTGTCGTCACCAGTAGGAAAGTCATTACATGATTACTGCATCATCGGAAAACAAACTAACTTCAGCTTTCCTTCCACCACTGTAGTAAACTCTAACATGTCAATAACAGAGTGACAGAAAGGATTCTCAAAAACATTTGCATGATACAATTTATTTGTTGCTGTCTGCTTTGTCTGCTATATCATGCTATATATATATCAGTAGTATAATGTAATTCACTTCAGAAAGAACAGTTAGCTACTGCTGAAAATGATCTAGTATGTTTAAAAAAAAACCCAGAAATATAGAAAGCAATATTTTGTAGACTTTTAGGTACATCAGTTGAAAATTATGCCAAAATATGCTAATTTTAATAAACATAAGACCTTTCGTAAGGGAAAACATTCCCAAAACATGTCCTTTGCCTATGTTACCTTTCAATGTCAACTCCAAAACTTTTATTCTTTTTTAAATTTGCTTCCTCCTTCATAAAATCTGACCTTTCATGGGTGATTTTTTTGTTTTTCTTACCTTTTTTGAGTTCCTTTACCTATCTTCCTAGTGCATTTGATATTCTTCTGCCTTCCAATCTTTTTCAGATAGTCATCTATCCCTAAAGTTGCTCAGTAGTTACCTTTCCTTTGTAATGTTTTTCTAGTCTCATATGCCTGAGTACTGCAGTTCAGAGAAACACAGGGAACAAGGAGGATGAAACGTTGTGCAAAATGGAAATACTTATTTTGTAGAAAGGAGTATTAAACAGCTTCAGCTCCTTTTACTGTTTACTTTGCAAGAGAATTCATCAAAGCCCATCAGGGGCATTACATGGGCAGAAAGTTTGATGCTGTGAGAACTTACCACAATATCTGCATGCACCTCTGTTACATTTTTGAAGAGATTACAGATACTATTAATTTACTTCAGGAAACACTTTCTTGATTTGATTAATTTGAATCAACCATACTGTGCTATATATAATCTTTCATTTTAGTAAGTTGTGAACATTTTCTAGGATTGCATTTCTTTAACTTCTTTGCATATTTTGCTTTTGACTGTTTTCGTGAATTGCAGTTGTTCTGAGTTCCTCCTCCTCTTTGCCAACCTTCTCAAGACTAGAATTATTTGCCCATTTTCCACAGTTGTTTATTTTATTTTATTTTTGGGGATATCCAACAACAAGGATATCCCCAAAGTTGTTTAAATCATGGTGCTAATAATGCCAAGGTCATGGGTTTGATCCCTGGAAAGGCCGTTCACTTTAAGAGTTGGACTTATCCTTGTGGGTCCCTTCCAATTTAGATTGGAATTCTGTGATTCTGAAATTGATACAATACAAAGCCCCACAAATGATGCATTTCACATCAGCATTCACGTACTTAATACAGCATTCGTGGACTTTACAAGCAAGTAATGTGTAAAGGAGATGGCTAGCAATAGCCAAAAATACCTTAAATAATACAGGTCAATAGTCAAATTACATTTTCAAAACAAATCTATGGACTCATCAATTGTCACATTCCCAGTTGTCCAAAAACTGTTAAAATCAGACCATCAGTCTTAGTAAACCCAAGACACAGTTTCTCAAATTCTAGAATTCAGCTCTCCATAGTGGTTTGCCCAGGCAAAGTATGCCATCACACACTCTCTGCCCCAAGCTGACCAATCCTCTGCCAATCTCTAAGCCACAGCCACACTGGAAGACAAACACCACTCCCTCTCTGTCGGGGCCCCCTAAAGTGCTNTTCTTCATCTACCCTTAATTTTAATTGCTGGGCATGACATTCTAGGGTATAGAATACCCCTTTTTCAAGTTTGTGTCAGCTGTCAAAACTTCTTGCCTACCCTCAGACTATTCACTCAGGGGACAGAGTGGGAAAAGAGAAAAACTTGATATTGTGCAAGCATTGTTGAACTCCATGCTGCCAATGGCTTTAGGCACAAATCCATAGCACAGCACTATATGGGCTGTTATGAAATAAATTGTGTCCCAGTCATACAGAGTGTGCCTATGTTTCTCAAACTTATCTTTAAATTTTGGAATGTTAAATGACATTTACCTAATATGCATCTTACCACTTACTTTACTAGCAATTCATACTATCTGTTATTCTGGATTTCTTTTTGTTCTGACATAAATTTCAGTACCCGAATTTTGAGTGAGTTGTGGTGTTTGTGAGAATTCTTGCTGTGTCTAGGTTAAGAGTTTTTGTAAGCAAGAATTCATAGAGGATTAAACAAAATTTGAGATTCTACTTTTGCTTTTTCCTTAAAATGAGGCTAAAGAAAAAAACAATAACTTCCTATTATTATGAAAACTATTCAAATATTTGAACACATTGGACCTTAATTCATTTGAATGAAGTATTGAGAAGGTCAGTACTGAACTCACTTAAGGACATCTAATATCTATTTTTATCATGGGATGCAAAATTTGTCAAACAAAAGCTGAAAAAGCTTCATTTTTCCCTCGTTCTCTGTGGGCGCTACAGAAAGATCAGTGGGATTATGCAGTGGCTACACTCTAAACTATCATAAATCTGCTCATCCTAGCTTTGAAATTGTAGGGGATCATATTGGCTCAAATCAGTTTTGCTATTCAGATACTTTGGTGCAGTTTTTAGTGATTCTCCACTTGTCTCTGTTTGTTGTCACTAAGACAGATGGTCTTCCTGCTATCTGTGTCAATAATCCATTTCCATACAGTAAAATCTCTTCATTCTGATCTCTTTGTGAGTGCCACCATTTTCCTTCATCTCAAAAGACAATTTAGTGAATTGATACTGATGCTTGTTGTTATCCTGGTGAGAAAGGCACTCAGACTTTGTAAAGTATTGCTTAAAACACAATAGATTGGATCTATGAAGAGAAATAAAAAGAGGATAGTTAAGATAATCTATTCCTCTTTGCTTGTCAGGGAACCTCATGTTCTGCAGCATCAGATGGACCTCCAAGAGATGCAGATCAGGCTGTGCAGAAACTACTCATGGTGAGGTTTGTGGATACATTGGTTTTTGCAGCTCTTATAAGATTTTCTTAACAGACAACAGTTCTGTCCATCATTTCTAGTGCTGAGTAAAACGATGTCTTCATGCGAACAGCTTCTGCTTCACTTTAAGGTAAAGGCAAGAGTGTGTATGTGGCATAATTGCCAATGTCCATAGGGCATTGCCTCAGAACCCTCCATTGTATTCACGGTTTGAAGACACCAGGTATCAGCCCCCTCCAGAGGCTCAGGACAGACCTTACCACTCTGCACCTGCCCAAAGAGGCTGTGGCCATGTGGGGATTGGCCTCTTCTCCCAGGCAACCAGCCTGGGACTGGTCAAGAGGACACAGTCTTAAGGTGTGCCAGGGCAGGTTGAGGAAGAATGTCTTCACAGAAAGAGTTAGATTAGACATTGGAATGGCCTGTCCTGGGAGGTGGCTGTCCCTGGAGTTGTTTAAGGAGAGACTAGATGTGGCACTTGGGGCCATGGGCTAGTTGACACTGTGGTGTTCGGTCATAAGTTAGGTTTGATGATCTCAAAGTTCTTTTCCAACCAAGGTGATTATGTGATTCTGTAATTCATCTTTCTCCATGTATCTGTTGCCAGGCTCTTTTCAACCACTGGCTTTCCATTGTGCAAAAATACAGAAAATGAAACAAGGAAGTGTTTGAACCATGATTGATTCTGTTTGCTCATCTAGCCTTTATCTGTGTGAACACTTGAACCACACTCACATGCACACTTGCACACGTGAAAACTTCCTATTGATAAAAGGAAGGACACAAAATGCTTTAGTTTGTGACCTTCTACAGCCATTTGGAAGACTTTGACTTGGCCTTGGAATTTATACAGTCATTGGAGTGGAGTAGGTATTAATTCAGCTGAAAAATTCTGAAACTTTCTGGTCGTTACACCATTTCGTGAAGTCAGCAATTTTCTAATGCATTATAAAATTTTTAAACATGACTTCAGGTTTTGCCTGCAGGCTTTAATTGAAAAAAACACTAATCTGATTGGGAGGAGACTGAGATGCAACCCTGCTTTTACTAATTATTTGTATAGAAAAAGGCAGTAAACTTGTACATTTTAGATGCCGTATTTTCTTTAGACACTTTTTGAACAAATTGACTCTATCAAAGTTCTTGAAATATCTTCAGATAGATACTGAAATCACTGAGATTATAGTTTTGTAAATAGTTTAAAACAGTTTAAAACCCAAAACAATTAAAAGAGGGCACTTTGCTGACAACCTTTCCCAAAATTGTATATCTTGTTGCCTCCCTAGTGCCATGTATTATTTTCGCATCTAGGCACACAGTCCCTGTGAAGATAAAGTACCTTTTTAAAGATACATTAACATTTTATTTTAGGATGAATAGGATGTGATTGAGGTTCCGTAAAGCACAGAAGCTGGAATGATCTCTGCTGCTTCAGATTGCAATGCAAATATTTTTCACTTGCACTTTTTTCTTTTTTATATTTTTTAAAAGAGGCATAGAAACCATCATCGGCAACATTTCTCATAACAATAGTAATGGCAGCAATAAATTCCATGTTATATCCTACCATCAATATGAAACACCTCATTTCTTTGAAGTTAAAACACCCAAAATAAATATTTAAAATTAACAGTGGTGGTTTGCCTTTGAAATTAGTCCATCCGTATCTCCTATAAATTGATAAAATGGAACTTAATCAATCTAGCTCTATCCAACTAGTTTCCTACTGCTTTTGATGGGAAGAAATGACCGCATACAAAGGGTCATTCATGCTTCTAATGTGTATTTATATTTTTATAGGATTCCTCCCTTGAGGCTGCAGATCTTTTTCTCCATTGTTCCTCCAGCCCTGCCCATGCCCCAGGGCCCCATTTCAGCTGCCTGGACCAATGACACGGCAGCAGGTTCTGTCCAGCTCCCCAGCTCTGCCCTGCAAGTCTGACTCCCCTGGCGACCATGTCCCAGCCCAGCCTTGCCTGTACCCGTCCCCAGGGGCATTTCTGATGCCTGGGGCTGGGCTGGCCCCTGTTGCCTCCAGTTACTCTGCTCTTCCCAAGTACTGGTGTTTCCCGAAATAAGAAAGGATTTCGGAGACAGATTGGGCATAATTCTCTTGTGTCTCTGTAGCTTTCCTGGAGCTCTGCAGAGAAGTCTTTAAGAAGCAAAAAACCAAATAAAACGATAATTTACCTCCACTGAATGACCAAAGGGTTCGGATCTAAAGAAAAGAGGACTCGCAGCAGCTCTGAAATTTTTCCTAGCCCACTAGCTGTGGGGCCAATTGAAAATCCATAAAACCTTTGTAAATTTACTGCCTATAAAAATCTTATTTTATTCTGGTTTCATTCCTTTCTGCCTCTCTTTCTAATTATTAATTAAATTTTAATTAATTAAAAGAGCTCAAACTTTTTTCTTTTTTAAATGCTGCATTTCTGTCAGTTAAAGTAAATAAGGAACTTTGCATTCTTGATGAATGCTTCCTCCCATGTGCTTCAGTGGATTTTATTCTGGGAATGGGTAGACAACAATATGGGAAAAGATCCCTGCATTCCATTCAAAAACAATGCCTCATGAAGAGATTTCTTGTGGTGATGATGAAGAGTTTTTAGGTAACATCCATTTTGTCAACTAATTTAAGCTAAGCTATGAATTATCCAAGAAGAGCAATTAACCTGAATCTTGACCTATCTGTGAAATGATTGTTGAAGATCCCTTAGGTAGCCAAAGCCAATATTAATCAAATGCAGTGGTGTCAGCCAAGCCAGGAATATTTTTATAAGATGAGTTCTCTAATTTTCTTTTCCTGATTTCTAAAAGACAAACAAAAATAAGCCTGACACTAAGCCTGGACAAATCAGAACACAAAATATAGCTTTATTTACTCTCTGCCAGACCAAGTTTAAACTGTGCAGAGTTGATTTATAATTTTCTGCTTGCAGTAAATACTGTTTATGATAGAAAATAATCAATTTTTATCTCATATTATTAGAGATAAATAGATTTTGTGTATTAACTCCAGAGAGATAATGAATAGAAGAAATAAAGTATGGTGATACATTATAATGCAGCAGGAAAAACCAAAACAGTGAAAAATAGAAAGGAACTTGAACTCCCCTGGCCTCAAAACAACAGATTAATAGCAGCAAGAATAATAACTATTCTGATGGGAGTGCAGCGTGGAGATTTTTTGTCAAAATTGAAGAAGAAAGAGAAATGCATCTCTATATAAAAAGCCTGCTACAGAGATGACATTTCAATAATTGTTATCTTATTAAAAAAAAATAAAAATTAAATGTGACTATGAGACAAAATGCCCCAAAATGAACATATACTCTCTATATGTCTATCATGAGCAACATTAAAATGAATTCTTTACACAAGGCTGAGGTGGAAAATTTTGGCAGTGACATTACTTTTGTATGGTGATAAAATTTTTTATAGGTATCACATATATTTGTTGAACTGCAGTTTCATATGAAAGACACAAGATCTAAGAAGTTGGGGTTTTTTTGCACTAGTCATGTTGTTGCAGGGGAAAATATGCTAAAATGACATGAGAAACAAGTTATGTGAGTTTATTTTTTATACTTGTGTATATATTATGACATCTGTATATAGACAGAATATATTCCATCATCATAACTTACTTGTTGTTTCCACCTTTTTTTTTATTAATCTAAAGCTAAAGTATATGAAGATCTTTCTTTAATGCTACTTGGGATTTCACATAGTTGAGAGATGGGGTCAAATACTATTGGTTGTCTTGGGCTCTGGAACTGGCAGATATGACCTAAACTGTGACGTGACATCTTGAGACAGGCTTCTCTGATCACTCCAGATGCCTGTATGTGGCAGCTGGAACAAGCCCAAGGACAAGGGTTCATTTTTGTATTCCAGACACAAAAACTCAATTTTGTTGAAATGGATAGGTCCATCAGGTAATTAGGTGAGCTACAGATTTGTAGTAGTAAAAAATATAATATGAAGCTTGGTTACTCCACATATAGTTATCAGTTCTAATTTGAAATACTCCACCTCATCTGACTTCTAGCTGAAATTCCTGAGAACCCAGCTCTCCAGCAAGCCTGAGCTCATATCTACCATTTCTTGGTGTGTATGTCCCTCCAAAAGTCATGGCTTTCTACAGCGACTCTGTCCTGGAACTCTATTCAACTCTTGTGACCTATATAGTAAAAAGAAATCTGAGACTCTGCAACTGAAAATTTTCTCAATTTATCGCAGAGAACGGATTTAAAAATAAAGCTGTTGTTTCCTTTGCAGTTATTTCTCCCCCAGATGAACAGAAACCTCTTGTCAATCAATATGAAAATTCACTTACAACTTCCTTGTGCAATTATGTTTTCTCTTTTAGTACTGTTCACTTCCTCACTTTAAAAGTCAGTTATTTTATACCCCTGCCCAGTTTGGGTAATAGATTTTCACATGGAATCATATGAAATACATTGTTAAGTACAGCTAGATTAAGCCAATTTACATTCCTGTTGTCTAGAAAATCGATAGTCCTCCTTCTGAAAATTGTTATAAAATTGGTCTATCAAAATCTAAATTTCACACCCATTTGTTAATCCTATTTGTGTCTTGAGTTAACTTTTGAAGCATTTGCTGAATATTTTTGAACCACTGACAGCAGAATACAAATTGTGTGATTACACTGATCACTCTCCCATCCCGTTAAATAAACTTATTATGTTTGCTCTTCTCCATTTGTTTGATTCTGCTGGGATTATTCCATTAACATCATCATTTACTGTGAACAAAGTGGACAAGGTAGGCAGGCAACTGCTATTTAGGCAGCTGCAAAGTAAACCTTAATTTCATCTTCTGCTACATGCATTGACTGGTATACATCCAGTCCTACTCTTTTAAGGTTATTACTACTGGAATAAAGCTAGCAACTCACTTGAGTTTCTGTCCATTTCAGTAAGTAAGAGCTATAGAGATCTCTTTTAAATTTTAATCCTGAAATAATTGTTTACTTAAGGATTCAACAACATAGTGAGTGCTATACACATCTTCTTGCACATGCTTTATTTCAAAATACAAGTTGACATTGGTTTTATTGGTTTTCATAATTTTTAGGTTTGTTTTGGCTTTTTTCCTTCAGAATTTTATCAATATTTTATAGCATCTTAAGCCTGTGTTCCTTAACATAGCCGTCAATTTTATTCTGTATCTGTATCTGATTTCCCTATCTGTTGTCTTGAAGCTATTTCAAGAAACTAGATTTAGGAGAGATAGAAAATTATCTTCAAAGATTCATAGAGGTTAAGGCTTTAGGATTAATAGGATCGGTTTGTCAAGCCTGTTATATATATGGGGCCATTAAATTTCATCTTGTGTTGATGTGTGTTGAAAGTGACCTGTGATCATCTGTGTTTATTATTATTATTACTATTGATCGTATTTGTTGTTGCACTACCCAAAGCCTAAACAAGAACTACTCTGAGATAAGCATTGTATTAACATAGACTACTTGATGATCCATCAAGTTTTGAAGAGCTTACAGTCAAGATATGAATATTCTGGAGTTGAAAAATGGAATATAAAACACCCTATCCGATAACAACTTTATGACAAAAGCAGAAGGAACATAGCTGTATTATTTAATTTTATTTTTTATAAGTTAGAGGACTGTAGCTAGAATTGAGCTATATAGAAAAGAATACAAACCCATGTGTGCAGGCCAGTAAGACTGGAAGGAATGTAGGGTTGGAATGAAATGATTTTGAAGAGAGGTGGTACCCCTTTTTTATTTTTCTTCAATGGCTAAATATACTGACTGTTCAGCAAGATCAAAAAGAAGTTGCATGTGAAAACCATAACTAGTGTCCAACACTGAATTTGGTATAAAGATGAATGAATTATCAAACACTTGAACAACTTGGCTCAGCACAGCAGCAGATAAAGCAGCCAGGTTAGATCCAGAAATGTTAGTTATGTAGTTTTGCACCAAAACTAATAGATCCTGCTCTACAGTCTTCAGCAGCCATTTCATGTGAACAGAGTCATACTGAATCCAGACCAGGTTAGATTTGTGTCCCGCCATCCTGAACCTACTAGAGCCCATGTGATTTATGGATCTATGACCAGCACAGACAGAGATAGATAATTAGAAAAGTCATCTTGGACATCTCTATGAAATCTCTCACTAAAGTAAAGAGAGAAGGGGAAGAATGTCAGAAACTTTCTGTGCTCTTATGCTGAGAAAATCTCCAAAGCTGTGGATGAGATGAGAAAAAGATGAACAACAGTTCCAAGAGTCTGTCAGGGTACTTGTTTGTCCTCTGACCTCTCACTTTTATGTCAAGAAAACTAAGATAGGTCAGAAAAAAACACTAGGGGAGAAGACTATTTAGAGAAAGATAAGTGAAAGAAGTGGAATTTCCATTTAAATCTGAAAGCTGTTAAATCTGAGCTCATTTCACAAGTTCATATCATATGTAAAAGAGAGCTCCTCGATCTTTGTGCAGCTCTTGCAAAAGTTCGGTCTCCTATGCTTGCAAGTCTTTTCTTCTTGACAGAAAACTTTATGGTTTCTTTCAATTATAACAGCTGTCAAGGGAGGTCATGATTTCCAAAAAGAAAAGCTTGGTCCTTTGCTACGGAAGACTCTGAATATTAAGATACACTATAATGTGGGGTGATATATTCAGAGACCTATGTGTCACTAAAAAGATGGGTTGATGAATTTCAAAACTTCTTTTTCAACACCTGCTTGGATTCATTCCCAGACATAATGAGTTGAAATAATAACGTCTGGAGGTGAGGAATATATGGCTTACTCAGGCAAGTTTTATTCCTAATATTCCAAAGTTAGTCTATGTTTAAATGAGTATAAAGGAGAGCAGAATGTGGACCCATTTTATTTTTACTTATTTTAACAAGTCAAATAAGAACACAGCCTTTTACTCTAATTCTCCATACAGCACGTTTGTTAAATCTGGTTTCTGGAAAAAGCTTAAAATCTTGTTGTGTTTAACTCAGCACTTGCAGCTGCAAATGCCATTGAGTTAAAGTAGGTGAAGGTCTTGTATAGATTTTTAAAAAATCATATTACTTGGTAAATATGTAAGAGGAAATAATAACAAAGAAAAAGAGAATAAGTTATGCACATCAAAGTTACATATTGGAAGTCTGCAGCATTACAATGATATCTCTACAGCAAATACATATTTGTGCAAAAATTTATTTATTTTGTAAAAAATTGTCTTCAGTTTTCTTGTTCCAATTTATTTTTCCACATTGAAATATAACACCTTTGACTTGACTTGTAGTTGTTATTACTTTGAAAATTTATGTTATATGTTTATTTGAAAGGACTTAATGGTGAAACTAGAAACTGATAGGATTGAACTAATAAACAAAGGGGAAAATGTTGACTCGAGTGGAATGGAATGGAATATTTTTTTTTTAAGAAACCAGCAAGGAACATCAACTACCTCTGTAGGAAGCCTGTTACAATGTTAGATCACCCTCAAGGTAAAGAAATGGTTTCTAATGTCTGGTTTGAACCTTCCCTGACAGAATTTTGAGCATTCCCATCGATCCTGTCACTGTATCCCAGGGAGAAAATATCAACAATGAAGAGCTGTTTTCAAGCAATAGGTGGATTCCATTTCTATTGGGCAAATTTTGTCCTGCCTTAAAATATTGCAACTAGGACCAATTTCTTCATCAAGGCCAACTTAATTTAAAATTATAACCAGACCCACATATATCTTCATTAACATTTTAGATGAAATCAGATGAACATTGATGTTCTGATTAGTGAAATTAGTACTCTCTTATATTTCTTAATTACTAAATACAGAAGTAGTAGAAACTGCAAACAAGTGATATTCTTAGTTCAGGAGAAAAATACAAATCACTGTATATCAGAAATAATATATTTTCTCTGTGATATTCTAGAACTATCTAGTACATTATTTAAGACAGCATGGTTTATGCTTAATGAATTAAATATTTCACAGTTGTTCAAGCATCCTGAAGGAATCCCTATTTAGACAGATTAGTCTAACTCAGTGTTTTGGGGACCAATTATGTAATCAAGGGGCTGAAAAAGAACAAGGAATTGAGTTTTGCTTGACTGAAAGGCCAAAATGGATTACTGGTTGTATCACAATTGTCTTCAGAAACTCTATCCCCATTTTTGGCCAAAAATCCAGGAGGACAGTTAGCCTCATAATTTTTATCCAGCTTTAAAAGGAGTCAGATCTCAACTAATGCTGTACCATGTAATTTATGCCTTAAGTTTTGGATTAGATGACAAATGTTTCCATTTCTTTGAGGGAATTTGGATTCCAAGTTTTATCTTTGCTCATGATGGTAAACATTACTAGTTCTCTGAGTTTAATATTGCTGCAAAAGCACTACACTCTATGTATTACTAAATTTAGAGCACAAGAGAACAAGGTACATATTAGTCATTGCATGATTTTCCTGACCTATATGAATAGGTATAATTGTTCTAGGGGATGTACTGCTCAGGGTTCAATTCCGGCACTATAATAGAATGGGATAGCATTAAAATATCAAGTTAGCCTTCAGAGGTAGTACCAAACAGCCATGAAACCCCAGATTTTTTAGATTTAATATGCCAGCTCTTCCTCAACATGTTTAGAGTGTTACAACAGGAATTCAATGAGTATATGGCCTGTTAGTGACACATCAAATCATGAGGGCTACTGCAAGACACTTTCTGAACCATCATTCAGTTTTCCTCACTCTCCTTTGATTACTTGTATTTGTACTGCTGCAGAAAGTCAGGGAAACAGGACTCCCACATGGGATTTACCTTTGCCTGTCACAATCATGAAGAGTTACCTACTAAATTGCTTCCAGAACACTGGCAGAGGGAGCACTTTGGCTGTCTCAAGCTGATAAAAACTCTATTAGTGGACCATTTTCACATCTAATGGCCGCAGGCAAGTCCAACACAGAAATTCACCAATGTTTCAAAATGGATTACCACAGCAATATTGAGAGAACTGACCCCCCACAAGGCAAGTCACTGCACCAATCTTTGCTGCAGTCTACAAATCTGTAAAATGGGGAGAATATAGTTCCCTGCTTTATAAAATGCTTAGAAAGCTAACATCAGAACTTTATAGGATGTATTGTTTACAGCAGACATACTAAAATGGCATCAAAGACATAAATTTTAAATGAGCATTTATCACATAAAATGGATTTCGCCTGTTAAAGTCCAATTACATCATCACAATCAGTCAGAGGGGTGGGTTTTTTTGGTTTGGTTTGGTTTTGCGTGTTAATGTGTGTGTAGGTGTTACTCTAGAGCAAGCCTGTCTTTTATAGAATTAATGGAACACTAAAGAAGTCCCAGAAGCAGCAGCTGTAGCAATACCAGCTCAGGCTGAAAGAACTGTGACTGACCCTAGTGCTTTTAAGTGAGGTATCAGTCAAACATCAGACCAGCTCACTTTATCAAAATTCAAGATCAAAATGTCTCTTGGCAGTCACCTTTTCAGAAATGCAGACAAATCAAAGACAAGCATTCCTGATGTAAAGCACACACAGCTTCTGAGCCTGGAAAATATAGAGGAATGCACTATATGCCTCACAGTTTGCAAAAAGTTAATAAACTCTATATAGGGTGAATATATATAGCTGGAAATTATATAAACAAGTAAAGACTTCTTTTTAGCCTCATTTTTATGTCTCCTATGAGACAATGTAACAGACTATGGATACATTTGCCTATGTGTTTGACACAGCTCACTGGAGCTTGGGCTAGCTTAGAAGACACCAGTGCTGCGCCAGGTGTGGGGGACAGCTGTGGTTTAGGGTTTTACCAACCTTTAAAACCTTTAGAGCCTCTTGCTCTACAGTGCAGGGTCTGCCAGCCACATCAGGAGTCAAGCAAAGGGGAAGGAGGAGGCTCTGTATGAGGTTCAGCAGGAGAGGTTTATTGGAGCTGAAGGGGTCACAACAGGAGAGCCCTGAGCACTGCTGGGCACAGGTTTAAAAACTGCAGCAATTCTGGGGTGGGTACAAATCCTAAACCAGTGGGGAAGCGTCAGGGGTGGGGTGAGGAGGGTCTGGCACTGTCCTGAGGCCAATGACAGAAGGAGGGGGCAGAACAGGGCACATGTCCCAGTGGGGTGTCAGGATAGGGAGCTCCCCAGGAATGCCCAGGGGGAACACTGGAAGGATTGGCTCAAGGGAGGAGTGACATGGAAGGGACCAGAACAAGGGGCAGGGTAACAGTGATTGATAGGGAAGGGACCAGAAAAAAGGGAGGGAATTACCATTAAGGGAGGATACAGCTTTCAGGGATAAACCGATTTGGGGATACACATGGAGGAATACCAGAACAAGTCATCAGCATTAAAACCATTAGCAATAAACCAATAGAATAAAAAAATGCAAGCCATAAAAGGCGTTCTCAGGGTCAGAGGCTACAATTATAATGAGGAATAATACATTTTCATTTTCTTTCCCATTTAGGAGAAAACGTGAGTCAAACCAGCAGTCTAAAGTTCTGACTCCCATGCCTTATAGTACTGAGATCTACACCAGTTGTACATTAGTAGTGTTTTCAAGACTGAGATGAAAAGATCAGATCAGCTGAATTGAATTATGCTAGTCTCATTACTCTAAATTTTTAATTTCATTCATATATATCTGAAGTCTTCTTAACTTTGAATATTTGGAGAGTGATTTCAATGTGAGTCTGAAAAATATTCCTGAAATACTCTGTATACAACTCACTTGTGCTTCCTACCAATACCAGCAAAAACATTCCCTTAGGGACAGTAGAATAAACATTTGCTGGAGTAAATCATCTGCTAATGGGATACCTGACCAACAATTTCAATTTTCTGCTTTATTTCTGTTCATAAGGGCGTACAAAACCCACCCTCATTCCCCACGTATTAGTTTTCCGTTTACAAACAGACTGAGCTCTGACTTTCATTAACTATGTCAGAGATGCAGTTAGGTATGGTATTATTAGCTTGTGAAACCCATGAGAGCAAGGCTGCAATTTCATGATAGCAAAAAGAAAGAATGAGCAGAAGATACACAGAAGTTTAATTCACTTGACCAGAGGTAGGAGTCTATTATGATTTGGCACACCTGGAAGAATATGTCTGACTTAGCTGCCAGTGCAGAAGAACAAGGTTAGGATTCAGTTATCTTAATGTAGGTGACTAGACTCAGGTGAAACAGGCCAGGCTGATATTAGAAGACAGGCATCTGCACAGTCTACCAATTGTGACACAGGACAAGAGACACATTAACTCTCTGGAGTGGCTGCTAGAGACCGAGTAGAACACTTCACATTACTAAAATAACACTAGGAGGCCATGGACCATTTGAATTTTGCCCCAGGCTTAAAGGAGAATAAATCTCACATTAAATTAATCACCTAGGGTAAGATTCAGTCTTAAAACATAATATTTCATTGTTATTTTCAGTGCCTTACAGTAGGACATCCAGCATTCATTTGCTGCAAAAGTGTTTTTTCCTTAAATTCCTTGACATACTTGTCAACCTTCTGAATTTCTAGAATGAGGCATCCTGGTCACCAGAAAGCTAGACAGAATAATCTAATATTTAAAATGTCCATCAATGTCTGTCATGTGTCAGGGAAATAAAGAAAATAAACATGATTTTTTAACATCGATTAAACCAAAGTATAAAATGTTAGTTTAAATGTTTTGCATTTAAATATTTCTCAGACACATACACAGATCCTTCCAGTTGATTCTGTGGCTGAAGACATGACTCAATACCCTCTGTATTTCTTTCTTCCATTTGTTCCTACTATTAGAGATGTTTGAATATCAGTTCTACTAGAATATATAGTTCTCAAAAAGTTTGAGATAGTAATGTATCATCACATATGTGACTATCTTATAGCTAGTCTGTTAATTAACAAGTTTCCTTTTTTTTTTTTTTTTTAATTGCTTACTAAAAGATGCATTTTTCTATTTACTTATTAGTCAAAAAGTCATCTTTGTCTCTTAGTCTTGGAGCTGCAGTATTTCTTTGGAGACATCCTCTCTCATCTTGCACAATGTAAAGTATATTGGTGAATTTTGAAAATCTGCTTAATGGTGTTTTTACTCCATGACCATAGTATGTCATTCAGCATGCAATACCAATAGTTGTTATCTGAATATAAAACATGAAGTGTACATAAAAACATCCTCATGATGATATGTAAGAGTTTATTATTAGGAATAATGCAAGGATTTTTATTTAATAAGATAATAGATGTCCATGGCAAATCACATTTCAGAGGACTAACGTTATATTTATCTGACTTATAATGATGAGTGAGATTGTATAATTTACAAATATAACACATTAAATAATCCTGCTATTTTATAATATCCTAAAAATTTATAGAAAAAGGTGTTGCTATAAGAACCCTTTGGTAATCAAACTTATTGGTATTTTTATATTTTGTTTGACAAATGCAAGCCAGTACTTGAAAGCCCAAGGACATCAAACATAAAATTGGTAGTACAAAATAAAAGGTATGTGTAATATCTTCAGTATATTCTGGTATTACAAAGCACCAAGAATAAATGGGAAGAGTTATAAAGTGAAAACTGATCTGCTGAGAACAGATTATTAGAAGGTCAATGACAGAAGAAATGTTCTCTTAGTTTGAAGGAAGATGGTGATGCAGAAAAAAACCTTTAAATAAACATTCAAAATGATCACAGCTTCCACAAATCAAAGCTAAGAACATTTTGAGGTTTGTATATTGCTTTTTGACACCCTTAAGCCTTATCCTATGATGTGTGAAAGTGCTGTAGACACTTTACTGTTAATAGAAAAAAGCAAACACAAATCAATACCTTCCTCTTTAGCGGGCCGCAGTGTTGGACAAGTCCTGTCTGCCCCTGGTAGTGTGTATTATTGCTTGCTGGCTGAAGATAAGATTGATTTACTTTCCCCTCAAATTCTCGTTATAAATTTCCTGCAACAGTACATTCATTTTTGAGAGAAGAGTAAATGAATTGCTGGGTTAGAGAAGACACATACTTGTGGTGCAATATAATAATCGTTAACATCCTTCTGGGAGAACAGGGATATTATTTCCACGTGACTGTCATTGTTCTCTGTCTCTGCCTTAGCAAACAAAGCATTTTCTTCTTTTTTTTTGACATGCAGTCACAAACAATGAACATGGAACATCATACCTCAAGGTTACTCTTGTTCTGCTTATGGAGAGAAGGCCAGGTAGTGAACTCAAGGGCCTAAACAGGGATTTTGGTGCAGCACACAAATGACAGTTTTTTGTTAGAGCAAGGTTTTTTTAAACAAAATGTGCAAGCCATTTCAACATAGTTACCTGGATGATCGCCCTATCAGCCAGCACTTCAAGTATTTTTGTCCTTGTCCTTTCTGTCTATATCTCTCTGTCCCCACGTGAGAATATGTAATTTTGTCTTTTCTGGAATTACTGCAATACAAACAGATCAAATGATTTTGGGTTTCTTAATTTATAAAGCCTTTTGCGGAATGCACTTGCTGAAACATTTTGTGATCCAATTGCAGGTCATGATTTAGAATTTTAACAAATGTTATTAATCATGAACTGTGGAAACATAATCACTACGTCGTAGCAACACACACTCTTACACAGACAACCTGCATTACTTCCTGTGTCCCACAGTAACTGACAAAGCTGTGTCTGTCGTACATATGTGATATTTTTTCCATAAGCACTGATATCCTCTTAATTTATTTGCTTTTAAAATCTACAAGGGCTGCAGTAATCAGCAGTGAGTTGTCAGCTGGCTGAAAATCTTCAGTCAAAGATATAATAAAAATCAGTATCTGACAGAAAGTTTTGTTCATTCTTCTACCAGCTTTTTGTACTGTGAGTGCTCCATTTTCTTGTGATTTTATAATTCAAATGTGCCTTTTTTCTAACTAAAAGCCTCTTAAAAATTCTGGTCAACATATAAATATTTTCTTGTATTCACAGTCAATTAAAAAAAAAAAAAAAACAAACCATATGGAACAATATTAATTCTTTATTTTTAATCATAAAAGAGGACAAGATGAAAAAGAGTTATGCTTCCCAAACTAAATATGCTTACACACATGATTCTGTATGCATTGATGTTTGATGATTTTTTTTTTTTTTTAAGGAATGGCAAAAATTTGGATTATTGTCTCTCAAAAAAAAATCAATATATTCTCCTTCTGGAGATAAATTATCTATATGCTTAAGTGACCCATAATTAAGAGATAATTTAGAGAATAATGAATACTATGAAAAGTTTCTGGACATAAAATACCTTAATTTCTTCCATATCTTGTACTCAGAACAGCTCTTTTCCGTTCTTTACATCTACTTTAGCCAAAAAGTATTACATTGAACATTCTTCATGCAGACTAGTGATCTTGTGTAGTTGTGCATGTTGAAGTCTATCTTTAATGTTGAAAGAGATGATCCTTATCCTTCTTCAGCACAGTATCTGCTGCCATAGGCCTTCTTATGGTACCAGGGGAAAGAAGAAACCTTAATCTACAGAACACTGTCTTGACTAACTGTAAACACTCCATGATGCCACCTACACACAGCTAAAAATACTTTAAGTTAGAAAATCTTAGAGTGATTTACATCAGAAGAGACCTCTGGAGGTCATCTAATACAGCCCCACAATCCAAGGAGTCAGTACAATGCAGGCAACTGGAGGCCCTTTTTGGTAAAGATCTGAATATCTTCAGGGGTCGAGATACTGCAGCCTCCTTAGGCTACCTGCTTTTGACACTTCCTACTGCTAACAACACAACTGTAAATACCCATTTTGAATATTCTTTGATGATTAACTTTCATCTTGGTCTCCCATAGGTCCACTGCTGCAGGGTATTTTAGCTTGCTGTGAGTGAGCTAGTGCTATTGCTGTTGGTGCTGACCATGTGGATATTCCCAGTCCAGTATTCAGTCACTGGTGAGATATACCCTCACAGGACATCTAAAAATATTCAAATGATAAATGTCTTTTGATTATGAATCAGTGTTCTGTTTTAAGCAGTTCTGCAGGATCTCTGCTCTGTGGATCTCATTTATGTGTTGCACTTGGAGAAACACAGAATTTATGTATATATGCGTAGTGAACAAGACAGAAAATAGCAGGAAAATAATGTGGTCTTATCCTTACTGCCTGTGATTGCTGTTTTGATGAACTGGACTCTTTCTTGCCCTTGGCCACACAGTCCTTATGTAATGCTCACACCAAATCACACCAAAGAAACTCCTCACAAGTGATTGTTAATGATGTGATCATTTTTTAATTTGATATATTAAGTTCTCCTTTATAGTACTGTTGAATTTCCCCAGCAACACAAACTGCCTTAAAGCTGAACTTGTCTTTTCTGCTGTTTGGTACTGTTTTCTGTCTCATCCTTTTTTTTTTTTTTTTTGTCTATGGCTCTTTATGCCCGTATTCTTACACAAAACATGCAATTGGATTTAATTCAAGTGTCTAAGAACTGACTGAATGCTATTGATATAACTAAAACATTTAAATGAGTCACCATCATTAAGATGAAATATGCCTTCCTTTTTGCTCAGTAAGGATAGCACTTGTCCATTAAAATTTATTTGAACTTTTATAATTTCATTTTTAAATGTTTGCATTTCCTAAGGGATTCAGTAAGTAAATATACAGATGATAATTAGCAATTCTATTCAATTTATAATGAAGATTTTCCAATTTTTGAATGAAAAAAAAAATAATTCTTGTGTTTTATCTCAGAAGCAAACAGGATGATGGCTAGCAATATAAGTTTAATGATTCAATAGCCCCGGAAAAATGAATAATTTTAATGTATTTTTAAAGGGTATTGTGATAAAATTGCAGTGCCAACAAAACAGAAATGCCTGTGAGTTCAAAAATATTTGGAACAGGGTAAAGAAGATTGCTTTGAAGAAAAATAGATAAGAAAGAAAAAGCTGCAGAGACCTATAAATAACCACAAATGAGATACTTAGAAATTGTTTCTCTGGTGTTTACTACAATGAATTAGGAGTGAATAATGAGTCTATTTATGTCATGGTGGCCAGGCTCCCTCTTTGATAAAGAAGTCTGTTTGCTAAAGGAATTTTTCAGATGGCAGGATACATACAAACTTAAAAATTCCAGGATTAAGAAATATTTATGTTTTTTATTACTAACCAACACAAAATGTGAATATTTCTCAGAAGGTAACTGCTTTCTTAAAAAACCCCACAAACCTAAACCACAAAACTAAACAAAACCCCAAACAAATCTGCTTCTCACACAAAAAGCAAAGTAGTATTTATAGGCATTGTTTTTCAGAAAACTCTGACTTGTATGCCTTTTACAAAAGTTAGATTTATGTCTAGTAGTATCCTTGAGAAACACAACATTAACCAAATTGCATGGAGCAGCTTCCATATAATTCCAAGGGAAGAATAAAATCTTTGTAGTTTCAAAAGCTCTAGGAGCCTTTCTTTAATATGTAGGCAGTGCTTTTTGAAAAGCCATCAAGCCTATGAAACTGCACACTTTGTTCTTGGAATAGCTGTGAGAGCTAGAGTATTTCTCAAGTAGTTCAGGGAACAGTCTTCATAAAGAAGAGTGTATTTAGTGGGCCTCTCATCATTGCCAAAGAGCAGGTAAGAATAAATGACAGCCAGATGTGTCATGGAAAGTCTCATCTAGTGATGATGCAGATGCTGTCTATTTGTTACCTTTCTGAGCCCGGATAAAGACATCCTCATGAATGAGCAGGATGTGTGGTTGATCATGCGTGTGCAACACTAAACAGAGCAGAAGGGACAAGCTCCAGAAGCAAACCCGACCTTGCAACACTGTTTTTGCTCTGATTTTGTTTTAGGGAGTAAAATATATTCTGGGTGGGATCCGGCCAGATTCTAGGATTTTAGTAAATTAGAATTCCAGCTCTAACCTGTGGCAGTTTTGCAGGAAGGGTTTACAGGTTTTAAAGGTAATGTCACAAAGATGAAGAGAAATGAATCTGAGCCTATGCCCTTGTCTCTTGCACTCTAAAGGTCTTTAGAATATATTTATGGACACTTTATGTATGTAAAAATGATGGATAATGAAAGTAATTCCTAAAATTGTCTTTAGTTTTGAGAAATATCTGGCTCCCTTTCTCTCATGAAAATTGTTTATTATGTGTTTTTGGCTCCTTTTAAATCCAAACATCAGAGACAAATTGGAGCACTCAGGACGTAATACCTCTTTTGCAACTTAAGGAAAACAGAAGGAGAAACAGAAACATGAAAGCAAAGAGGCTTATTGAGGTATTTTTCTTTCCCAGTGGTTTTGGATCCTTTTCTTAGTCTCCACTCAGAGTAATGGAAACTATGACATATTGCATTCAGCAGCTACTCAAAGTCAGAAATAGTTCCTTACATCTGGCAAAGGAAAAAAACCCACAACTACCCCGCATGTTTTATCTAAAATTTTTAAATTATTTTTGTCTCACAGTAGAAATAAGAGCTAATTGGTGCCTAACTTTGCTTTTTAATCCTAGATTCTCAATTTGATATACTCTTTTCATGTTTTTGCCTTTCATATTTGTTAACCTAAATTTTAAAAAAACAATTCTAGTAGTGCAGCTGTGGCAACATCTCTTCCTTTAAGCCCAAAAACTGAACTCAGATGTTCATATGAAACTCATTGAATGAGCACAGTCTCCTCTGACAATAACAGCCACAGGCAGTTGGCCTTAGTTGTCAATTCCTTCACCACCACATAGCACAAAACAAGGCTTTGGATCCACTATATTCTGTGTGTCATTCATTCTATGAAGTGACACATTAGAATGATGTTGAGAATAAACTTTGGCTGTTTTTTCAGTTCAAAATAGCTTTTTCTGCTGCTGTTTTGTAGGCAAACATAGAAATATATGTTTCATACTGAGGTGAAATACAAATTGTTCTTTAGGATTTTCCTTTGCTCCCTCATCTTGATTTGTGTATACATTCTTAGGAGAACTCATTCAAGTAGATGTTGTTTATTTCCTTGAGTCCTTTTCCTTTCTAAAGTTGAAGATAAGCAATTTGGAGAAGGAAGCTTGCTTCTTGGAAATTAGAGAATTCAGGCAATTTGATCCTTGCATCTTGTGCACATCTTGCGCACCTCTTGCATTTTTTGGTTCCCATCACTGCAGAAGATAAACATAGCTCTTAATTACAATCTTTCATGCATTTCAAAGACATCAAAACAATTCTTCTAATTGTGTCTAATTCTAAATCCTGCTGCCATATGCAAGGACACTTTCCATTACATCAGGTTGCTTAAAGCCCCATCAAACCTGGCACTGAACACTTGCAGGGATGGGGAAGTCCATAACTTTTCAATGCTTTCAAGTGCCTCAGCATACTTAGAAGAAAGAATTTTCTCCCAATATGTAATCTAAATCTAACTTCTTTCAGGTTAAAGCAATTCCCCCTCATTTCATCACTACATATCCTTGTAAAAAGTTATTTTCCAGTTCTCTTGTTTGCTCCTTTAAGTACTGAAAGGCTGCTAAAAAGTCTTCCTCTCAATAAGGAAAAGTATAAAATCTGGTTCAAATCATTATGGATGTTCATTAAACCACCTGGAGTTAATTTTTTACATGCCAAGTGCACACACTATCTTTCAGAGCCAAAAGATCAGTGGGATAAAAAGAGACAAATCAATTTTAAAGACCAATTTGAACACTTTATGTTCTTCTTTTCTCTTCTTTTTCCAATGACATATTACAGTCATTTTGTTTCATTGGCAGCTCTTCTATTCTGGTAATTCCAGACTGCAAAATTATCTGGAAGATACAATTTCCTTCTACCTTTCTCTTTCTTTGTCCTTATTCATTTTAAGTTGTTGAATTTCTGTCTGATCTGTCTGTGCAATGTGAATTATTGGCTGAGGCTGATGTCATTTAAAATTGCATATATGTCATATTACATTTGAGACCTTCGCCACCCTGAGATGGATATGTGGGTTGTGTGGGGTGGTTTTTGGGTTTTTTCTTCCTTTTTTCTTTTAAGAATAGGAATGATTTTATAGCTTATCTTACTTTACACTGTGTTATTCCTACCTAGATTTCTTTAAGTTCAAGTTCTTTATAATAATAAAATAATTAAAATTTATTAAATATGAGATTTATTCCATGATAGAATGTCATTATGTTCGTTTAGAATATTATTCAAATCATATGAGAAGAAATCTGTTGATTTTCTGTGTGCTTGTCTCAACTTTTCTGGACAGCTTTAAAGCTAAAGATATTATTATGCCTAAGTCAAGCAATTTTTCATATTTCACCTTTTCAATTAATTTTATTCTTGAGGAATGTCTGCTCTTTTAATTTCTTCTAGAATTGCTTTTAACCATTAGCATGTTTAATCCATTTGTGGTTGCAAAAATAAATTGCATCTGAGGTATCAAAATTACTTTCATTATAAACTGATTTCATCTATTGTTTCTAGTCACATATCTGTAAATCCAGCATTAGTGGTACAAAGTAATTAAACTAAATGATAATTTTGAACAAGTTTGATGACTTCCAATTCTTCTATATCTTAGATGGAAGAACTTCAAAATGATAATGAAAAATAAAAGAACTCACCCAAAATGGCTTGATTTGGAAGTTCATAGTTCAGAGAGAAGAGCTAAGTGGAGTTCCTTGCTAAGTAACAGTACTTCAGCTTGAATATAATCCATGTCCAAAGATTTTTAATTTTGTTTGTTTGTTTGTTTTGGAGAGATTTGTTTTTTGTTTTGTTAGGGTTTTGAATATAAATTATCCATTTCAAAATATATTAAATTAATATAAGGTATTCTTAAATATTAAGTTAAAATATTAGGCTATTATTCATATGAAAACCAGAAACTGAATTTGTTTTGAAAAATATGGAGTTTAATTATCATGAAATGAAATTAAATGAAGTGAAATTAAATGAAATTAAATGAATTGAAATGAAATTAAATTTTAATTTAATATATGATGAAAAATTGCTTTGGTCAGCAATATTATGTAGAATGTCAGTGCTGATCTAGTCAGAAAGCCAGTATCAGAACTAGCTGATAAAATAACAGATTAGATTGATAATGTGTTCTTTAAAAACTCAATTTAAGTTTGCCAAGATATTTGGCAAATTTATGTGGTTTACAAAAATTTCCTCAACTCTTCAGGAAACTTAAGAGTCCCAGCAATATTGAAAGGAGTCAAAGAAAATTCAGTGGTCTTGAAAATATATGTCAAAAGAAGTTTAAAACACTTCCCATTCCTACCTATTCTAAATAAATAAACAAAGATCAATCACTGATTTAAAAATTGTGATATATTATATTTAGACTACCATGGATTTATTCTATTTTCCTTCTGTTGAATGACACTTTGAGATATATTTAGTTTCCATTTATAGATGTGTCTGCAAACAGGCTCACAGAGAAACTGTAAAATTTTTACTGAAAATGAAAAGAGGTATTTTCGAAGCAATTCTTATGCTTAAGAGATTATTAACTTCTCATGCCAGAAATTATAACTGACTTGGAAGGTATGAAGAATTTCTTGATGAAAACAGAACAGTTAGTAATACAGTTATCAATAGTCAGTTTAGGAGGTTCTGCCCAAAAATATTTTGTAATACTAAAGTTGAACTACTGGTTCCAGAATTTTAGAATTACTCAACAGGTTGCTGCTAGAGACAGAATGAGCTGTACTACTTGGTAGAACCACTGATTATAGCATTTATTTCTTCTTTATATTTCTCTAATATTGCTTCTAACCTTTCAGGATGAGGAATCTGACAGTACTGCCAGGTGTTTTTCACTCCTTGTTTTATTCTCTAAATAAATCCATTAGATGCAGATCTACTTAGGATCTGTCTGCTTTTTGGAAAGGGTTGGAAATCTGGTTGCACTGACAGATTTCTACTGTTTTGGTTTGGTTTTTATTTTCAGCCATATATATAATCTCCACCACTGTTTCCTAGGGCACAAATAATTCTCCTGAGATGCATAAACCTGCGCAGAGCTTCGATGTATCTTGCTTGCTCTATGAGCTGTATCTCTATTTTGATAACTGGTGCTGCAAATTACTCATGCTTCTAAGAGAGCAACACTAAAAGGCTAAGATTCACATCTGCTTCAATCTAGAAATAATTATTTATGATACCAGGTGATGCTCAGTATGAGGAAGAGGGATGAAATTGACAGTAGGAGATTTTAAGCACCAAATATGAAATATATTTATAGTGCCTCGGTTTGCATTCCCATTGCAAATATTCAGAGTGTCATAGCCTAGGAAACTGATTTATCCAATTCTTCCATGTTGTCAATACATGAAATAAAATGAGCCAGTGTACAGTAATTTTGAAATAATCTCTGTTATCCTGCCATATTCTGATACTGTGTAACTGGAATTATCAAAATGACTTCTCTATTTTGAGCATAGTTCAGAATAAAAATGTGGCCAGAGTTGTAAAATACAATTTCAAAGGCTTATTTTCTGAAGAGGACATTTACTCCTTAATTCAGATGTTGAATAAAATGAACAAATCTCTGAAACAGCATTATTACCATCATGCAGTTTCTGCCCAGCCCTCCTAGCATACATGATAAACAGCATTTTATTCTTTAGTCCTTTTTTTTCAAACTGGATTGTTAAATTGTTTCCTTTACTAATCTAGAAGCTATTAAGCACAGTGGATAGTTAGACATAATCTAAATTCATAGTTTCCTTTGTGAAATAGTGTTAAGGAGTAAGATTTCATTGTTGGTTTAGGCTTCCTAAGGGCTAAAGCAAATAAACCAAGATCAGCATAGTGGTTTATTCTATTTACATAACTGCTAGCAGTTTTCATTTTTCAACTTTACCTGATAATATATTTTTTTTCTTTTTACCTCCAAGCAGCATGAAATGATAGAGAGAGAAAATGTTTCCAGGAAATGGGACTGTTAAATTCCTTGCTTGAACAGAAAGAACACATTCACTGAAGCAGTTATTGTTTCCTTAACTTGAAGAAAAGAATTAGAACCCACAGTAAGCTGTTAAGTATGACCTATATCAGAGATGTTATTCTAAAAAAAATAAAATATATGCCACCTCTCTACAAAGACACATAAACCCCAAAACTGTAAGAATAATATATTCATCATGCTTTCTTGTTTTAGAACATGCAGAATGTGACTCTGTTTTTGAGAGTTCCAAACTCATATCCTATATTAAGGAAACTCTAGATAAATAACTTTTAAATTATTATTTATCTCCACATTTGTTTTGAGAAAAAAGTCTTAGACTTTGCTGTCCCTCTTCAGTGTACACAGTCTCTTGTTTGTCAAAATGATTTCCAATTCCTTTTCATTTTACACTTTTGAATTTATGCTTGTACTAAAAAGTCTAATAAAAAATGGTGAGAATTTCAAATATTTACACAGAACACTGGTTTAAAGGTTTCTGAAATGATACCAGGACATTATGAGAAATTATTCTCATCTTCACACAAATGTGTGGCATATTGGAAAGTAAGCCCTTTACTATATACACATTTTTCTCTGATTGAGACTATTAGACACCATCCCTGCCCTACCGTGCATTACCATAAATTCATGGTAATCTTCAGGGGTGGGGATCTACCTGTACCAACCCAGACTTAGATGCCTATACAGAGTTATGCTCTATTGACACTTTGTAAAGATGCTGCCACCATAGAGGCAAGCTACAGTCCATTTAGGTCATTTCCCAGGCATTCTGGAGATTCCAGGGTCTTCTCTAGATGAAGCCAAGCAGGGAAATGAACATTTTTTACTTTCTTTGACTACTATAGTTATAAAATTGAAGAAATGCAGTTCTCTCCCACACTGCCAATGTAAGACATACCAAATATAAAAAACACTTCAATACTTTTTAAGATTTCTGCATAGGAGGTCTTGGGCAAGTTGCAGTGAAAGTACAGGTTATATCAAATTTTTGTGTATTTGAATTGTGGTTAAAACTTATCAGGCCTTTTCTGTGGTCCTGGTAATGACAGGAATGTGGTAATTACTGGTATTGCTCCTGTCACCAGTAATTGTAGTCTAGAGCTCCAGGCTGTAGATGTGCATTACTGTAACAATAGATTGTTGTTTGCAGGCTGTAGCTGTGTTGTTCTTCAGGGTGACTGACATTAATCAGGTTATGAAAACTTGAGGGGAATTAACAAAAATGTTTATGTAACAGAAGATAACTCCTCATAGAAAATGTAATTTAACCAGAAGACAGTTTGCTTCACAACTCATTCATTGAAATGGAAGTCTCTGATTAACTTTAATGGAAAGAGAATTAGGCTGCTGTCAAGTGTGGTGAAAAGTCTCCAGTTAAAAGCAATGCCTCAGAAAAAAAGGCACCCTGAACTCCTATACTCGAACTTCTTAGCATTTTATGCACATCCCCTTAGTCTGAGACAGAAATAAAATACAGGTAGAAGATCTCATTATTTCACAGTGATAACCTTATTTTGCACAGAACAGGGAAGATGGTTTCAGTCAAGGCATCAAGGCGTTTTTTGGGGGTTTTTTTTGGAGCTCTGGAGATCTTTTAGGTTTAGAAAGGAGCAGGTAGGGAAAAAAAAAAACCAACAACAAAAAATCATACTTCATGAGAGAACATGAGAAAAAGCTTTTTTTCCATTCCTGTATTGATTTCAAAGGAGATCGTCAAAGGCATAGTGATTTTTAGAGACTGCGTGTATGTTTTTTTCAGAAGCAAATGCAAGTTTCTTTCTCTAGAAAGAGTTTTCAAAGGAAACTGGAACAAGTACTGCAGCTACAGATTTTTCCTGTGTTAAGACAGTCATGATTTTTTTTCGGATACACAACTGCTACTACCATCTGGAGGCTTTACATGACACTGCTTAAACATTTACAAATGATTAAGGGGTCTCTTTAAAAACAAATGACAAATTTAGTTGCCAGAATAAACGTTCCAGATGTATTAATAACCCATGTCCCAAACTAACTGCTTGTATTCTGAGTCTTAGGGATGCATTAAAATCTATCGAATTGTATTTACCAGCTTAAGGTTTTAATTCTCACATTTATTTCCCAGGTGAAAAGGTGAAACTCATTACTGGGAATAGATTTAGTAAAAGGTCTGTGACCTTTCAAGACCTCTAAAGCTTCAGGCAAAGTAATTAGGAAGACTGAACTTAAAAACAACATCACATTTTGATGTATTTGTCAGTTCTGCATAAGTTTTCCAAGAGATGGAAGAAGAAACAGAGGCAGATAGGAACACAGAGAGGGGAATATCCCTGGGTATTTTAATTTTCTGACCAAACTATTTTTTTAAATTCTTTGTATGTTTTTTTTAATAGGAAAAGCTGTATTTTGCACACTGCATGAGGCAAAAGCATTTTCCTTAATTATATTTGATAGTTTATCCATCTTCCTATGTCTCCCTTAGGGAATAAAAAGATAACTGGTTTCTTAAAGCAATAAAAGCAAACTGTCTAAAGCAAATATTAAGTTGTGTTATAATAGCCTCAACTTTTCTAAATTACTTCAATAAAATCCCCAAATTGCTGTAATCAAGGCGAAGATTGGAGAAGCTTTGCAGGTCAAATGGCAGCTTTATTAATGTGTAAAGCTAGCTATAAGGAGCAATAAAAATAAGATTTAAAATACATAAATACATTTAAAAGCAGCAAATACAGATCATGAACTGCCATTTTATACCAGTGCATGTATAGCACACACATGAGAAAACAATTCACCTAGTTTTGTTGATTATGAAGAGTTCATTATTCTACACTGAAATTGTAGGGAAAAATAACAACAAAAAGCCCACAACAAAAACAGAATAATTAATATTGAAATTTTTTTTTAATAATTAATTTTAGTTTATTTTTTTAAAATTACTTTTGACATTTTATTACTAAGAGTGAAAAATACCCAACTCTAAACAAACACTCACAAAATATACCCTAAAGAAACTTCATTGAAAGCAATTCGTTTACCCAGGAGACTTTGACAACAGCTACAACTGTGTTTTACCATAGCCACTAGTGATCATTACTAAACTAGCAGGAATGAGGAAATATCTAACCTATATAGCTCTTGCTCATACACACAATTGTTCTGCCTGTTTTAGTTGGCACTTTTCCTACAATACACCACTTTATATTTTCTGACAATATCCTGCACATCCCCAAGGACTGCCTATAAAAATTATAGTCTTTCCAGCCCTATTTATTTATATTTACTTTATCTATAGATTTACTTATTTATGTAATATTTCTTTGCATGTGTTCTCCCTTATGAAGCCTCCATTGTTCAGAGAATAGTGCTTCAGCCTACTTGCTCTTCTGTTTCAATGTTTTGGGACTTAAATGCTCTCCAGTGGATTTTTAAATGCCACCATGTTGTAGTAACTGAAACAAGCAATATTTATATTGAAGGCTGTTAGATTCTTAAAAAATTAAAAAAAAAAAATATATATATGTTTGGATTGATTTTTCTTTCTTTCTGTGTTCTTTCTTTGGCTGGCCTTTCTGGTGTTTCTGTGTTTGTGAGGTTTCTNTCTGTAGCTAATGATGTTACTGCAGGGGTCATTGTCAGATCCAGTCCCATTCAACTTGTGAGAGACCCGAATGAAGCAACAGAGTGCACCCTCAGCAAGTTTGCCAGTCGATTCAGAACTTGGTGGAGTGCAGACACACCAGAAGCCTGTGCTAATTCAGTGATATCTGGGACAGGCGGCACACACTAATGAATTTGACAGAGGCAGGTGTCTGATCCTGCACCTGGGGAGAAATAGTCTCATTCACCAGTACAGGAAACCAGCTCTGCACAGAAGGACCTGGAGAACATGGTAGTACAAAAAGTCAGCCGTGGGCCAGCAGTGTACCCTTGTGGTTGAGATGGCCAATGGTATGCCAGGCTGCATTAGGAAGAGCACTGCCAGCAGGTCAAGTGGGGATTCTTCCCCTATGCTTTGCCCTGGAGAGGCCACATCTGCAGTGCTGTGCCCAGTTCTGGGCTCCCCAGTACAGAAAAGACAAGGAACTGTGAGAGAGGGCCCAGTGGAGGGCTACGAAAATAATTAGGGGAGTGCAGCACCTCTCTAATGAGGGAATGCTGAGAGTTGTGTCTGTTCAGCCTTGAGAAGAAATGAGTGAGAGAGGGTCTTGTCAATGCCTATAGATGCAGTATACAGAGAATGAGGCCAGGCAGTTTTCAGTGACAGGACAAGGGCAACAGGCACAACTTAAAACACAGGAAGTTTGACATGAACAAGAGGAAGAACTTGAGGGTAACAGAGCACTGGAATAGGCTGCCCATAAAGCTGGTTAAATCTGCTCTGGAGATATTCAAAGCCCACCTGGAGTTAATCCTGTGCAGTGTGCTCTAGGACACCCTCCTTTCAGAGTGACATTGGACAAGATGATCTCCAGCAGTCCCCTCCAACCCTGACCATTCTGTGAAGGGTACAATTCAAAATTTCTATATAAAAGTAGACAAATAAATGGAGCAATAAACCATTCATCTTCTTGTTCTTATATTGTTTCTTTTCCTGGAAACAAATGAATAGTTATAAACTTAAATCAGTTAAATTATTTCATTAAAATATTATTTTCTTATATTCGTCTGTGTTTCCTATGTACCAGTACAACAAGCCTGGATGAGCTGGAACTTTCCATTTTACATCAGTGGCTCATGAAAATTTGTTACGCTTTTCTTCATGATGCAGTGCATTCGGTCATGAAGAGAAAAACATGAAGTGCATGTGGCAACAAACAGATGAATTTGTCTGGAATTTGAAAATCAATTTTTTGTTTATGAACTCTTAAATTTAGATACTCTTCAAAAAAGTGCATTGGATGTAGCCACAACTTCACTTAATTAGCTGCTAACCTTCTAACACAGAATCTTATTTTATAATTTTCTCCTACTTTAATGACATGATTTTATTTTGCATTTTTTTAAAAATTCCTTCTAATTGTCATGCAGTATGTTGACTTCAAATAAACATTTATAGCTTTAAGCTGTTTTATATTGTCTCTATGTTGCAAACTCAAAATTGTATTACAATCAATAATGTAGTGGTAACACATCAACATCTGTGTTAAAATGGTCCAAATTATCAATCTTTCATTAAGAAACATAAAAGTAAACATCTTACTTGTATATCTGTAAATAATAATGAATGCCATTTCCTTCATTTTGGAGTACAAGAATACCATCTTGGCTATTAAACTGAATGCAGACCAGCAATAGTCTGTAAGTTTTATTTCTCAAAAAAGAGGACATTTTCACTACCTCATGTCAAAACTTTTTACGTGTAATACAATAACAATAGTTCAATGGTGCTAGTCCTGGGTTAAAATAAGTTGTCCTCAGACATGATTCATCTGCCAAATGTCATATTTTTCAATTTAAATAGCTTGTCAGACTGATGAGGGATAGATAATTTTAATAAGGCATAGGGTTTATTTTAACTTTTCACAATTAGATAGAAGCATATTTGGCCATGAATCTCTGAAGTTCTTTTTAAGAGTGTTGTCTGTAACAAAAAAGTGCAAGCAAAGTGTATTTATTTGGAAATATTCTCTATTTTAAGTTCTTTTTTTTTTTTTTTTTAATTTAAATAAAAAAGTTTGGCTTTATTCGGAAACAGTAATCTTTATAAGATGAAAAAAAAAACCAAAATGGAAAAATGCAGAAAAAAAGGCCTAAATTCTTCTGCCTTTTTTTTTTTGTTTGGTTGGTTTGTTGGGGTTTTTTTGTTTTGTTTTTTTTTTTTTTTTTTTGCTTTGGTTCTTCTTTTGGGTTTCTTTTGTTTTGTTTTTTTTTATTATTTTTTGTAGGATTGAAAGTCTTAGAAGGTTTTATAGGTGTCTGAACTTGTTTTGGGCTGGCCACTCTCTGAAAACCACATGAAAAGAACTTGTGTCTCTGTAGTGCTTTTTTTCCCTTAGTTGTATGTATCTCTTTTTCTTTGCAAAAAAGTGTCCCTGATATGAACAGAAATTACAGCAGAGATTAATTTGAAATGGGTTTTATGGTCCTTTAACTAAGGTTAACTTCATGAACCAAAATAACCAATGAGTATTGAAAAAGAATTGGGATAGGGCATTTGGGAGATTGGTGCCTTTTTGCTCATCCTAGTGGTTTATGACTTTTACTTTTTCATTATATATGCTGTAGTCATGATTCAGTTACTGAACTGAATTCACAGTAGAGAGGATAATAGAAATCAATAGCATGGAAAAGAATAAACAATGAAAGCCATCTATTAATGACAGTTTTCTTCTACACAGATGAAAATTGAGACCTTTAGTCAGATCACATGAACTTCTACTTCTTGCCCAGTTTTAAACTTAGCACAGTGGCAAACCAAAAAATTCAGACAAACAACAGTAATTCCAGCCAGAAAAAACAAGCCATTCCATTAAAGGTAGAAAGTCCTATAAATTCTGATGGTAAAGTCTTAAACTTTAACCCTGACTGCTCTGCACAGAACTTCATGATATTACAGAGTCACACGATAAACTGAACTGGAAGGAACCCACAAGGCTCATCGAGTTCAGCTTCTGGCCCTGATCATCACCATTCCTAAGAGTCACACCCTGTGCCTGGGACCATTGTCCAAATATTTCCTGAATTTTGTCAAGCCTTGTGCAGTGATCTCTTCCCTGATACACTCCCCAACCCCTCTCTGGATGAACTACGTTTTTGTATTGTACAGCCTTAACCTACCTGACACAACTGCCGGCCATTCTCTGGGATTCCTTCACTGATCACCACAGAGAAGAGATCAGTGCCTGCCCCTCCTCTTTCCCTCACAGGGAAGTTGCAGTGAGGTCTCCCCTCAGTCTCCTCTTCTCCAGGCTGAACAGACCAAGTGACCGCAGCCCTTCCTTATACAGCTCCCCCCCAGGGACCTTCCCCATCCTTGTGTCCCTCCTTTGGATGCTCTCCAATAGTTTAATGTCTTACATTGTGTCTCCCAAAACTGCCCCAGCACTCAAGGTGAGGCTGCCCCAGCTCAGAGTAGAGCGGGACAATCCCCTCACTTGCCTGGCTGTTTGATGATGTGCCTGATGCCCCCCAGGACACTCCTCTTTGCCAATTTTTACATAAACAAGCAGGGCTTCACAAAGTGTGTGGTTTATGAGATATGCATCTTCTGTTATACTACTGCTGGGTAATAGAAGGCAGAAAGAAGAACCTCCTGCAGTAGAATGCAATTTTTCCCTTTCCAGCCTGTTACGACAAGGCATTTTGGTTCTTCCTTGGATTTAGAGATCCAAGGTTTTCTTTCAGAAGGCCACAAGTTTGGGGATTTTTTGTTCCACTACTTATCTCGCTGTGCTTGCCTTAATGTCCGTATGCTAAATCTGACCATGTTCTCTGAAAAGAGCAAGGGTTGCTTCTGTTTCTCTTTTTCTATATAGGCAAAACCTTCTATTCAATCAGAACTTTCTAATCAATAATAACCCCAGGTTTTTCTTGATTTGATTCTTTCCTTTTGTGACTATGTAGTGCTGCTCAAATGAGAGCATGTTAAAAGGAGAAAAGATTGTTCATATTTTCAGGGGACAATGTAGCATATAGCTTTTTTTCTATCTAACTTGCTTTAAAAGAAGTTTTGTCAGACACTGTATATAGTATTCAGTCCTATTTTCAATTAATTCTCCCTCCCAACCCCTCATACATCTCACTCCCTCATGTGGCCTTCCAGCTGTCCTTGAAGATACACCTCACAAGGCACTCACACCCTGTACAAACAGGTTCGAGAAGAGATGGGGACATGGAGCTCTAAAACAAACATTTCCATTCATTTCAGCAGTTCTTAAGGCTCCCATGGTGACATTAAGTTTTAATTTTCTACCAGTTTCTAGCACACTGTTTCCAAATTTGTTTTTATGCAAGCCCTAGTGAACACAATCAAACTTGTAATGCAAAGTGACTTTGTGGGACAAGATCCAATCAGTTTATGAGTTCTGAGGACTTTTTGCAGCCTATTTTCCAGATTTTATCAACACAGAGAGAAGTAAACTGCTGTTTTTATCCTGGGATGTGAATTTTTTCTCCTTTGTAGAGGATTATTTCCATCACTTACACTGAAGCTGTTGTTGCACTTGAGGGTTTATCAGTTTAAAGCAAATTCTGCTTCAGTTGATGAAACCAGGAAAAAAAAGGAAAGAAATATATATTCACTTGCATATCTATTCTTAATGAAGTCCTGCAAGGTACGCCTCCATTATAATAATTTACTCCTGCATTAGTAAGGAGAAAATTGTTATTAGCTCAGAAATATTATGTTAAAAAACAGAATTAAATTTGGAAGTCTGAGTGTCTTTCATAATCAGCGTGGAGAAGGGAGAGTTCATAGAAAATCTGGTTATTCCTTTGTTCTCAGAGACAGTGTGCCTCTTAGTGTTTGAACCTGAGATGTTCTTAAATAAGGATTAGTATTAATATGTGTGCAATATTTTCTTTGATACTTTTCCTCTCCCTCTTTCATATGGGAGTGCAGACACATTGCTGCAGTCAGCTAATGATCAACTTACTTGCAATCTGTAGTTCTGCATATAAGGGGTATCAAATTATTTTTTCCAAAACCTCATATGGCCAGTGCCAGCAGACATATAAATTCGGGAAAATACTGAGATTTTATTCCTAATACTTACTGGCACAGACATAAACAATATTTTTTTCTTTTTTAAGTTGACAGTCAACTATGTATTTATGTAGCTAAATCATGTTTATTGAACCAACCTTCCTTCCTTCCTTCCTTCCTTCCTTCCTTCCTTCCTTCCTTCCTTCCACACTTCCACACTTCCACACTTCCACACTTCCTTCCACACTTCCTTCCTTCCTTCAACACTTCCTTCCACACTTCCACACTTCCACACTTCCTTCCACACTTCCTTCCGACACTTCCTTCCTTTCTTCCTTTCTTTCCTGTGTTTGCATGCATGTATTTATTTTTTCCAGATATGATCTTATAGTAATAATTAAGATTAAATAAGCAATATGAAACAAAGTGGGTTTTTTTATGATTAGTGGAATCTGCAGGTGGAGAAGAGTACAACCTCATAAAGCTGATTGAATACAGTCCATTATTGATCAGTGTACTTTAAAAATGTGAAGAATAAAAGTTAACAGACTGTGATGGTTGTTTATTATGATAAATTTGAAGGTGGGTACTACAAAGGAGATGATTTTTTTTTTTACTACCATAAAAATCATAATGCCATTAAGTAGATTTCAATGAAATGTAATTCTGTGCTGGAGAAATGAAAAACCAAACGAAATAAGCATGCTAAAATATGCTCTGGTTATAAGTCCCAATTTTATTTCATTTTCTCAATGCTGGTTTCAGTTATGGAGATAATACGAGGAATAAATGAATGCTGCTAAGTAAGAAGACAAAATATGAATACAAATAAAGTTTCTTATCAGTTTGACATCATATCTCATGCTGAAGAATTCTGCATACTACTGTAGTGTTTCTCACAGTACATCCAGAAGTAGACTAGTATACCATGAAGACAAATGAGCAAACCCAGGTTTAGAGTCAGACTGTTGCTAAATTCAATGATAAAAGAGATGGAAGTCTCTGAGGCCTAGAAACAGGGAGTAGACAGAGAATTTTTTTTAGTCTAAATGAGTATGTGAGGATGCAGCATTCCAGGGGATTTTAGGAGAGTGAAAATAGTAAAATAAGTCCTTGAATATATATCATCTATACCCATGAGAAGTGGGGTATGTTAGTAACAAGATGAAACTACTGTGTAAAGTGTGGCACAGTTACAAAAACAGATCCAAGATCAGATCAAATAAAAAAGCTTAATAAGACTGATTAGTTTTTAATTTAAACCTATGAAAGAATTCTGTAAAATTGGCCTTTGCTTCTCCTTAAAAGACACAAGCCATCTATGAGGCCAAAAATTAGCCAAGTATTCATTCAGCAACTGATTTTTGCAACAGGAGGGGTACTGCAGGACTTTCATACACAGATCTAAGCCACTCTGCAACATAATCTACTAACAAACCATTTTTTTATCAGCACTTGTACGTGAGTTCTTTATCAAAAAAGAGATTTCCTTATAATTAAGTAGACTTCTGTGTTGAATTAAAATTATGAAAATTATTTCATGTCTGAATCTATTCTTTGCAAGTCCATAAACTCCAAATTCATTACCTTATATACAGAATTTTTTACCTATTTGACTTTAATTAAGTTCCATCATCATATACTAGTGGAATACTTAACACTTTATTTTTGTGCTTTAAAAAACCTTGCTGCCATGTAAGTTTTCCCAAACTTTCATGCCTCTTTGTCTTAAATTTTATTGTTTCCATAATTGTTTACAGGAAATAAAAAAATCTCTTGGCATAAGAGTATCAATTGGGTCTTGGTGTGATGTCTTTTTCAATTATAGATATTTATATGCATGAAATCCAGAATGGCAACAACAAAATCACTTAAATGTTTTGTACTGAGGGCTGTGTAAGAAAATCTTTTGTGTGCACAGGGAATATCAAGCCCAACGTCAAAACACAAAATAGTACACTGAATAAAAGCCATGCTTCGACTATAGGAAGTCTTTAGGGACATAGAAACTCTGTGTTTTCATTAAGAGATAAGATGACCTGTGAAAGAGGATGCCTGTACAATCCTTCTGGGACTAACAGCAACGAAACAAATCAGTTTTTAAAACAGAAAGATCACACAACAATTCGTTTGCTCACAGACAAAATCTTCAGGGCTGCCAGGTATTGTGGAGGTAATTTCCAAATGCTCCTCCAACTTCAGCTGGGAAGAACCCCATTTTGTGGGTTCATAGAATAAAAAATAAAATTAGCTCCAAAGTGTGCCTAAGGACTGACTACAGCATGGATATTTCTGTCATGTGGCTATGAAATGTGGGCTGACTGGTTCTTCCAGGTGACCTGCACAGTTTGGCACACAGAGGCACTCATGGCAAATCCACAGTGACTGCACAAGCAAGCTGTGTGGCAGATCTGCTTCCCCATCTCTGCAGATCTCTGGATCTCTCTCCTCTGTCTCCTGTGGCAGAGCAGACAGAGAAACTGTGTCAAACCTACAGCATGTAGCACAGCTCAGACAGGAAACTCCAGTGGGAGAAGGAGAGTTAGTGAGACAATATTTCTTCTAGCCTATGCTTCAATAATAAATGGCAAATAATAGGATTTCAGTCCCTTGCTGTATTCTGATGATGACACTTCCTAGTACAAGAGGAGAAGAAAAGAGAGGAGGAAAGTGATTTCACTTTTAGAGCAAGTCTGATGAGTGCACTCTGCCTTGTACTGGGAAATTATTCTATCTATGTGAAACAGAAAGCTGGTCTTTCCTTCTACAGAGACCCAGCGTGGGGTGTCAGACTGAATTTGAAATAGTCCCAAGAGTAAGAGATACTTCCAGGATGTGGAATATCTTATATCTTGTGTGTATAAGAGCTACAACCAATGTAGAATATATGGCTTGAGTGCTACATTTTGACCTAACTCATTCCTGTCTATGCATGGTTCGAGTGCGTGAGCCTTGCTCATTAAACTGTTGTTTAAATATGCTTTTCAGAAGGCAGACTTAGAGAAGATTAGTCTTTCCCACACAGAAGCACAGCACTTCACCAGACTTACTAATATCTACATCCCACAGCAGCATACTGTGAAGACTGAAACCATCTCTCATCCCCTGACCTGGCCGGGGGATGAGAAGTAGCCCATCAGGGGTAATCATTTGTTCCATGCTGATGAAGGAAAAGGATTATATGTCTGGAAAACAGAAGGAAAGGCCTTAAAGATTGTAGGCCTGCAGTGGCAGAAATTTTCAAGAATTGATCATATGACAGGGATGGTGAATCTTAGGCAGGGATCATGATTGCTAATAATGTGCAAGTAGGGCTTCAGATATCTGCTATTTTCTGCCTGCTACGAAGATTTTTCTACTCACACTGTCTGGCAAGCAGTGGCTGGTTATAGGCAGTGTTCAAAGCATCAGCTAACAGATAAGTATATTACTTAGAGGTTGTAGGGAGCAGAAGGAGATAAAACGGATTAAAGAACAAGTCAGGAGAAATACTGGCAGAAAGGTTCATCATACAGCACTTCTCACACAAATTTATAGTATATAGTATATTTATGACAGATGTAGCATAAACAATATCATTGTGGTCTGAATGGTTTATTACCTCAAAGCATGTCAGCTCTTCACATATTTTTAGTCTGCTTAGAGATCAGATTTCCAGGTATGACAAAAAATTCAGGAATCATTTCTAAAAATACTTTAATACTAGAATAATTAAATAGTATATAACATTAATTTATAATAGTAGTTTATTTAACATGTCACCAACTACACTGGTCTACAGCTATGTCTATGCATTTTACATATATTAGTTAGTAGTAATAGAAACTATTACATTATAGTAATTATATTACAGTACATTTTACATAATGCTAGTGCATTACATAGAATGGTTAAAATGTGACAGCCTTTCAAAATCACGTTAAAAATGCTATTGGCAGCTATCCAACCTGCACATGATGAGGTAAATATATCTTCAATGAGTTGTGAAATTTAAGAGAAGTGTACTGGTCTGTTCTTCCCTGGTAAAAATAGGAATGTTCCTAGTAAAATGAAAGGTCTTCTCCCTGAACTGTTAAGCCTTGAGACCTGTGGTGCAGTTTCTTTCTCTCTGTGGGTCTTTTGTCTGTGAAGTTAGTGGTAATGTAGAATGACAGAATAATTACCGTTAAAATATCTTTTTCCAAATGAAATGTGATTATGCAATGAATCATCTGTACAGAGAATAAAGTATATTAAAGCACCTCACTTCAGTCAATCGGAATCCAATTGAGAGTTTAAAGCACCATAAAGTTTACTCTTTTCTCCTTCTTTTTTCTTTTTTTTTCCCATTTGTTCCCATCTTTCTGGGGAAATCTTAACCCTGATTTTCTTTTTTTCTTTTTAGCTCTAAAGGAGCTTATGTGTCAAATAATCTCATTGAGGAGATAAAAGCAGAAGCTCTCCAAAAGTCTGCATTAGAAGGAAAGAAAGTTTCTTCAGTTGCTGAGAAAGACAATGTAGGGTCATTTCCTCTGATCAGCAGCTATTCTAATTTCTGTTTCTTAGCTGTGACCCAGGTTCATTACTTTAGGGATTTCTGTCAGCTTCACATCACCTGCAATTTGCATAATGTTGAACTACAGGAAAATATGGATTAGGACAATCTTAAATTAACCTTGTATAGTCTGAGTTTTACTCTGGTTCATTAATTTCAAGGCACATGTGGTTCTGATACCAAATGAAGAGAGAAAATCTTCAGCTGTACAAATTAACTGTAATAAAAATATGAAAGATTACAACTTTAATACTAAATCTGATAAGAATGAGAATGAGATTTGGGTTTTTATGTTAGTTCCTGTTTCTCAAATGAGAAACTTAAATGCTATAATGTAGTCAGTTTTCTATATTAAGGCATTGTACAAGCAGTGAAAAATTCTCTGAATGTTAAAGCTAAGCCGAGGAGAGAGTATATCTCCATTTGCTAAAATCCAGTCTCTACTATCCAACTTTGATAGTGTGCTTGGTATTATGTTTTAATGAAATCACATTAAGCACTTCATCAGGTAAGAATTCTTCTGTGTTCTTTAAGTTTGCTGTGCTCTAGTAATTAATATAAATACATTTCTGCTTCTGAAATACAGGCTATGTACGTGATCCATGGAAAATTATCTTGTAATAGTATCTTGGTAAATTGTAATTCACTGTTGCTTTCACCTTTACCGAATTTAAATATAGTCAGGGCTGCTTCAGAGATGTTTTAAGGAACAATAAATTCCAACATGCTAACACTTACTGTGATAACATTAACACAGTCACATATAATGTGTTTAGTTACATCGATCTGCCATATGAACCAACTTAAAGTCACTGTCTATGACAGTCACTGGCACGCTATGTTTGGCTGTTCTGGGTTAAGGATATTTAACGATTTAGGTACACAAAATACAAATTGTTTTCTCATTCTTTGTCCTGATGACAAAGCAAAACATTTTAATTACTTATTAACCTATTCTCTCAAGCAATTTCATACTCCTGTAATTACTAGTCTTAATACATTTTCAGAAAACTCATTAAAGAGGAAACAATCAAACAAAAAGAACAAACAAAACAAGCAAGCAAGCAAACAAACCCTAAAGACATTACATGCATGCAAAAGCATATTTCAAAAATCAGAAAGTCCCAAATCTTCCTGAAATATTGACTAACTACTAATGTTGCTGTCCCAACTACTCCTTCTGAACTGATTGTTTCCTCACATGGACTTTTTTACATTAGTTTTTTGGCTGAGAGCTTCTCCATGAAACTGTTAGATGAGATTTTTGAAACAGTATGTTTTCCCCTCTTTCTCTGATTCCTCTTGATATAAATGTGTCAAAATAATATTCCAGCTTAAGGCAAATGCATGGAATGGAAAATTTCAGTACAAAGAAGAAAGATTAACAAAATTAAAAATAACTGAAAATAGATGTGTTGGCTAACTTTAATAATGATGAAATGTGCTGCCTTATCCATGTATTGATAATTACAATGATAAAACAAACAAACAAAAGAAAGAAATCTTACATTTAAAAGAAATGTTCTCTGAATTAGAAGCATTCACTATAAATAATAAAATTTTATATTTTAAACTGAAATATAAAATTAAAAAACACAAATGCATATTGTAATAATGAAATGCTTGCTTTAAAAATATTGAAAAAAAATGAGACAAAATATCCAAAATTACAATTAAGCAAATGTATCATCCTCATACTGTAATGAACAAAGTTTACTAGATTCAACCTGAGGGCAATGTCATGGATCCAACTTTCACAGAATGACATAATGGGTCAGATTGGAAGGGACCACAGAGGGTCATTTGGTCCAATTCTAATGCTCAAGGCAGGGTCATCCTAGAGCATATGGCACAGGATTGTGTCCAGACAGTTCTTGAATTATCCAGTGAGGGATTCTCCACTACCTCTCGGGACATTCTGTTCCAGTGTTCAGTCACTGCACAGTAAAGTTCTTCCTCATGTTCAGGTGGAACTTTCTGTGCTTCAGTTTCTGCCCTTTGCCTCTTGTCCTATTGCTTGGCACCACCAAGCACAGCCTGGCTCCGTCCTCCAGACACCCACCGACCCTATGTATGTACACTGGTGAGGTCCCCTCTCAGTCATCTCTTCTCAGGACTGAACAGGCCCTCAAAAAAGAAGTGCTTGTCCCTTAATCATCCCTATTGCCCTCTGCTGGACTCACTCCAGGAGCTCCATGTCTCTCTTGTACTGAGGAGCCCAGAACTGAGCACAGTGCTCCGTGTGTGGCCTTGCTAGGGCTAAGTGGAGGGGCAGGATCACCTCCCTTGACTTAATACTGGACCCACAGTGGTACATGCTGTTCCTGAAAGACTGCACCTCCTGGGAGGCACTCACACAGGAGAAGTTAATGAAGGACTGGAGCCTGTGGGAAGGGCGCATGTTGGAGAAGTTCATGATGGACTTTCTCCCATGGGAGAGACCCCACACTGGGACAGGGTGAGGACTCCTCTCCTTGAGGAGAAAGCAGTGGTGGAAACAACATCGTCTGCTGGGGTGAACAGACCGTAGCCCCGATTCCCTGTCTCCCTGCATCCCTGGCAGGAGAGAAGGTAGAGCCCATGAAGGATGGATGAATGTGCAGAAGGTGTTTTTAAGACATTTTTACTTCTTATTATACTGCTGTGATTTTGAATAGTAATGAATTCAATTAATTTCCCTAAGTCATGTCTGTTTTGCCTGTGACAGTAATGAGTGATCTCTCCCTTCTCTTATTTATTTTTTTTTTCATTATATTTTCTTCTCCTGTCCAGTTGTGAAGGAAGTGAGAGAGTGGCTTCTGTGGGTATCTGGCATCCAGCCTGGATCAAACCACCATACATGGTTGCAACCTGCCCTATTGCCCACTTCCTTCTTACCAGGTACTGAACTCCACAATCTCATGGGCTCTACAGCCAGGGCTGCCATGACCCCACTACATCTGCCCCAACATTCATCTTGTTTTCAATAAGGCCTTCCTATTTTGATAGCATAACATCAGGCAACATACCATTCCTTGTGGGATGCTCCTTCCTCTGGCATGAAGCTGTCATCAATATTTTCCAGGAACCTCTTGAATTCTTTCTTTGCTGTGTTGTTTCTCTAGTAGATGTCAGGATAGTTAAATTCACACACAAGAGTTCCTGTGGCCTTGAGACTGCTTTGAGCTGTCTATAGAATGTCTCCCCCACTTCCTCCTCCTGATCAGGCAGTCTGTATCAAGCATCCACAACTGTGTCACCCTTACTGGTCTACCCTTTTACACTCAGGTAACTCTCAGGGCTGCATCTCCAGTGAGGAGTGATCTTGACCTGCAGACCTTGGTCACAGGCAATTATTCAATTGTCATTTCTATTCCTGGTTCTATCAGTCTGACAGTTCTACTCTCCTTACTTCTTGTGCTGTAACCTGTTCATGCATCAACTTGTGAATGTCTCAAATGGGCTTTTGACTTACACTTATGTCTTAGTTTAGAAGACAGGTATCGCTAAGGACAAACAGGACTCTCTTTTGAAATGAAGCCTCTATCCGAATTGTTCTAATTTTAGAATTAAGGGGGCTCTCAGACAAAGATGTGAGGATATGGATAACAGTTCTTTACTTATGTNACTGGTAAAAAGTCTAGGGTGAGACATTTCTGAAATATTTGATATTTTCCTTTAGCAGAATGAGTCATAAAATAATTTTCAGTTCAAAAGAGTAATGCTGCAGAGAGATGCTTTAGCTCAATTTAATTGTAAGGAAATTGGCCACACTGTATGTTCTTTGTCTTAGGACTTCCTTTCTGGATAATTATCAAAGGCTAGATGCCCCAAAAATATTGGTAGTTTAAGGAAAGGCTTGAATAAAAGAGACAGAATTCTCACAATTGAAGATAGTGTATAGTGTATGGGTTTGGGGTTTTTTTCAACTTCCATCATGTCTAATTTAGAAATGTCTACAGTAAATGTGTTGCAAACATACTGATTGGTAACTCCTACTACAAGGTATTTAGAAATTAAAACAATAATTTCAGAAAGAAGTACTTGTGGCTTCTTTTGCTACAGAGAGAAAGGAACATTGAATCACCAAAGTGCATTTTCCCTTTTCTATTACAGTGTCCATTTTACTGGGAAAAACACTTCTAAAGGATGATTATTCCTCTTCTAATATCAGAAATTTACTCTTACTGGTTTGTGGACCATGTAGTTTCCCATTTATCCAGGGTGAGACACATCCCTGATGTCACTGTCATTTCAAAGTATCAAGAAAAGAGTTACAGAAACACTCCACATTCCTTCCAAACATTCACAAAACCAAAATTACATCTTCTGTAAGATGCTGATGTGTGAAACTGTCCTCTTGATAGTAATAATGCATGTGGTGCAGGAGAATACTTGCAGCAAACAAGCTGATTAAATATCTCCGTTTCACAAAGGCCATGTATTGTTTTGTCTGTTTTGACACCATAGAAATTCTCCTTTAAATAGAAGAAATGTCAGTTATGGAAACTGTGACTCTAAAACCTTCAGCCATGAAGCAGAAAACCTTGACAGGAAATGTTTGGGGGTTTTTTTCCTTCCTTTCTTTCTTTTTTCTTTTTTATTTTTTTTTCCCTTGGATGACAGATTTCAATACTTTGCCTCAATGTTTCAGATTACCCTTCTTTCGAAACTGAGAAAATATAACTGGACAGAGAAAGTTGACAGGGATAAATACAATGAATTTTAACCTATTCAATTTTCCAATCCATTTGGATTTTTGCAGCTTTGGAGACAGCCTATGTTTTTTGTTGTGAAGGAAAGGATTTAAATATTATTGAAAGCCCATTAGTAACAGTTAGAAAGTCTTTTCAGAGCTGTAAAAATTTGGAAGGATATATATGGAGTAAATTTTCTGTACGGTGTGTGTGGACTAGGATTCAAATTGGGTAATTTTATTAACTAATCTTAATAGCAACTGCTGCTGAATATGGGCGTATGTTGCACATACTGTTGTTACAAGAAAAAAAATATTATTCATAAAATTGTACATAAACTTAGAAAAATACAGAGAATGCTTGCCAGGTTTTGCTTTTGTTGGTTTGGATGGTTTTCTTTTCTTATACCAAGTTCAAATACCTTTTTCTCAAGATTATTATGTTTATGAATGGCATTTTTCCTAAAATGTGGATTATATATGTCCCAGTGTAGATGCCTGACAATGTATATGACATAGCCATGGCTTTTGTGCTAATGTAGCTGTAGCAAAAGTCCTGGTTTGAATCTTAATTGCCGTGGCAGATCTTTTATAGCTGCCTCAATATACCTGATTTCTAAAAGTAAACTGAAAGTATGTACGTCTGAGTTAGGAAGGTACCAGTGTAACACTATGCTCCCTAATTTGAAAAAAAAGCTCTACATCTCAAGTTTATGACTTTTCATTATCCTTTCATTCCTCAAAGATTTCCATGCAACTACTTTATATGGTGTAGAGAAGTCAATGCAATTGGCATATTTGTTTTATTAGTGAAGATGTATTTCAATACTAATGCAACTGGACATAAAATAAATAGCTTTAATGACAGAAGGCACAAAAAGGTGAAGCTCAACATCATTCTAACAATACTAAATATTTTATCTTGCTTACTTGGTGTTATGAGTGACTCAAGCTTAAAATCTGTAATATTTAGACAACATGAAAGAAGGTTGTGAAAAGAACACAATCTTTGTTTTCAGCTTTATAGTTATGAATTATGGTCTGCTGTGGCAGTCAGGTTGTTTTGTATTTTTTTTTTTTTAAATTTGCATAGCAGAAGAGGTTGGAAAAAAAACCAAACAACTGCCCCAAAACCTGCAGCTGTCATCCTTTTTCCATGTCTAATAAAATTAATTGTCTGGTTAGTTTCCAGCATAATTCAGGAGAGATGTTAGGTTCAAATATCTGTTTTACATTTCAATGTGCCACCGTGGACATGACTATTTATGTGTAGCTAGAATAAAGAAAAAGTTAAAGCCACTCTGAACACTACAGGAAATGCACATAATTAGTCTTAATGAAAAAAAATTCCAAAATTATACCCGGGAAAGAATCACATTTTTCCTTTCACTATGTATCCTCTGTCTGGTAGATGTTCATCTACTACATCAAATACTCCATTAATCTCCTTACATGTATTAAAGTATTAAGAAATCTATCATGACAACTGCAAGGTAGATGTTGCTATAAAAAGATTCTAAGCATATGATGTTGACTAGTTTAGAACCCTTCATCTTGGATATACACAAACCCATGGCATACTAATTCAGCAGAATCCACTGCAATTATGTATATGGTCTAAAAAGAGGGATTTCCTGCCATACAAGTAAACCAGATAAGCAAATATTTCACATTAAAAGGGCAAGTTTAAGACTGGCTTAACCTACATTTACATTGTAAGATACAAAATAGTAGCTTATGCAACTTTTTATGGTCACAATCAGTTTATTTATTTAATAATATCCTTTAAAGTTGCTATATGTATCTGCAGAATGAAAGGAAATTCCACAAGACTCTGCAGAATCTCATCTACTTCTTTCTGCTCTACAAGAAGAAAATCCTTCATGTTAGAAGTGTGTGGCTGTTCTTTGTGCATGAAGATTTTAAACACACCACAAGAAGAAGAGAAAATATCATGCAAGTCTATTTTCCAAGAGTGGCCTGGATATTAAGAGAAGTAGTAGGACTGTAACAGATGACTAAATGTTCTTCAAGATGACTTGAAGTGTCAGATGGTTGTGTCCTAGGGTTGGGTTTTTTTTCACCAATGCCTTCATTTATATCATGTTCTGTAAATCCAAACATGACAAAAGACAGTTTTATCATGTGTTCTTGTACTACTTAGGGAGATCCTGCATACTTGCATGGCCTGCTAAATCATATTCCAGCCAGGTGAGACTATGCCAGGGGCAAAGAATGGGCAGGTAATGGTAACTAAACATTAAACATTAATGAGACTTTCTTATAAAATATCCAATGTTAGATTATGACTTCGAAGCAGTAATATGCAAACTTCAAGGAAGCCATCACCAGTGCAGTCAATTTAGCTGCCTGACAAAGCACAGATCTTCCCTTAATAATTAAGTAGGCAAGGTGTCACAGTTTTCATTTGAATTAAAGAGAAATTGGGCTCAGAATATTTCTTTTATGACAAATACACAAACTTCCAAATGTATGCTTTTGCATGAGTGAATTTATCATCCTTGCTGGAATACTTTCACTTTGTGTAACTAATTAAATATTTATAGGAACAGAGAGTGCAAAAATAACTCTGTGTGGCAGAGGTTATGATGTTTATGTAGGAGAAGAAAACTTCAGGATAAATTATCTTATTTAAGAAAAGCAGATTTGGATCTGCACCCACAGAATAGGCAAGTATTCTCTACTTGAGGTACAGGATGTACTGCTTTGGGGCTGTCTCATGGTAAATTACTCTGAAATGTTTTTTCCCCAGTCCAGAATGAAAAAAAATAGACTTTTTTTAAACTTTTACTTGAAGTGAAACAATTCTTCTCATTTGAATTTTATGAAATGTGTTAAATTTCCCATCGTCTATTTCACCACAGTTAAAAAAGAGATGCAGAGGTGTTATGAATATTATGAATGTTGACCTGTCTAGTCATATCTCTATTAGCATTTCTATGCAGCTTTTAAATAACAAAGAATTGTAAAAGTAGGAAGTTAAGCAGTAAAATTTCAGCTAATATACAATAGGCAGAAAGAACTGTATATAGTTCTAATGCTGAAGATGAGTCTGAAAAAGGACACTGACAGACTATATAATTACAAAGAAAGAAATACTTTTTTTCAGTTTCTGAATCTGAATATAATGGCACTTTTCAGTTCTCAGAAGACTGAGGATGAGTCAGAAGAGCAAGCAGCAATTTCCATTAAATGTCCCAAAGGAAAAAAATAAAAGGAAATGGAATTTAGAAAGAGGAGACACAACACCAGAAACAACACAGTCGCTATAACACCATGAATAATGATGAAAAAACTTTAGAAGTTTCTATACTGAGGTTCATTTGTTAACTGTCTACCTTCACTGGAAATCTTGTGCGAATAGATTTTGTTTTGATATTTCAAAATTTCTATTCCTTGTCTTAGAAGAGCTCAAATTTGCAGAGATGAATGAAGTGAAGGAAAAATATGTTCAAAAATCAACTATGTAAATAATTTTCTGACGTTATATAAGTCCCTTGAAACAGGTTTGACTCTAAGTATGGAGTGATTTTCTTTTAAATTGGCTTATTCTTTTTTCCATTTATTCTAGAGTAGTGCAGTAGTGGCAGTAACACATATTTAGCAACACAGAGGTTAAAGGTTAACTTTATCAAGGCTCTTCACAGCACCATATGTGGAGTGATTCCAGTATCTGAGATAACATATTGATACTTTCATGTATCTCTGCATAGACTTCAAAATGGTATTTCTGGATTACAACAGGTTTGACAATATTCTTTAGTTCAGTATTAGATATATATATGCCAGTGGTGCCTTTTCCAGGTCATCCTGTCTGTCCAGATAACAAAGTGTTGTGAAATGGGATAAAGTCCCATCACAAAAGAGGAGGACATTTTTATCAGGTAGCCAAGGGAGGTCTCTGACTGCAAGTCTGAGCTTAAAAGATGTATCAGGAAGTGATCTGTAGATACCAGATAGGCATGTACAGACACACAGTATTCAACTCCAGTCTGTTGGGCTGACTAGTATACTACTGTATTCTGCAGGATGATATTAGTTTTATCACAAGCTTGCTAATCCAAAGTATCACTGTATTACAAAGTATCAGAATTTCTAGGTAAGAATTTTCTAAGAGACAAAAGTTAACAAATGCTCTAAGTGCTATTATTTGTTGCACATACAACAGTCCTAGCTAAAGCTGAGATGTTAATTTGAAAAAGATATTTGTAAAAAGAGAGTGGAATCTGCTTGAAAGGAGTTATATTTTCAATTCAAACAAAAGGTGAGAAGAAGTGCAAAGAAATGGACTGATTTTCAAGTTCTCATTACCAAGATTTTTGAGAAAGAATTTTGGACAATCCTGCATGGTACTCCAGCTGCAAGTGACAATGCAATACCATCAGTAGAGGACTTATCTGTATATAGATGTATACTACCAACTATCATTCAAAACAGGTTTTACTCAGTGGGATTATGGAAAAAAATGTCCAAGGACCCTGAAAAGTCTACCATGTGAAGTTGAGTCTGCAAACTCTTGTTTGTTCAGTCTATTTTTGCAGTCATAGATTCTTTGACCAATGTGTGAACTCTTCATTCATATTATCTTTGTGTTTTCTTCTGAGATATAGCCTTACAAATCTGTTATTAACTGGAGGGAAGAGTCCTAAGGATTTACTTACTCAGAAGGAAAACATCGGTTTAGGGCTTAAAGAGTGACTGTAGATTTTAGTATACATCTGTTGAAAACTGTAATTGCACTTCAGACTTTGGAAGCATTCTAAATCAGAGGAGTATGAGCAAGGAAATGGTATTGCTGCTAAGCTGTGGCCATGTATGTAGGACTGACACACTTAGCATAGCAGAAATTTTAGTTCATTAAGATCATGTGGAATAAGGCCCAATCTGATTCATTTAGCTACCTGGCTAAGGACTATTTACTATAGAAAATATAAAAAGGAACAAGGAAAGTGATAAATTAAACACATAGATATATAGACAAGTCAGAATGTTTGGTGAATAGGAGAAATCTCCCTATGTGAAGTCAGTGGTGGGTATGGAGCCCAAGGTCTGATATGGACATTAGCCAGGCTGAGAAACCCGTATCAATATTTAAGGGATCTGTGGAGTGAGGGAGACGGTGAAGCAGGTGGGTGATTTCTTGCACCTGTTTGATAGCAAACATTAAGCTAGACAAGCCAGTGAACAGAAGGAGATTCATTTGGAGGGGAAAGGAGCCTGGCATCCAGACAGGGATGTTTAGTGAATGTTCAAGAGACCTAAGGATGTGCTTGTGAATGTGGAGAGTGAGAGCATGCAGGATTTCAGTAGTGAGCTTCAACCACAGTCAGAGAGAAGGAGCAGGGTTTGGTCATCTGTACCTAAACCTCAGAGAGTCACATTTTACATGTTCTATCTGGGTACTGCTAAAGGCAGTGTTCTGAATATTAATAAGATGTAACTATGGGTACTACTAAAGAAATTGAAAAATAAAACCAATGATTGTGATTTCACTCATTTCTGGTTTTACTGCATAGAATAACACACCATTGTTTCTGAAACACTCTAATTTTTAGAAAGTTTGGTGTACTTATTTCCATTTGTGGGTATTTTTTCTAAAGTCATTCCTCTTTGCTTGCCCTCTGCAAAATTTTGCATTTTTGGGGTAACCAGGTTTTTTCCTGTATAATTTAATTTATTCTTTAGATGTTTCCAATGTTATGCTAGAAGTTAAATAAATAAGTGTTGAGTTTTGGCTGGCATAACTTTCCTGGCTTGTTTTCCTATTCTAAGACCATATTTAGGCAATCTGAAAAAAATTCCTTTATTTGTTTTGATTCTTTAGAAGGACCCGTTGATTTTATTTATTTTTATTTCTTCTTTGATAGTATTTTAAAGGAAATATCTTTTGGTAGGATCTTAAAGAATAAATCAGAGTCTCGTTTATATTTTCATGTAATATGTCAGGTATACTTCAGTTTACAAACAAACAGGAAAGGAAAATAAAATTTAAAAATCAGAAAAATCTGCCCATCACAGAAATGTTAGGGTTTTCTTTCTGAATTTTGAATAGTATTTCATATCACTTTCTTGGATGGATACAAAAATTATTAAGTATTATAAGTTGCTATAATTAATTATTGATATTAATTCAAACTTTATCACTCTGGGGAGTATTTGCAATTTTTTTTGTGGCAAATAACAAAATCTCTTCTTTTTTTACTAAGAGAAATTGAAATAAAATGATGGAGTGATGTATGCAAAAATCCACATTTTTTATCCATTCCAAGCATATCAGCTGTAAAGTGAGGAAAAAGCAGAAAGATATATTAAAGGGACACATCAGTTTAAATTATGTTATGCATAGAGGCTGGTAAAAACCTGATGATACATATATACTGTTTTGATTAACTAACCTATAAAAATAATTTTATGCAATCTGCAAACAAGAAATATAACTCAAAGCACATAAAATCCATGGGAGAATTAAATATTGTGTTTATATGCTTTTCACCTGGATTTTGGAAAGCCATTTGCCACACTGCTTTCAGAATTACTAGCATCTATATACCCACTGAGTGTGTTTACAGTGGAATGAAGAGACACCTGAACCAGTGCACATGCCAGATGCAGTGGAGCCCCGAGGGCACTGATTTCAGCATGAGCTTATTCCTTCCACTCATGCCATCACAATACATTTCAGCTCTCTGTTACCAATGCTAATTGGAGTCTCACAGAGTTTTGAAAACAGAATTAGTGCTGGATTTCCACATTGGGCTAACTTGATCAGAATTAGCCTCATGAGCAGTCCCTTTTGCTTTGTGAAAGATGCTATGCTGTCCAAATGCATGGAGCCACAATGGGTCTGAAGCTGTGTCCAGCATATAAACAAATAAGCCCTCCAGATATGACAGAGAGCGTGGTGTGAAGACAGCTGGAACAGCTCTTGGTCACTGGCAAAGGGCTCAGCACAGCATGGAAGTAGTTAAAATCTTCTGAGCCAAGGATAGATGCCATTGCACTCATGTGGCTCTATACTTGGGCAGCAATCTGTACAGCATTTGTACTGGCCTGCTTAGATCATCTGGGAAATTTTTGCACCTCTGGCATGTTTTAGCTACACGATGGATAGCTGCTTCTCAGATGATGCAAAAATTGCTGAATTTGAGTTACCTCTGACCAGCTGTACATGTTAATAATATATGCATCTGAGCTACTCATCCTCAATTCCCTGTGTGGTCAACTGAGAAAAATAACAGCTTTCAGGTTGTGACCTATTTCTTCAAAATCCTGATGAGAATTGCTCTTCAGTTTGCCTAATTCTCTACACTGAATAAAAGAAGCCTTAAGTGTCTGTCTCAAATATGGACATATAACATGATGTCTAGAGCTAGTTGGCATCAGCTTTTCCATCTACCATAGATCCTGTGCCTTACCATTTTTAAATGCCTAATCAAAAATCTCCTGTAGAAAGAAAAAAAAAGGCTGATTTTTAATTCACAAATTGACATAGGAGGAACATGTTTTGCATGTTCAGAGTTCACAGAAGCTGTAGAGAACTGATGATATTTGACCCTGTGAGACATCCATTTGCTTTGTCAATTTGGGAATAAGCAGAACACTTTTGTATGGCACTGATGCAAGATACAACAGTGGCTTCAGGACAATGATCCTGCCTATAATCAGGTTCACAACATCAAAACCCACACATTTTGTGAGATTCTTAGGTTCTTGTAACACTGGTCCAAAATGTTAGTTCGTACTGCTGTTCAGATAATTATAGATGCAGAGGGAAATACAGAAACTCAGTTAATCAAATGGATAAAAAAGTTAGCCCTACATCCAAAAGACAGCTTTGGATGAATGAGCCTCAGCTAAAGGGACCATATGGCAGGTTTGTAAGTAAGTGTCCATACTGTATTCATCTTGAGAATTGCTAAGTACTCTCCCTGAACTCGAAGGAAGGGCCAAGAGGGATGCTTCATAGAACACTTCACACATTTTTGAAACGTTTTTGTTTTGTTGAGAATAACAAGGAATGAATTTGAAGGTCAAGGAACAAAAGGGTTGAAGGGGAGAGGCCAACTTCATCTATTTTGAAAGACAAAATATCAGACTTTTGAAATGCCCTGTTTTGACACCTTCAAACTTCCAGATGAGTAACAGCAAACCCTTTTAAGAATAGAAAATCACTTCTTGCCCACATCAGACTACTACTATTATAAGTATCATGCTTAATATTTTAGTTGGAGACAGTCTGAGGGCAATACTCATTTAAATACACTATTTATGACTGAAGCATTTGGAAATTTTCAGGCACCTACAAAACATGCATTCAACTGGCTTTCACTTATTAATACCACAGCAATAGAATGGTTTTTGCAAAATATGAAATGAATTTTAAAAGAAGACAGTACTAAATTTCTTAGCTACAAATCTACATAATAAGCAATTTTGATTATATGACAATATGTTTTTTGGTTACATGTCTTCTGATTTATATAACTTAATGAGATACTGTAATACGATGTTGTATTTCTTAAAGAAAAGCCAGGTCAGAGCTAGGAAACTGTTTGGATAAGGGCTTGATACAATGAAAGGCCTCTGTGTTCTAGTCATTGTATTTTGTTTTCAGACAGAGGTATATCACTGAAACAGTGTGCTTCAAGTCCCATCTTCTGTTGCAATAAAAATTATGCAGATTGTACAATGTACCTGTGACTCCAGTCAGCAACTAACCTAGTCATTCCATCACTCCTCTCTAGCAGGATGGATCAGAAGAACAAGAATGGAGAGCAAAAGGAAGAGCAGAAGAATCAGAAGAACAAAAATGAAAAAAAAACTCAGAGGTCAGGATAAAGACAATGAAAAATGTGAAACAGAACTTCATGAACAAGCAAAGTGTAATTAAGAACTCATTCTGTATTTCCCACCCATGGTCATTTTTCAATCACCTCCTGTAAAGCAGGGCATCAGCACAAATGATAACTACTAAGACAAATAGCATCACTCTGAATATCCAACATTACTCCTCCTTTCCCCCAGTTTTTATTGCTGAGGGTGACGTGATATTTAACAACTCTTTGGACAGTTGGGGTCACCTGTCCTGCCTGTGTCTTCTCCCAGCCTCATGGGCACCCCAGTCTACTCAGTGCAGGATCAGAGTGGGAAAAAAGAAAATCTCAATATTGTGTTGAACTGTTAGCCATAGTGAAAATGCTGGTGTGTTATCAACACTGGTTTAACCACAAATTAAAGACACAACATGCTGCTGCTATGAAGAAAATTCACTCCATCTTTTCTAGTTCCAATACAGTAACTGAGGAGTCTTTAGTCAAATAACAGCAAATTAGAAAAAAATATTTTAGAGCTATAGTTTGGCAGATTTTACTTTTTTTACACTATATAAATAACAGAACTCATGTCAGTAGAGTTGTAAAAGTTGTATATGCTTGGAAGTTGTTTTTTTTTATCAGTTTAGCAGGAGAAAAGTCATACTACTGTTTTACTTTTGAGCTTCTAACAGGTGATTGAAAACAGGAGGTTAAAAGGCTGTGTGTAAAAGTAGACTATGTCCATTAAAACTAATGCATACTGGCTTACTATATTTCCGTGAATGTCTGCCCAGAAAATAAACCCCAAGGAGTTTGAATGAAGTCTAAAGGAAGCAAACAACCAGATTTACAGCCAAAAGAATAAGTTCACAGTCTGTCCTTAACTAACCTTATTGACACTGCAGAACAGTCTTTTGCCTCTCTAACTGCAGTTGGGAGGAAGGAGTCCCACTCTAGAAAGCAAGTTAAAAGCAAAGTTGATGCAGACTGTGGAGTATCTAAAAAAAATTGCATTTCTGTAAGAGTTTCTATTCAAGGAAAAACAGCTTTTTAGCTGCTTAAGTGTTAGGATTAGATATATATCTATGAGTGAAGTACATATTAATTATTTAGAAATGAACTGAAAACCCAAAAAACCTGTCTCCAAAACTAACAGTATGGTCCCATACTGTTAACCAGTTTTATTCTCTATGATGTATGTTCAATTTAAACTGATTTGGAGCTTAATATATTTTGAACCTTCACTTTTTGCATTGTCATTGCCTCTGTTCAAATGTGTTAGTTGAGATGTTGTTATGATCTGGTTATGAAAATTCTGAGAAAGGTGGGTCTGCCTAAATAAAGGTGCAGACAAGACTATTTTAAAGCCAATAGTATGGATTTTATGTAGCAGTAAATGTGAGGTAGGGAGGTAGGAAGAACTAGAACATGGAAGAGTGGGAGAGAAAGAGAATGACAGCAAGACAGAGTAAGTAGAAAATATTACCACTCTGTGGATCCCAATGGCATTCCACTGATCCTCTTCCCCTGGTCTTCTTGGTGATGATGGTCCAGCAAAACATGAGTTCAATCAATTATTATGTGTTTGGGTCAGCTGGGAATGCTCAGGTACCTCCCTGGGCAGTTTGACAGTCTCTTGCAGCAGACTCTGGATGCATTGCATCACTTTGCATCACGTGCAGGGCTCTGCTGCAAGGCCCCAGCAATGAGTCTGGGCAGCACTTCAGGGTCTTTGATGGATGAGGACACCCCTCAGCTGCCCTCATGTGAATGTCCTGTGGTGTGGCCTTCCTGGGCTGGGGGCTTTGAAATTGAGCCTGTTTGTGTGAGGGAGGGTGATGTTCATTCCCTCTGACCAGGGGTTACACCACAGCCCCAAAACTCTCCTCCTCCCCATTCGTTGTGGGGGAATGTGTGTAAACCTGATGAGGCAGATGAGCCTGTGAGTTATGACCTCCCCCACCTTTAACCCTGCCAGAGCTGATTTTCAGGACAGCTGCTGGGTTTGCTTTTCTGGAGGACACATTCTTCTCTCTCGGCCTCATTTACTTCCTCCTAGATCTGAGATAATTGGACAACAGTGTCACCTTGCTCTTATCTCAAGTTCCTTTAGGCAAAGTTCCAATCAGGAGGCTTGTTGAGAGAGGGGCAGTCTTGGTGGTTGCAGCTTCTGCCTGTGGCCTCTTGTCCTGGCACCACCAGGAAGAGGACAGCTCCATGCTCTTCACTCCCTCCCCTCCCGTGGTAAGACCTCCTTTCAGGCTTCTCAATTACAGTCTAGATGATCTGACAGAATTTTCTTCAAAAGATGATTCTTTTATCTAAGGCCTACAAGTTATATTTGATCTTAAAAGTTCTAGGACATTGAATTCAAAGGTGTAAACCACACAAGACAAAGACAATGACTTCACAAAGAGACCTCTGTGAACTAACCTCATTTGAATTAACAGAATATTCCTACTAAAGAACTTTTTTCCTATACTCTTAAGGTTTTAGATTCTAGCATGTGGGACTAAACTTCTTCCATCTGTTAAACTGAACTACTGTGTGAAGTAATTGCAATGCTTAATAGCCACCCCCTCTCCTCAAATCAATATTTTATTTCCCCAGTGCTGTAAAAGAAAGGAAAAAATTTTCGAAGTCACTAGTGCTCAATGTTAATTACATAATGCAAGAAGCAAATTTTGCCAACTTGCTTTATCCTCTGTTGAGTAAAAGGTTTGCAGTTTAGGAGAAGGAATAGCTTAGCAAATTTCTTATGTGCATCTTCAGATTAAAATTTATTTTTGTAAGTAAAAACTGTGAGACAAATTATTTGTGATTCTGTGATGTAACTACAGTGTTATACTACTGACTCCCTTTAGATCTGTGTGATATCAAGTTATCTCCATGGAGCTCCTCCATGCAAGTCAAGGAATAATACCCACCAAAAGACCCTTGCCAAACCTAACGCATTTGTTGCTTGCACAGGGGTCTCTCTCCTTCCCTCCATCACTTTGTAACAGCAGTTTATGCAATCCTTGAGAAGGCTTTAGGCTTTCCATGAGAAGGCTGCCTACTGTCTAGACTTGTATTATTAATGATGAAACCCATTTTCTGTGGTGTTTTCTGAAGCAGCTACACAAGTACTTTGCCTCTGAACTATTGGGCATTATATCAAAGTTGGTATATTGAAGTGGTGACATTAAAAGATAGTGTGGGTTGGATCTAGTATTTGTCTTCAAAGAGGCAGCTCTGAGGTTATCCTTGAATTTTCAAATAAGATCAGCTTTTTTCAATGTGGGGAAATTTTCCCAGTTTGTTCCGGATGTTAAATTTCAGCCTTGAGCAAGTGTTTTTTTAAAGAAAAGACTAGCCTGTGACAAACAAGAATCAGTGATAGGCTGATAATTATAGCAATGTTTGAATGTACTGTTGTGACTTGCCTTTGTAGCGAAGCTAGTGAAGCATCCCCTAGAGTAAATTACATTTTTCATAAATACCAAACATTCGGGAATAATTACTGCAATGCATTTGAATGCCTGAAGGCTCACTCCTTTGTGAATGGAACCGACAGTGAGAAACAGACATGGCACAGCCACGCATTTCTTTTGAATGTCTGTCTTTCCCAAATGCATGCATTCTAGCCTGTTCTTCAAATCCACTTGAAAAGGCTTTTTTGCCCTTTATGAATTCAAAACATCATTAAACAATCACTGCTTTTCTTGTTTGAACAACATGCCCCTCTCTGTTCTAGATTTAGTAATAAAGTCTAAAATTTCGGAGATGAGACATTTTCTAAATGAGCCATCTTCTCTACCAATGGGGAAGATTTTGTGGTGTGGTTTTTCATCTTTTTGTTTTTCTGTGGGCTGATGAGTGATAAAGACTATCAAGTGTCAGAGGGTTGACTTTGCATATTTCTATTAATATAGCTGAATACCTTTGTTTTCATAATTTACCTTTCAAAAGTATAATTGAAAAATATTTGTAGAAACTGACAACTTATATACAAAACTTCACAACAAAAATATTCCCTCTTTCAGGTACTTATTATTTTCAGCCCTTAGGTTTTGTACTTTCTCATTTCCTTAAGTTTTTTTTCGTTTTTTTTAGTCTTTCTTTATCTCTTAATTTCATCAGGTAATCTCTCAAATGATATTGTCATATATTTTATCTCCTTTTTCATCTTTTTTAAACATATTTATTCTGGCTTGTATTCTCTGAAAATATCCCCATGAAAGATGGTTCTTTCAACAGAGACCAGAAACCAGCATATTTTTTAATCTGCCTGTTGTTTCTGTTAGCTGGTGAAGATGTATGCCTCCTTGAACATAACCTCTTGTAGGAATTATGGATTATTCTTACAAAAATTGCCTGTTTTGCTATAAATTTTCTGTAACTGGACATACTGTGTTCCAAAATTGTTAATTCCAAAGAAGATGCCAGTGTGGAAAGAATGAAGCCTAATCTCTTCTGGGTAGGTACTAATTTGAGCATTTCTTTAGTTTCAGTTTTGTAGTTAGCTTACTTTCATCCTCTGGTTATACTGACTGTCTTGTTTTAGAATAATTCCCAAAAATACTGGCTTTGAGAAACAGAACTGCATGAGTAAAGAATTTATACTTTGTGGTTGATGTGGGATTCAGGTTCAACTTCATACAGACACATACCTAGTTGTCTACACACAATATAGACATCTATATTCTCCCTCCAGTCAGTGGAACTGATTGTATTTCTGGGTTGGCAGTTACAGAATGACTAAAATGGCAACATACAAGAAATTTCAAGTTTCATCTGTGGAGAGTGGAATGTTTTTTTAAATAATTTCTCTTGTGGCTTAAATTACCGATGCTCAGAAATGCAGAAGGTCAAGGACAGGCAACATTCAAAAACTGAAGCAAATGGTTTATAAATATTGGTATTTCTATATTGAAGGATTGAAAATTATTTGAAGATTAAGTATTTAAAAAATAAGCTAAAGAGAGAAAACCACGACTAACACTTTGAACAACAAAATGTGACAAAATTGTTGTAATTGACATGCAATGTGAAGTCCAGATGTCTTGGGTGTCTAGGATCTCTAAAAAAAAAGGAAGTAAGTAAAACAGCAAGATACAGAATAAATCACCATATTGAAACTACGACATGAAAGAAATTGTAAGACACTAGCTCATACAGAAAGGCTAGATGCAGATAGAGACCAAAAATCTCATATTGGGTATGCAACAGGGCTTGGAGAAAGCATTTAAATTTGGACGTGTACAAAACTGAACCATTATTAGTTTAATAATTTCTTTCAAATACTTGAAAAATTCTACTTTTCAATATATATATATTAAATAGGAGCTCCATTTTAGTAAAGTTGTCTGGTGATTACTACACACTCTTCTCATTTTCAATTTTCAAAGAGGTGTGAATACCATATCCTGCCTTGTGTGAAAGAACTCAAATATATTACTTCAATTTCTACTAGCATGTACTGGAGAAAGAAGTAAAGGCTTGGAATAGAGAAAAGGGAGGCACATTTTCTCATATATTGAAATGCTAAGAAGTGTTAAGAATAATTTTACTGGAAGAAAAATCTTGACACTGGTTAACTTGATATTTTACTTTGCCCTGGCAGACATCAAAAGGAAAACAACAATTTAAAAAATATTGTGAATCTAATGAATTTTAGCTTCTGTAGTATTCTTTGAACATTCAAAGTTTCTCAGACTTAAGACATTCCACCTTAATAAATTTAGCATTATTATTATTATTTGCACTTCATGGCATATTGAAAAAACTTACTCATGGTATATTGTCAAATAACTAAAGGAACAAAACACAAACTAAAAATCTTTATATATTTCCCACAGATAAAGACTGGAGCATGAGATACCTATTGTAAGTGGACAGAAATACTGCTAACATTCGGATTCTGTTATTATTTCTCATTGACAAGCTGTTGTTAGTTCACCGATTTATTTGTGTTTTTTTTCCTAAAGTACCATCTAAGTGCTCTTTACAAACATGGTCTAACTAGAAGAAAAAAAATCATGTCACAGAATGCAATATCTATGAAGATCATGGTCAGTGGAAAGTATGTTTTACAAGTGAGTGCTCATGTTGTTGTAAGATAAGGAAATTCAAATTTAAATGATAAAATATTCATCTTAAGTAAGCTGAGTATATTTTTCATGTCTAAATGTTGAGTTTTCCATTAAGCAACAATAAAATTATCAATAGAGAGGTACTGTTCTATGGTGAGGTTACAGGCAGCAATAATCTTTGTTTCATATTAAGTTGATATCAATTCCAAGATTCCATCAAAGCTACTGTCAGGCCTTGCTGCCATCACATAGATAATAAATAGTACTAAATTTTACTCTACACTTTATTGGCTATTTAAAGTGTGTGCAATCCGATTGAACTCCTAGATTTGTCATGTTATGCTATGGTGCAAAATTAATCTGAAATCAATGCAATACTCCCACTGACTTAAAATAACTTTAAATCTAGACTTGTCACTGTAGTGATGCATCTCAGATTATCTTATATTTGTGATGCAAAATAGGTAAAGAACAGATTCTTTACCTATGTAACCACGATTTTAATATGTAAAGAGAAAGTGTATGGTGGCACATCTTCTGGTCATGACAAGCTGTGCACCATATCATAAAATCAAGGTTAAGTATGGGAAAGAGGAGCATGTCAATGAGAATTTTTACTATATGTGATTTAAAAGAAAAGATGATTAAGGACATATTTTTTGTTTGTTATGAACTGTAGTGTTTCACTTGTGACTGAAGTGTGGAATTGATTGACAGCAGTTTATAGTAGTTGATTATTTAGCTGGTAACACCTAATTCCAATCTTCATTTGCACCAGTAACTGTGTGGCTGTAGTAAAGTAGATGATTTATGAGCATGTGAGCAGGTTTAGGATTAGAGCCATAGACTTAACAACTACATTATCAAAGCAGAGAATACAACAGACAGATTCTCCTAAAACATTTTTATGGCTCCCCACTCTCTGCATTCTGAGCTTTTCAAATATATTAATAAATTTATCCTCACAAAGTTCTTTTGAGAAAAGGGAATATTTTTTAGGTTCTTTGACCAATTATTCCTGTGGAAAAGAATCAGATGTATCAAATGTCAAGCATCAAAAATTTTATTCCCAATATTACTAAAAATTCATCGTCCAGAGAGATGAAAAATGAAAGGCTAGATTCAATTATGGTGTCTCAATATCATTTCAGTGCTGTGTGAGCTGGTGTCCCACAGAAAGTTATTTGCAGACTTTTTTTAGAGCAGTTGTTCTTATCAGTTTTTTTGAGTTTCCCTCAATATCGTGATCATCTCACCATCCTCATGCCCCATCTCTCTGCCTCTTTAGCAAGGACTCTATCACTGTTCCCTTATCATTTATCAGGGTGCAGTCCTTTGGCAGGAAATCAGTGGAATAAATGGAACCATGTTAGTGCATCCACTGAGACAGTTCAGCTAATCCTATATTTTCCAATTCCCTGGACAGAAAAAACTTTATGGAGTGCATTGGCCTATATCTTGAGATGCATCAGTTTTTTCTGTGCTCTGTCATAACAGAATTGATACCATAAGTTATAGGCAGCATGGAGAGGCAATGAAGAGCTAATATGCCATGTAAGTTTTGCAGGCTGGAATAGCCAGTTTGGAGAGAAATGTGCCTCATATTTCAGATGTACTAAGAATCCACATGTAGTGGAAGGACAAGAATGAGACAACCAAAGTTGCAAGGAAATTGAAAAGGGCAGTCTGATGGCAGATTCCACACATGATAGGCATCTTTTCAATGTATTTGGTGTACTATTTTCTTACCCAGCATGGATTCACTAAAGGTAAATCATGTTTGACCGAGCTGATTGGCTTCTACAATGGCAAAACTACCTGGACAGATGAAGGGAGAGATGTGGGTATTGTCTATCCCCACCTCAGAAAAGCTTTTGTCACTGTCTCTCACAACATCCTTGTAGACACACTCAGGAAGGACTGGATGAGAGAAGAGTGAGTGGATTAAGAGCTGGCTGAACAGCAGATCCCAGAGGGTTGTAATCAGTGGCACAGGGTTTAGTTGGATGCCTGTCAGTAGTGGTGTACCCCAGCATCCAACACTGGGCCCAGAATTGTTGAACTTATTCATCCATGGCTTGGATGAAGGGCAGATGCCTCCTCAGCAATTTTACTGATGACAGAAAGCTGGGAAGAGTGGCCAATATCCCAAAGGGGTGTGCAGCCCTTCAGGAGGACCTTGACAGGGTGGAGAAATGGGCAGAGAACTCTCTGAAGTTCAACAAAGGCAGGACCCTGCATTGCCTTTGTTGGTTGTTCTGAGAATTAATTTCTCAGTAATTCAAAAATCATCCAAATAGCTGTTTATTTTGCTAACCAATAAATATATTTTTATTCCATACTGATACCTAAAACCACCCAGGTTATGAGAGGACCCCACAAATGACGGTGTCGTTAGAAAGAATAGTATCCAGGTATAAGATAGCAATTGAGATAGGTAAATACATTTGGAAAGAGGTTTAGATTTTATTTGGGCTTCATCATCTCCCAGAGTACCTATCCATTTTTACTATCTAAGAATCTAAGAACAACCTAAGTATCTCAATAAAACATTTAAAATTAATGTTGTGAATCAATCCACAAGCTTTTTAGACTCACTAAGCCTACACAATATTTCTTGATAAGACTCAAGAATAATGATTTATACATACTTCATTGTGGAATATATTCTTAAAGGTTGATTACTTTCCTAACAAGCTGATTTGAAGTTTATGGTACCTACATACAACTTATGATGAAAACTGCTATGCAAAAAATCTACAGAAGTTTCATACACTTTCAGAAACCTTAAGAGCATTTAAATACTATAAGCACTGCAAATATTAAAAGAACTAACATTCTGTCATAGTTTTTAAACTGAGCCTAAAGTAAAATTGTTGAACAGAAGCAGCTATCAAGAACTATGATCTTATCTGTGGACTAAGAGGTGATTGTGTTTATTACAGACATACAGATGAGAGAAAGTTCCTCTGAAGGATTTCAGGTTTGTCACTTATTATGAGAAACCAAAGGTTTCTTCAGCATTTCTTTAATTAACATGGACTTCTTATAAGAAAAGCAATCAAATGTAACTGCACTCAATTCTCAGTTAAAGTATTTTTTGAATGAATGATCATCCCTGAGTATTTCAAAGGGAAATAGAAGAATGAAAATGCGAATTACTAGAATTACAACTTTATATGTAATAGCACTTGTGTATCAAAATATATGAATATATGATTTAGAAAACAAGAAAATCCAACATTTTTATATAACACTTACCTTCTGAACTGTTTTTATGGCACAAGCTCATGTTTGTATTCCAAGGTAAAAGATGATCAACAGGATTTGGATGTCAAGATTTCCTGATGTTGAAACAGTTCAAAACACAGGAAGTCTGCTTCTATTCTCATTTTCAAGAATAATTTGTATTTTCTTTTAAGATCTAGATTAGTCTACCCAGCTGCTAGTGTCTTTTAATTGCTTTCTTCCTACAGGTAGTTATCAGATATTACCAGAAAGTTTAATCTCAGCATCGCAGACCATTTTGTCTCATTATCTACAAGATACTTGGATTGAGAATTTAGTCAGATTGTAATTTCTGGCTTTCTGACTGTCTTTTTACAAATTTACTTTCAAAAATATCTGCTGGAATGACCCATTTTTTAGTAATATTAAAGTTTCAGAGAATGGTATGATCATGAATATCCTGACATTAACTTGTTCACACTTTCAACCAATTTCTAAACTCCTTTTTAAAAAATCAACCCAAGGTTTGTGAACTGTCTTTTCTATGTATTTTAATGAAAAAAATACAAGATGATGACAGTTGTGTTGAGGTTTTCTTTGTGAAGTACATTTGTTTATAGAAAGATCACTCTGTGATCTTTTATCATTCTTCACTACTTAGTTTTTGCTTTTGTATGTAAGCAATTTTTATTTTCTCTGTCTATAAGCTGGACAGGAAAGCCTCTATTAAATTTTTTTTCTTTATTACTAAAGTTATCTGAGCTTCTAGTTGGTATATATATTGATTGGATTTTAGCAAAATTGTAATATTTTTAATTTTTTAACAAAACTTAAAGATAAAAGAAAAGCAACACTTTTTTGTCTGTACACAAAAAATGGACTTATAAATCTATTATATTAAACTTTATTTATAAATAGGAGCTTGCAATAGGCAAAATTTTCAAAGGTTAAAGGCTTTGATTTAAATTCACATACATACAGTGTTCATAATGCCAAGGTTTTGGGTTTGATCCCTGTATAGGCCATTCACTTAAAAGTTTGACTCAATGATCTTCTTGGTTCCCTTCCAACTCACAATATTCTGTGATTCTGTGACCAAGCTGAGCTATCTGAGCTGTCCAAATCCCTGAGGTCCACAAAAATCAAGTCTCAAAAACTTGAGAGGTCAGACTTTTCTTCTGGTGCCAGCTTCTTTAAGAAGCAGTGAAAATAATTTTTCTTATTTTAGTGTTATTTGGACAGATTAAAAAGTGTAGAGGAAAGCCAAATGAATAATAATAACAACAACAAAACACCATTTATGGAGCTTGTAAAAAAGATTTGTTTTGAGTTCAAAACTTTTATGTTTCAGTGCTTGGTATGTCCAGCCACAACTGTGTACATCTCTTCTGGGTCTGTCTGTAGTTCTTTAAAACATACAGGATTATCCAGTAATTCTGATGCTTGTGAAAACTTTTTCATTGATTTACAGGAAAACAGACTGAATTGTCAGAAAGTAATGCCAATTCATGTACATAATTTTATGTTTGTGACAGTTCAAGAATGATCTCATTCTGTGAAGCAGTTAAGATTTCTATGCATAATTATTGCAAATAAGAACCATAATCCATGATGTATTCTGTGTAAAACACATAAGAAAGGTAACTTCCCCTTTTCAGTCACTCCACTGATTTCCTGTCTAAATAGGGAAAATCTGCTTAGTCAATGATAAGGTACACGTATCTCCAAAACTAATTCTTTTCTTCAGATAACTACAATATGAGGACAAAAGTCACCATTTGGATAATGATAATTAACAAAATTAGGCTTTGGTTGAAACAAATCCCGATTTTAATTTCTCTATGTCTCAATACCGTTTCTTTAGTTACAGACAATTTTCTTCAGAATTTCCTGCTGGAAATGTTTAAGTTCTTTAGAATTCTAGTTTTACCATGACAGTTGTCATCTACTAGTTCTTATTATTACTCATGATTAATTCTAGCTTTTTAATTATACACCTTTCCTAAATATTTAAAAAGTATAAATATTTGATACAGTAACAGAAAAGTTTAAGAAGACGTTGCATATAATAGTACCAGGAGAGAAAGAAACCTAGAGGATAACCGCTAAGATCTGCTACTGTTACACTGTGTGCTTGACTCAGAAAGATTATGTATCTTATTAATGCCATCTACTTTGGAATCAAACAGCATCCACATCCTTTTTGGTCAGTTTGACAAGTTGTCAGTATTATCTTACGCCCTGTCAGATATTGCTCTGTTTTCCCAAATGTAAATACTTCAGATTTCTTCTTGTTCTTTCCTTTCTCTTCTTTTGAACACGTTCCAATTTTGACTTCATGCTCAACTGCTTTAAACAGCTTTAACAGTCCATGTCAGTACCAGTAAATTGACTTTTTCTAAAGTCAGTTACTTCCTCATCTTTGTCCACAAGTGATACTGTCCATAAATGCAGCCCAGACCACAAAGATACTTTTTCTCTGAAAAAACTCCCCTCACTCATAATGTCCCCAGTCTAAGTAACCTTCCCCCATAAAATAATAGGTCAAAAGACATTTTCTTATGCACTCTTTGTAGAAAACACAAATCGAATTCATATTGAAGCAGTTTAATACAAATTTGCAAATAGCCCCCCAGGGAGTCGCCTGAATTTATTTTGTTTAAATAGTGTCAAACATATTAGCTTGCCTCTATCTACATTTTCTATTGAATAAAATTTTATTTTATTCAAAAAACTTCTGAAGGCTTAAGGACAAGAAGTTGAGATTTCGGTCACAATTATGAAAATTATAGGTAAGGAAAAGCACACACCTGGTTGAAAAACCTCTATATTTTTAATTCCCTGTTAGTGATTTTTAAGACTCCATTGATCAGCTAAAACTGATCATATACCTCAATCCTCTGAATTTTAACAAATCTATTAAGAGAACATTATCTTTTTCCATTAAAAAAAATTAGTGCTTATGTAGGATCTTGAAGATTAGTCTTACAACCAGACAGAAAGAAAAAAGATAAAATTATACATTTACTTTTATTTAGGATCCCCTGCATACTTTCTTCTGTGGAAATCATAGACTACAATAGCAATTGTTTATCAACCTAAAATTGCTTTTTAGGAGATTTATCAAATTTATTAAGCATGGAAATGATCAGATGTATTTTAACATTTTTTGCTATGTAATAAGGGGAATTTATACCAGTTTTATGCTTGGCTGGTGAAAAGTAATGTTTCTTTTGACTTTCCCAGCTTGTTCAGGGGTCTTCAGCCTTCAAAGTCTATCATAATTGAAGTAGTTTCAAACAAACAGCAAACTTGTCATCATGATGCATTAGTGTTTTAAAGCTGATGTTAGGGCACTAATGGGATTTAACCTGACCTGAGGCTTCCTGCCATACCTATGCATCCAAAGGCTCCAGTTCAGGTCCTCAACAGGCTCATCAGGCCCCTCTAGAACTATGCCAGACGAGTGCTGAACTCAGCTCAGGAACAGGCGTTCCCTTGCCTGTCTGTGGAGCCCCATAATCTGAGCTCTGTTGCTGCCGTGGGGGACCTGCCCTGAGCCACAGCCTCGCTGTGTGCTCTTGGGTGGGTGCTGGCTGACACTGTACTCTCATGCCCCTGCGTCCCCCTGCCTGCTTAAACCAGAGCCAACAGCTGGGGTAGTGCTGGCTCTGCCCAGTTCACCCTAGATTTTGGGGGACAGATGGCAACAGGGTAGCCAAGAGACGTCAGGAACGATGACCCAGATGTCTAGCTAGTATGCTATGACTATAAATCAATCATCCTACTCCGTAAATAGCAGACAGCTCAGAGCCCTTGAGATCTCCAGCATGGCAGTGGGCTGCATGCCAAGATCTCGCCTTGAGTAAGGACACCTTTGAAGGTTACTCTTTGAGGAGGAGATTGACATTCCTTGCCGCAACAGATCTTTGGTAGTGATTAATAGTGTGCTAAACTTGGAAATATTAGCTGAGTGATGTAAGGATTGATTGTGTGCATATAATCATTTAGAAGTAAACCAGAGACCAAATGCAGGACTAGGACTGGTTCCAGTTACACCTAAACCCCTTTCTGAGATGGAGTTAAGAACACAAGAAAGTCCTTTCTGGACATCATGACTCAATAGGAGGCTCTTCCTGCTGTATCCAACCCTGTCCTCTATGCAGATATCAATCCAGTCTATCTTGCCGTGGAATCCAGTTAAACCAGTGTCACATTTACTATTGAATTTTGATAGCTCACTGTTTTGCATCAATAAAGCATATAGTTATTTTTCTATTAGGATTGAAGTGCATCACTCCATTCATGACACAAGGACCTGTTCTGCCAGCTGCCTTGGGCACACTCAGCTCATGGTGCTCTTAAGGCACAGTGAGCCCTTTCTACTTCCTAATATTTGATTTTAGATGAAGTATAGATTATTTTTGCACTAACATATAGCTGAGTGTTCAGAATTAGTACTGAAATACTGAAACAGGGATGGAGCTGTATCTCCAAACAATAAAGTAATTTGGTTTTTAGAAGTAACATGTTTGAATTAAAAGTTTCTTCTAATTTCTGAGTAATACCAATTCTTTCTTGGCCTAAATATATCTGAAATGCAGAAAAATATTATAAAGCACTTTTGGCATTTTTTTCTCTTTTTAAATTAAAAATAATAAATAGACTGTTTACTTCTGTCCTGAAGTACTCAGTTTTGGAAGTTAATAGATTTTGTTTATATTGGTAAATACTTTTAAAATATTTTAAATATTTTTCCTCTTTATTTTTTCCTTAGTGTATCTTAATGTCTAATAAATATAGTCCTAAAGTAATCTTTATTTTAGAGAATCTAAATAAATTTTTATCACAACCAATACAGAGAACATCATAAAATTGCATTAGAAATCGATACATTAGAATGAATTTATACTGGTTTTTTTTACCTATGGTACTGAACCTTTCCTGAACCTTTTCCGGGCTATGAGATGTCAAGGAAAGAATCAGTATTTTGTCAACTCACAAGTATATTCAGCACCACCAACAAGAAAATATTTATTGTTACAGTAAACTCTGGTAATCCAAAATAATTTGTTTAAATGCTACTGTCTATTTCTGAGATCATCCCTCATAGGTCTTTCTTTCCATTCTTGAGCAGCATCAATGTACAGGAATTTCTGCATATTTCTTAGGGAAAAAAATACAAAGAACAATAGTTTTTCAGTTGAAATCTATGCTCTTCCATTATCCCTGTGGAGCTATTTTGGTTTTAAAGTTTGATCAGAAAGAAATCATCTATATAAAGACTTTAGGAGTTCTTAGAACATCAGATCGTCACTTTGATGGCCTTTCAGAAAACTCCTTATTCTAGTGCTGATCAAAACAGGATACACTGAATGTTGATTAGATTTGGTCATAATGTTTTGAATTAAATATTTTTCCCCTAGGAAGTAGTGATTAATAGTGATTGTCGAAATTAAACACTGTATCAGCAATGTTAAATTCTTTTGCTCTAGCAAATAAGTAAACAAGATGAGAAAGCAACAAAATAGATCCTTCACACTTATATATGCACTTTTACAGTGATTAAACATAGTCTGAGGTGAAGTCAACTTCTGGAACTCCTCCTCATGTAATACTGCAGTTGTAATTGGAACATGGGAAATATTGATTAGATCTTTGAGAAAAAAAAGTACACCGCAAGGAGGCCCAAGTATTGGAGCAGGTTACTCAGAGAAATTGTAGGATGCATATCCTTAAAGGTATTCAAGATTCAACCACCACAGACCTGAGTATCTTGATTTAATTAGGCATATTTTGAGCAGAGAGAGGTCTGAGTGCCTCCAATTTTTTTCTAAATTATTCCGTTATTTTTCCATTCTAAGAGTTATGCAATTTCTGGCCAAAACTAGTGTTGCTTATCAATTACAGTAGACTTATCAGTCTTGTATTTAGGACTGCTTATGTCAAAGTCTCTCCTCTGACTATTGAAGTTTGGGTATTTTTGGAAATCTTGATCTACAATATTATACATCTTAATGCTGTCTAGCACCAGAATCTAGTTTTTGTCATATATAATTTTATTTCATAAAGAATGGAAAATTTTTTATAAACCTAAACATGAGTGGGATGAAACTACCATTTCTTACTTCCATTTTTCTTTATTTTAGGAATTGTTGGCAAACGTGAAAACCAAAACATTCTCCAGGGACTGATGTATTCTCAAGGTCTAAGGAATCAGGAAGCTATTTTTGAAAATCTACTTGTAATAAAACTGTTCCATATAGTGTTTTTAAACAAGCATATTCTACAGTTTCTCCCCCTTTTAGCCTGATGGGTTTACGTTTATTGTCCTAGGGTTTATTTTATACTTTTTAACTTTATTAAATTTATGTTTGTTGTTTCTTTAAGTATTACATTTTATCTTGGCTTCAACCCTCTCTTTCTAATACTCTCCCCGCTTTTTTAGTACAAGATCTGTAATTCTATCTTTATCAAACTTCTGATCCTTTAGCTGGCTTTAAATTTAACTTTTTTTTTTTTTTTTTTTTTTTTTTTTTTTTTTTTTTTTATTGTTCCTAATATATCTATAAAACTATTGCTATTTCTAGATATCACAGGCATCTCTCAACTACCAGATGTTTGTTAGAACAGGTTCACTGGGAGGAACTTCTCTTTTATATCTAGGAAAAATATTATCAACAGTTTGAAACAAAAAATTGTTTAGCAAGAAATACAGCTCAGCTAGATTTCAGATGCATAGAAAAGCTCACCCTGAGGGAATCTGCAATATGCAAACTGCTGCCGTGCTACCCCTGACTGGAAAAGATTCAATGGATGCAAAAAATACATCTGTCTTATCAGTTACCCATGAATTCACTTTAAAATACAGATGGGTTTTGAAAGAAAAAAACCCAACAACATTCAGCTGTATAATAGAATGCAAAGTTCACGTTTTGATCACAGCCTTCGAAACAAGGTAAAAAAGAAATGAGAAAACAGTCTTAACCCAGTAAAAATGGAAAATAGCACAGACACTTGATACTTATCACTTTATTAGTCATCATTTATTATGCCTTGAGATAGCCCATCTTCAAAAGTTACTCAGCTGCATCTTGTCCTGGCTGTTGTCTCACTGTTATCCAATGAGAACATCTCTCACTCCTTTTCTCATTATACTGAAATCTGAGCTGTATTTTCAGAGAATTATAATTTTTAAGCATATGTCCTAGGATCTTCAGTTTTTATTTCTCCTTGCGATGTGCTTGTATTTTTGATTATTCATGGTCTTTTCTGAAAACACAAATAAAAGACTGATGAAACTTCTCTGAAGCTGAAAAGCATAGGTAGCAATATATTATTATAATCATTTTTATTTTTAGGTTCACCTTCCTGAATATTAAATGAGATGTGCTTTATGTATTGTGAACTCTCAGGTCTTACTACAGACAGCAAAATTTTTCAGAGGAATAGAGAAATTTTTCCCTTCTTCAAATAAGTTCATAACCAGTCTGGGAATTTGGTTATTTTTTTCTTGCTTGGGGAAATATTTGTTTGTTTTAATAAGGAAATATAATTTATCTAACTTTATATTTTTAAAAGCTGAATTACTGTTTTGTATTTCCATATGCAGTCTATTCATAACACACATGGGCAGAGTTTCTGGAGTGATTATCCTGCTATCCTGTGGCCACTGCTTATAATTGGTGTGGCAATTCATTCTGCGTGCAGCTTGAAGATTCCTTTGATTCTCACATCCTCTTCATTTCTAGTAAAATGAAAACTTTAAAGGTAATACATCCATAGGCAAATGGTACAAGTAGAGTTCTACCGGGGAAGAAAATCAATGTCCATCACTAGAGAAGTTATTGGGGAAGATGAATTTTCCCTACTATAATAATATGAAATTTGTCTTTAATATTTAATATCTTGGGTCTTGGTTCATCTTTACTCAATGAAAAGTGTATTCTTAAAGGACAATACTTTTTATCATAAACTATGTGCCCAAGGACATACGAATTTCTGTTTTGATACACTTATTTCTCTTTCAAATATTAAAATAAAATTTATATATTAATTTTTCAGATATTTAAATTTAAATTATTTGCTCTTACCCATGCAAGTTTATGCTTTCTCTGTCATTCAAAGTAAAAGAACACAGAAATAAACCAATGGTCTGTAGACAGTCTTCTCAGAAAAGCATGGGGAAAAATAATCTCTTGGATTAACTCCTTTTTCCTCTTTCACTTTTTCTCTACAGATAAGGAATTGCACGCACTTCAAGATTCAAATCACTGCAAGATCATAACTATGGCATCAATGGAGGTTTCATAGTGAAATCAGAACAATTTAAAGAAAATTTTATTTTCTTTCTTAGTGCTTTAAAAAAGGCACTATTTGCCTTTGGAGTTTAAGACCTTCCTATACCACTGCAAGAAAATATAAAGTATTTCAAGATCTGTTTAATTTTATTTGTAGACATAACCTGTGGCATACCATAGCTTGTGGTATACAGGCTACCAGAGAGAGTCTTGTCTACTGAATTGAAATTTCAGTTTATTTATGAAAAACAAAGTAATACCCTCGCTCACACACATATATACACAGATTTGGACAAAAGACTGAAAATGGGAATTATTTTTTTCTTGCAAAGCAAGATTGGACTTTGATTCATAATCTATTTGAGACTTATGTGTAATGAAATGAATTGTCTACTGTTACACAAAGAAGCAAATATTATGCATTCAGCCAAACATACCCCAGAAAACATGTTTCCAATCCAGAATGCCTCTCCAAGCGGCCACTCCGTCTGTTTACACAATATCACATCACTGTTAACATGGTCTCTTTTCTTTAAAGAACATTTTTATCAGCTGCCATTCCAACAGTCTTCTACAGCTCCATATTCACATGCTAGCCATCATCTGGCATGTGAACAAAATATTAACAACAAAATACAGACTTCTTAAAGTTTTATTTTTTAAAGTTGATATTTTTTGAAGTAACAAAAATACACCAAGGATTTAAGACAGGCATCAAAGAAGCAACTGAAATGCTTTCCTCCCTTTGACGATCCACAAGTGTCCTTTATCTTTTCTGTTCCTAAGAGTAAATTGAGTCACTTTCATGGAAAAGGTATCTTCAGGCCCTTAGCTGAAATATCTAAGAACCTAATCAGCCTAAGGTAATTTTTAAAATGAACAGGAAAAGTCTGTAATCCTTATGATTCCATCAACTATACTATATATACAGAAAGCTGTATGAGTGTTTGATATAGTTAAATAGATTTAAACTTAATGTGTTTTAATCAGATTTTTAATTCCTGGGATAAAATCAAGGCACATTTGAAACCAGTTGAAGATACCTACTAATTCCACTGCAGCACAATTTTCAGTCCTTGAGTTACTTACAGAGAAAATATTTGCTAAGAACCATATTTACCAGTGATTTAACAATATTACTTGTCCAGCTCGTCTCAGAAAAATCTACAACCAACCAAATAGAAATAAAAAGAAAAAACAACCCCAATAGCCCAATATTGTAATTCTTCATGATTGTGAATATTTTGTTGCTTGAGCACACTTCATGTTTTACTTGGAAGCAACTGTTGAGCTGTTATAGTTTGCATTAACATATGAACAAGAAAATCTACGTTTTGACTCCATCTCAACATCCCCAGGCTTTGAAAATGAAGCATGAAGATGGAAAAATGTGCAAAAGATCTTAAAACTTATTTTTCAAGTTCCTGCACTTTTTCATTTTTCAGTGCTATCATAAGTATGTAAGACATGTCCACCTTAGAAAATTAAGATAATTTGTAGTTCAAATGCTAAGGTATCAATCAAACCCCCAGTCTTTCAGACAATTTAATATATGAGTATTATAAAATGTCTTTAGAAATGCCTGCATTATAGGTTCCTGAGTGGGATTTTCTCATTGTAAACCTTGAGTAAGACTAAAACTTTAAAACCAAAATTATAAATCTGTGACAAATCATTGAGTACAATTTAAAAAAAAAAACAACAAACTGGGTCAGCTGCACTCATGAGTTTACTTAAAGCATTAAAGCTATCTGGAAACTACCAAGTCTACACGTATTTCAAATTTTGCATGTCCCAGCTTGTACAGCTGTGTGATTTACAATGCACAACAAGCAGTTCTTTCATGGTGGTTTCCATTTCTAACAATGTGAAAGGTCTTTTACTTGTGCTCTGATACCTTTTGGGTTTGTCTGGTCATAATTTCCTGCTCTCAGGAGTGTTGCTTGGCAGTGACCATTCAAATAAAATTAGATTCACTGAGGGACTGGAGGCTATATCACACAGCTAGGAGGCAATCCATACAGTGCTACCAGCTTACTTTGTGGTTTCAGGCAGGTTCTTTTATTTTTCCATCTGTAAAATGATAATAGCAGTGGTTCATTTCCTTTTCTTGTGTGCCAGAAAATAATAGATCTGCTCTACTTGAAGAAGAAAAGGTAAGACAATGATTTATATAAAGACAAACTAAAGAATAAGAAAGAAAGATAACATATAAAACACAAGACAGAAGAGAAATGTTAAATTTGGACATAGAATATAATGCTGAAATCAAGGCAATCAGTTCCATCAATAAGAATGTACAGTTTGGCGTTTGAAATGGAATTCATGAGACACAAGGTATATAGATCAGGGTCTCACTGCTTAAATTTTAGGCTCTGATTTGGCTAAAGAACTCAATAAACTCATGCCATGAAAGAAGGTGCTGATGGAGAAAAAATATGGCATTTTTATCATAACTCTATCCAAATCCAGAGGACAATGTAAATATGTAAACTACTTAGGTGTATTTTTCCTGAAATGGATTCAATGTGTTTCATGTTGTAAATCTGACTCGTAAAAGTTGGTTTTATAGCTATGAAATTTCTTTCATCGTTTTTTGATATTATGCTGAAGATTTGGAATATTTTAGTTCAATATAAATTTGCTTCCCAATCTGGCAGAAATCATTCTTTTTCTTCCGGGGGCTGGTATGTACATAGAATCACTAAGTATATTTATGTTCTACAAATAGTATAAAACAACAAATGTTTCAAGGAGAAAAAAAGGTTAGCTTGATCAAATAACTCTTCATTTTGTTATATTTCAAACGATGTAAAAGTGGAGAATGCTTTTAGAGGAAAGTGTTTTGCTATGTTGTGTTGTGTTTCTAGGTCACACTGATACAGCTTGATTCTTTTTCACCAGTTTTGTGTCTGGATAATACAGTAGAATCACAGTGAGGATTTCTGGTACAAGGAGTGGAGTATTAGTCCATGAAAACATATTTATTCTATATTATAAATATTTTAAAGGCTCAACTCTGTTTACAAGTTGGTACATTTGATAATTGCAGCCATTCCTAAAGAATATAATAGGAACAATGGCTTAAACACAGACAAATCCTAGGAGTATTTCTGACAAAATATAAATGTTTAAATTGTGTACAGTGTTCCCATGGATGCATATGTATCCACCTGAAAAATACATACATCTGCATATCTCTGTGTCATGTCATATGTAAAAGACTGCATAAAGTGAGTAGCTTCCTTTGAAACAGAAAGATATCACAAAGAAAGCATAATTGTCTTCTGCAGGCCTTTAAATAATCCTGTGTTTCTCAGTAGACAGAAAGGCTGCCCTGCTTTGGCACTCTCTAGCCTCTATCTCTGCTCTGATAGGTCGGCACCCATTAGTAAGGAGCATCTTCACACTCCCTGATACCAAATCCTAGAGTGTAAAATAAGTGCCATAAGTGTTATGCTTTCAAACCCCTATCATTCTGGAGTTCTTTACAGTCTTGACATTACTCCAGACACTTTGACTTGAGAAGGAAAGAGGAAAATAACACCTCTTCTTGTGCCTTAAGTTTTACCTTTCATATTTTCCAGATTCTGTACTGAATTAATGTGTAACTCTGAACTTTATATAAAGTATTAGCAACTTCTCCTCATAGTTTAGTTAGACAAAACAATCCTTATCCAGCCCAAGAACCAAGGACGCCATTGCAGCTTCATGCCCAAGAAGTATAAACAATGAATTGAGGAGAACAGTCTGGGACGATGTGACTTCATAACCTGAGACTGTAATTGGATAATTAACCCCAATTTATAAATGGACCAAAACTTATAAAAGTGTGAAAACTCGTGACCTGCCATCCATCTTAGGCCCATCTTGGGCAAAGCCCCAGGCTCTTGTACTGCCCAAGGTGTATTCTTGTAAGGCCTTAAAATAAATACCTCCTTTATTCTTATAAGCTTGTCTAGCCTCTGTTCTAGGTCAGCCTCTTTAGTCATCACTTCAAATAATGATGATGTTTTAGATCCTCAAGGGCATCAAACACAATGTCAGAGGAGATCAAGGAAAGGTACGTTGAATGGTGAAAATGGCTGGTTTGGAAGGCAGCATTGCTAGGAAGGATGGATGAAAAGCACAGTACCTGTCTTAGGTACTTTTATGATTTCTTGAAAGCAGATGAATTCCTTCAAAATGTTTCAGTCTTCACGATACAGACTACATGTAAAAAAGTATAAAGTCATTGAAAATGTGATGAATAATGCAAGGTAGAGCACAATTTTAACAGCGACATTTTTATTGATGCTAATTCTCTTCACAAAGAAGGGGCAATAACTATGACCTGTACAGCCTTTGCTGCTGTAAAACCATTACTTTATTGAAAAGAACTCAAACATGATCAAATTAGCTGGTGGTAAAAATCTCAGGTAACTAGTGTGCTAGATACATATGATTTAAAGGTAAGCAATACTAAATGAGTTTTGCAATCAAGCTTTTTTTTTTCCTATTATCCTGCTTTTACTTTTTCACTACATTTAAAGTACTTTTCTGAGTGCTTGAAACTCTGTACTCTTTCTTTTGGGCAAATTAGAAGTACAGGGGTTTTGCTGTTGTGCCTGAATCATGATTCAATGGTAACTGCCTGATGATTTGCCCAGTAGAATAATTATATTTCAAATATGAGTTTTTCAGAAATTAGGTCAAACCAATTGTGTGAGGCAAATGCAAAGAAACATGACAAAAAACTTTACGTAATCTGTTCAGTATGATCCAGTTTCTCATATAAATATATGAATTTTGGGTTTTTTTTAAATTATATTAATTTATTGCAATAATATTTAACATACCTGTTTATAATCCAATAGATTTTATTCAAAGGCATTTTCTCATCCAAGATATCAAGACTAAGTTTAATATATTGCCAGATATTTTAATTTAAGCAGTTTGAAAACTGAGCTTCAGATGTCCCTCAGAGACAGTAAATATATTATTTTGCTTTGTACACTGTTGTAATAAGAACTTAATAAATTTTACAGTAGTTGGTATACACTACATCCCTGCCTATCACTGTATTGTTGCATGCCAAACAGTATGCCATATAGCTATAATTTCTATTCCAGGCAAGTTATCTAATATTTGTCAATCTAACTTCTACTTTTGGAAAGTTGTATTAAATCCAAGTTTTATTTTAAAATACAGCGTTTCAATCCAATTCTACAAAAAACCCAGCACAAACTTGACCATGTAATTCAGATACACGCTTTTATGATTTTCTCCTGAACCCTTGATCATTTTTTTCCTTTTTGTACATAGGACCAGCTTCAATGGAAAAAGTAGAAATATTCTATAGTTAAATTATCCGGTAGTCTTACAGCAAATGCATCTGATGAGATAATGTTGAAATGTTGGATCTGGAGATGGCTTCTTTCTTCTTGAATGAACAATTAGTTTTCATGTAATTCATTCAAATGTCATTATCTCCAGTGTTTACAAAGGGGGTGTGTGACTAGATCACCTACATCAGGTCCGTTGAAGAAGCTAGGTAACACTCTTCTAGTTTCTGGAAATAGATACTGAGATCTTTTGGTTAGACTGCCTCTGACATGCATGAAAAACCATGTGTATCTTGTAAACTCTCACTCTGAGATAGTAAACTTCAGCTACTCACATGTTACACTGATGTTTTACATTTTAATTTTTAATTTGGGGTTTTGTTATTTTTAATTTAGGGTTTTAGTTTACATAATTTTCATATCTTTTGTTCACCATAACTATGATTTAATAGAAAATCTTGTCTAATTCTTCTATCTTATCTTCTTAAATTCTATAATTAGAACAAATATTTTTAAAATATTTTTGTTCTAAAAGAATTATCAGCTAAAAATACAGCTTTTTTTTTTTTTCTTCTCCAGGAATACATTACCGCACAAGTGAAATTTTGTCTTTTTACTACATAGGTTTATTTTATTACTTCCCATGTGTCATTGCCATAAAAAGTGTAGTTACCAAAACTGACCACAATCATATCTTGAGAGTCTCCATGAAAAGTGAACTGATGAGAGTCATATGAGCCTGAATAATGATAGCAGTGTACAAATTTCTTTAGCTGATAAGTGTGAAATAATATATAACAATTTCAGGTGACAAAATATACTAATTAACGAAAGAAAATAGATATTTCTTCTTCACTCACATTCCAGTTCTTTACAATAAAAAGACAATCAAGAGGCAGAAGCTCTAGTTTATTCTCAGTGCTAAACTGCAAGTGTGAAGTAAGGCTAATTGCAGAACTCCCTGTCGGAATGCATAATGTTTCCCATCAGGTCTAGCTAAAAAACTGTTTCCACTAGGCAACTAGAATAAAATGCAAAAAAACCCCCAACCAAACCAAACCAAACCAAACCAAACCAAACCAAACCAAACCAAACCAAACCAAACGTCATCCTTATGATTAAGGAACACAGTTCAAGATTTCTGAATTAACTACAAGCAAGTTTGTTACAATCAAAATGTTAGTCATTATATATGTGAGGTGAAACCATCTATTAAAATTGTGATTATATTTTAAAGGTTAAATTCTCATTTCCTAACCCTATGCTCCACACCATGTTCTTAGTAGAGTCTGGAGTCAAGTCTTGCAATAGGATTAAATGAAAATTCCTTAGGGGCAGCATGTCTCTCTGAAAACAGCAGAGACTTGCTAAATCTCCTGTCTTCAAACCTTCACACAGAGGTGAAGATGCAGCATGTAGTTTGGCACAGAAACTGATTGCCATAATAGTCCACATGGCATCTCAAAGAAACAGATTTGTTTAACAGATCTTTTGTCCTCTCTATCCAAAATATGTGGCAGGAGTGAAGTTTAAAAAGAAACAGTTGCTTCAACTCACTGGTCTTGCAATGACTTTTGCGCTGCACTGTTCTGTGTCCACAGAATCTCTGCAAGATGATGGGTAAAGATTACATGTTGAATTAACAGTACATTTAAATATATGATGGGTTTTTAATTTTTCTTCAAAATGTTGTTATAGGTCATGAGAAAACAAAGCGTAATCCTTGTACCTTTACATAAAGGCTAGATGGACTACAAGTGATGGTGGGGATAGGGGAATAAGTAGCAGAAGCAGTCACATACAGTGCTCCTGGGGTCAGGGCTTCACTCTTGGAGAAAGGCAACTCTCTTCTGACCAAAGCATGTAGAAGTTTTCTGTGAAAACCCAATATCATGTGCCAATTTTTTTGTAATATCTATTTGTAAAAAGTTGTTTGTTAATTGAAAAACTCTTATTAGCTATGATTGTATTACACAGACAATATATTTTTGTTTCCTAAGTCTTGTAGAGAATAGTTTTCTCTTTCTTGAGGGAAGAAAGGAAAGGAGAAAAATATTTTAAAGCTGTCACACCAATTTATTTGTCATTTTTAAAAATGTTTTCTCCTCATACAAGCTAATCGGAGCTTGACTGTGGAATGCAGCCTTGAGTTGGCAGGTCTGAAGCCTGATTGAACTGCTGAAGAAAAAATACAGCCCTTTATATCACAAGTAATGCAAGAAATCTGGTTTAGTGTTTCTGCAGTAGACTGGCATAAGGAATTATCTAACTAAAATGGGTTCCTGGAGCCATTATTTCTTTACAAAGCCATCGCTGCAGTCAGAAGTTATTGAAATTTCATTCTCCTATTTTGTGTATTACACTACCAAATTACTTCATACCCTCGTTTTCATAACTTGTAAAATAATAGATGAAAAACAGAAAGCAATGGTGTTGTTATTTGTTCTGAAGTTGAGACAAGGCATACTATTACTCCCTTCAGGATACAGATATGAACTTCTAAGGATTTTGACAGATTCATGACTTTTAAAAGACATGTCCCTGTTGTACTTCAGAAATTAGGTATAAATAAACTTGAATGAACTGTATAAACATGTTTAGATCTCAAAGGGAATCCGAGGAATCTGTAGTACTGTGCTCAAAACTGAAGAAAAACCTAAACATTTTCTCAGGAAACTTTTACATGTGAACACAAGGAATCAAATTATATTGATGCTTAAAACTTCATTGAATGAACCACACTGTTTTTCCCCATGGGAAGGCAAGATAAACCTCGTTTCAGACAAGGAAGTAGAGCAGATGGTAACCTTAAGGTAGGCAACATAAATACAAGAACAGATTCATAAAAATAATTGTAAAATTAGATTTGGATGGCTAAATCAATTTGGATTGTTTTTTAAATGAAATGTTAGAAAATATTTGAAGCTTTACTAACATACATAAGTAACACTTTTGTAGCTTTTAAGAAATAACAGACTTGTAAGATTTAGTTACTGGGTACAACATTTCTTTTTGTGTTACTGGTAGAAGAAAATCTTTGGGATTTGCATTTTATCTAGTCTTTAAAAAAATTTAATTAACCCATATAAGTAAGCCAATCTGCTGGGCTGAAATCATCCCAGAAGTTCAGGTAGCCAAGGAGCAATTCAAAACTTTCAAGGCATGAAGGGAATAATCTGCCAAGTAGACTGAAAGCTGTGCAAAGGAGGAATGTCTTGTACATGGTGAAATCCATGTCTGTCATGATTTTCATGCTACAGTTCAAAATCTGTCAGCACTGAGAATATGCAGAAGATTAACATTTCATTGTGACTCTTCATGGAGTACAAAGAACTGTCAGAGGAAGGAAATTTGATGTGGAATTTATCTAGGCAAGCATTAACTCTGTCTCTGTGGGATTCAGCCAATGAAGGTTAAGCACATCTGTGGCACATATCCCAGTAATGGCATATATCAGAAGAGATGGAGACTCTTTCAGTGAAGAGCAAGAAAATGTCTAAAGCTATGATTATCTCTGTGTGTGATGTCAGCTTGGATTTGAATCCAAACTTGAGTTCAAACCTCTTAGTTGTTTATGTGTTTGTTTTTCCTGTGGTCTGATGCTGAACAAAGCATCCGGTTCCCAGCTGGGGAAACTCAGATCTGAGGCAAGGGGAGGAGCTAGGTATTTTGTGACAGAATGGATGTGACTACATGTCTTATATTCAGATCTTGGCATTAATTTTACAGGCTCTAAGATTTACCAAGATTAATAAATTTTAGATAAGACCGTGAATATTGTCCTCAAGCTCATTTCATGTGATACATGACACTGTGATCCTTCTTTAGTTAAGTTAATTTTGTCTGTACCATCTTTACTTTCCTGCTTTTTTTTTTTTTTTTTGTAGGGTGTGTATGGCTTTTTATTTTTGTTCTTTTTAATAATCAGGAACATTTCTCAGTAATCATGGGACTTTGAATATAAAGAATAGTTCTGTAATCATCTTATTTAGCTCCTTCAGTATATTTAGATGCTTTGATGTCTTCACACTGACCTTGGTGTGTCAAAATTTGGTGTATGTGATTTCTAGGTCAGTTTCTCTCTGCTGGAGGTAATGGTTTAATTCTTACAGACTGCTGCCAGGATAAGGGATCTGGTGAAACCTCAGAGCAAACCTTGTCAGTAAAACTGAGACAGAAGTGGCTTTAAGTCTTTTCTGCATCATTTATCACTAGATCCGTTGCCTATTGGAAAGTGAGATTGCATTTTTGTCTGTCTTTCTTTTGCTGCATATGTACCTACAGAAATATCACCTGTCGCTTTTGCATTCTTTTTTTTATTTCCAACTTCAGTTTCAACTTCTGGTTTTCATTTCATGTATGCTTGAGCAATGTTCACTGTAGTTCTCTCAGGTCTCTGCTTCCCATTTCTACCTTTCGTGTATTTCATTTTTGCATTTTAGCTCAGTCATGTGTTCCCTGTTCATCTATGCTGTCCATCTCCCATGATTACTAGACTGTCTGCACATTGGAAAGGACTGTTGTCCTTGAAGATGAGCTAGCTTTCCTAGGCTATATAGGGATGTTTTTTCATGTGCCTGCACCAATCAGATTCCAGAAGAAGCTAAAACCTGATATGTTTCAAGTCCAGAGCTGTAGCTCTGCAATTCAACTGATTTTTAGTTTTGAGAAGGCTTTGTGAGGCTTTAGAAGGTTTGTGGATCAGGTGGTCTGTAGCAGTTGTTCACTCTGACATCACCCATGTTGGTCTGTCCTTGACCAGCTTGCTCTTTGCTCCAAGGTAAAGTTCTATGCGTGTTTACTGCTCCATTGCACTAAATTCAGCCCTTCCTGCTTGTGTTCCTGTCCTATCCATGCTAAAGGGCTGGCATCCATCTGTTGTACCACTCCATTCATGAGTCATATATCTGTGATCCCCGTTATATATCTGTGATCCTAATGAGACCACAGCTCTGGAACTGTTCAAAGGCAGTCTCTAATTTCTCCAGCTGTTTCCCAAGCTGTGTGCAGTCACTTACAATGTGTCTAAATCACGCAGCTTCCATAGCTGTAATGACAGTGCCTCCATCTCTATGGATCTCTCTGACAGTGCCTCTTCAATTGCCCTTAGGCCTCCAGTTCTCTTCAGGTATTTTCAGTTTTCCCAAAAGCCTTGTTTAAAGCCCACCTCAGTGAAGTAACAAACCACTTTGTGAAGAGGTGTTTCCTTGGATTTGTCAAAAGGCTTGTGTTACTTCTCAGGCAGTTTAGGGTATTAGCAGTGTGAAGATGGGGCAATACCAACCTCCATGCAGGTAGTAAACCTGTGTCTTGGATTGTAGGTTCTATTTAGCTGTGAAAACTATGCTGACAGGCATTCCACTGTATCTTAATTTGTCTGCATTGATTTCTAAACTTGCTCTAGTCAAGTTAATTCAGGCCGACAAATGAATTATCTTTTTTTTTTTTTT
>VXBS01007366.1:1713403-1749813 GCA_013400255.1 Sitta europaea
TTTTTTTTTTTTTTTTTTTTTTTTTTTTTTACCAAATGGGTACTCAAGGTAGCCCTATTTTGATTCTACAAGAAGAGAAAAAAAGATTTTGTGAAATTGGAGGTTGGAGTTCTGAACTCTGCATAAGCTGGTGATTTCTGTCTTGAAGAAGCAATATGCCAGCTTAATTTTGCTGCAAAGAAGCTTCTCTGTGGAAGAAAATTCAGCTGTAACTGTGAACAAGAAAATCCCATTGTTTGCTAAGGAAACTGAGTACCAAGTACTGTTGTCTCCTAAGGAGTTTAGAATTCAGTAAATGCTGTAGAACCCATGTGTGATTCTATAAAAGTCAGCAGCTAATAAGCCATTCTGCTGTGTCGTGTCATCTCTGTAGTGTTCAGTGACAGATCAAGAAGGAGGAGGTGCAAGTTTAAACACAGGAAATTCTACTTTAACATTAGAAAACATGTTTTTACTGTGAGTGTGGTTAGATATTGGAACAGCTCACCCAGAAATGTTGCAAAGTTCTGTCCTTGGTGACATTCAGAGTTCAGCTGTACATGGCCTTGATCGACCTGTTGTAGCCACCTTTGCTTTGAACAGGGGCCTTGGAATAAACAGTGCCCAGAGGTCCCTTCCAGTTTCAAAGACTCTGTGATAGTCATTATTAACAGCTAAAAAATTTGTATTTGTTCAAGAGGGTGAGCCTTTCTGAATTCTTGAAAACATTCCAGCCTTTTGACTTAAGCAGCTTTGTTATGATAATTTTGGAGAACATAGATAAGTTAAATGTGGCAACACATCCCACTCCTACACTTAGAGCAATGACCGTTAAGGAGATCTGTCCTGTCATTCCACAAATCCATTGGAGAAACAACCAATCGGAATTTAAATACTCTTATCTGTTGGTTGCAGTTGAGTTTGTGTTTATTTATTTATTTATTTATTTCCTTCATCTGAGCTCTGGATTAAATTCAAAAGACAAAATGATTCCTAGGCAGAAGCATATTAGAGTGATCCATCAATGATTTTGTGGTGTGGATGCCATTCTTAGTATTTTAGACATAAGCATCAAAGTCAATGCTCAGAATTACTTCAACTGTTAAAACAGAGTCAGTTTTTGAGGTAAGCATTTCTTTTATGACATTTCCATCATGAAAATTCTACGCACCATTTAAAAAATCAACATCATTATGCATATATTTTTCTGGACCCATATTTTTTTAAAACCCTGTTTTATCTAATGACTTTTGTTACTCTCTTCCAGAATTTCTGAGCATAACCTTCTTATGTAGGAGGAAAGAATACTCTTATTTTGGAGTATTCTTCCACTTATTTTTCATCAGCCACATTTACATTTTAAACACATGGAAGGTAATAACTGAACAAATTGATTTCATTTTTTTAATTCTTTACTTTTTTTTTTATTATTGAGTACATTACCAATATTGCTTTTCTGCCTGAAGTCAATCCTTTTGGAGTCTTTACATTGCACAAGACTAGGACTTTTGACATGTCCACTTACATCCACCTTTAGTCATCTTAGGATATTTACTCTGTCTTTTTCAACATCATTATCTTTATACTTCAACCTATAGTATGAATCATGACTATTATTCTTTACCTCCTCCTTCCCTTTTTGGATGTAAGATATGTAGAAATAAAGATGATACTCTTAAGCCAAACTGAATAGACAAAATAAACAGTACGTCAGAGAAGAAGATATATTATACAACAGAGCAGGTATATTGGTAGTTTGTGTTAGAGTTGTGGTAGCACCCTAATTTTCCTTCTTGATCCCCACTGAATGTGTGTGGATGTGCTTGCTTCCTTTTTATTGCCTATAAGAAAATCAGAGCCAACATAACTTCTGGATATGAAAGTATTGAGTGATGGTGGTGCTTTTGATAAAAGAATTAAGAAATAAGGAGATAAGCCTGATTGCATCTGTAAAGTGGCTCAAGTGAAAATTACAAAAAAGACCATGTTAGACAACTGAAGGTCAGGGACAGAAGCAGGAGAAAAAATATTCAGAATTGTACTGCAGAAAGCAGATTCACACAATCAATTGCTGACATTCCTGGCTGAAGCCACTTCTTGTTTTTGTTTCTGTAAGTCAGTTTCTTTTGGCATTGATCCAGTACAAATAAAGTCAACAACAAGTCTGTTGAACTCTCAGTCTGTTTTTGTGATTTCTTTTCTGTTCTCTTTGTTTTTCATCTCCTTTTCTATCTCTGTTGAAATGTGTTTCCTTCTAGTTTGCCAGTGCAGTTAGGTTATCACTGTATATTTGCTGTTAGCTTAGTGGGAAAGTAAATCTTGGCAAGTTAACTTGGAAGTTCTGTCAAAAAACTGGGGAGTCATTGAGTCATCTCACCAAAATCCTCTGTCTCTGCTAAAAAGTTGAATAAATGTGCAACTTTATGTAAACAGAATCAAATGTCAATAAAATGTTATTCTTTAATGAATTAGAGATGCCATCAAATACATCAGCTTGCCTTTCCAATGGTATTTAAAACTAAAGAATATCTGCAGAAATTTCACTCAGCTGCCTTTACAATGATACAAGTGATCTGATACTGGAAAACGGCCTCCTACAAAGGTGATGTCTTTATATTCACAATTCTCTGAAGAAATTCAGTGCTATTTTTCAGATATATACCTAGAAGACTTTATTCTACATTGTTAGACTACTGCTTCTGAAACAAGCCACAAAGTCCACCATGTAAGATCAAACTCATAGTATGTACTTTAAAAAATGTTATGCAAGAAATAAGCATCCAACTTTAAATATTATTTTTGATCATTTTGTTAAACATTCTGTTTAACAAAAACACAAGTTCCTTATATACATTATTAATTTCTACACTTAAGAAATTGTAATCGTGGAAAGAACCCAGAGCTGTCAGGACAAGAGGTTTTCTTGTCATACAGTTTTCCAAGAACCAATCTAGATGGAATAAATATATGACATTGCAAAATCAGTGTTTATTCCTGGGGCTAAAAACCCAAGGTGAGTTACACACTTTCATTGAACAGACTGGAGAAATTCCCTTTAAGAACCTGAAATTCTCAGGGAAAATCAAGGCATAACATACCTGTAGAATTAGGATCCTGTCTCCATAATACTTGTTTAAACTCAGGTGGGCAAAACTTGGTGGCATTCTAATTGCCCCATCCCTTCCCTCTAATTCAGAAAATATAGCAAGTTGGTGCTTATTCCCTGAGTGTCTGATGCTGATGCTTAAGCTAGAGTGCAGCCATAATGAAAGCGGTGAGCCGCAGCGACCAACTGGAACCCAGCACAAAACCACTGCTAAATTGTCAGTAAAGTGCTGCACTGTGCCACACTGAATGAAACACTGTGGTTGTTCTGCAAATGAGGCTTTTTTTTCAACTTGTATTTATTGTTTATGAGCAGTGTTTTCTGACAGTCTTGGAAAAGCCTCCAAGATTTTTATAATGACCTGCCTTTATATTCCTTCCTGTAATGGATAAACTGGCAAGGAAATAAGCGTCAGCAAAGGCATGTTGCTAAATGAGTATCAGTAGACATGGTCCTCAGCATATTATCCCTGTACTTTGTGAATATAATTTATCCTTATAATAAAATATTATCTCACAGCAAGCCATACTGGGGCTGGAACACCACACACTAATCAGTCTATGGTGATTGCTTATATCAGCCTCAGCCTGCTTGTTCCACAGCAGAAACAACAAATCTTACATCATCTCTGGCAATTCTGGTTTATGAGTGCAATTATACGTACTAGGGCCTAATGGTATTAATACAAATAAAAGAAGTAAGTTTAAATAAATCCATGCAATGGGAACTTTAATTACTCAGCTGTACAAAAAATTGTTAATCTGTTAATAGTACTGTGAGCTGAGAACTACATAAATCGCTCTTGGCATTTTTCTCCCAACCTTGATTTCTTAAGAATTAGCAAAATGTTTAACTAATGTTACACACGTGGCAACTTGCTACACACGATTTATTTTTTCGGAAGATTTATAGATTTACTTATGTTAATTAGAGTTATGTTAAAATAAATAAATAAATAAATTTAATTTTCACAACAAATTGCTCCACTATGCAGAGTTCTCTAATAATGATGTTGAGGACTATAGCTTAATTAGTGATCTTTTAGTATTATGAGTATTTAATTTTAAATTAGCCATTTGGTGAGGCACACTCATGTTATCTTGTGGTAGACTTACACTGTCTGTGCCAAACATCCATATGCTGCTCTCATTCCACCTCCTCAGCACAACTGAGGAAAATACAAGATGAAAAAACTTGTGAATCAAGATAAGGACGGGGAGATCACTCACCTGTTACCTTCAGAGGCAAAACAACCTTATCTTGGGGAAGATTAATTTATCGACAACTAAAAAAATTGAATAGGATAGAAACAAAGAGAGAACTAAAACTAAATCTCCCCTGTTTCTTCCCAAGCATAGGTTTAATTTTCTGTTCATGACTCCACTGTTTTCTCCCTTGTCCAGGCAATGTGGGAAGATGGGGAATGGGAGTTGCAGTCAGTTCATAATACTTCCTCTCTGCAACTAATTGCTACTTACACTCTTCCTCTGCTCTCACTCCCCCACAGGCTGTATTTTTTCATGAACTGCTCCAGCATGGTTTTTCTCCCATGGGATGCAGTCCTTCAGGAATAGACTGCTCTGGTGTGGGCTCCCTACAGGTACCAGAAAACCTACTCCAGCATGGGTTCTGTTTCCCACAGGTCCACAGGTGCTGCCAGGATCCTGCTTCAGTGCTGTCCATGTCACGCAGCTTCTTTCAGAGCATGTCCCCCTGCTCCGCTGTGGGGCTCTCTATAAGCTGTAGGATATCTGCTTTGTTGTCCTTCTCCATGGGCTGCAATGGAGCAGCATGCCTCACCAAGGTCTTCCCTCCGTTGACTGCAGGGGAATCTAGTGCCTGGAGCACCTCCTCCCCTTCTTTATTCACTGACCTTGGTGTCTGCAGGGTTGTCACTGATTGACTCAGCTTTGAACAGCAGTGGACCCATCTTGGAGCCAGCTGGAACTGCCTCTGTCCAGTGTTGGGCATTCCTTGGCCTCTTTGTACAGAAACCAACCCTGTAGTCTCCACTGCCTCCCATCAAAATCTTGCCACACATCCTTAAGACATTTTTTAAAGGATTGAAATATTTGTAGGTTAATATATGTGCAATGACTGAAACAGCAGGTTACAAAGAAGTACAACATGAACACATGAATCCTGTGTCAAATACATGGAGCAATAGCAAGCACGTCAACTTGCATAAGGCACAGAGCAGATGTGGGGTTTTGCTCTAGTGAAATACAGTGAGGATAAAGGATGGGAAAAAAGTCATTGACACTGACATGCCTGTGGAGCACAAGAGATCCTTGAGCTAGTCTTCACTGAGCTGAAAAATCCGTGTAGAAAAGCAAAAAGGCCATGTGGCTGCACCAGCTGGTGTCCACAAATGTCTTATCTGCACATACATCGAAACAACCAGGATTTGCCAGCTCTCCTGGCTTAGCTGGGCCAGTTTGCTGACTGGATGCCTAACAAGCTGAGCACATCCAGTAGTGACTGAGAGTTGATGGTGCAGCTGGGCAAGTGTGACATGTTTCATACCCTGCCTTTTGGAGGGAAAATCACACTGCTCATAGAAAAATAGAATAATTTCATCTGGAAAAGACCTTCAATATCAAGTCCAGCTGCAAACCTAACATTTCCACTTGTCCCACGGTGCCACATCTACACATCTTTTACATTCTCCTGGGCTGGTGACTCAACCACATCCCTGGACCAGTGCTGTTCCCTGGAACATCCCTGTCCCAATACTTGACAAGCCTTTTGGTTGTAGAAAATTTTCCCTAATATCCAATCTTAACTTTCTCTGGTGCAGTTTGAGGCAACTTCTCATCCTTATTACTTCTGGTATTGATATTTGAAGCTGCAGTGTGCTGGACTTACTTGACACAGTTATTTTTTTAAAGTTGTGGTGCCTACTTCCAAAAATTCCTGGAATTATGCAGCATATTCAGATACATTTTGGAATTAAAAATATTTTATTGAATTGCATGAGAAAAAGTCATCACTGAACCCTTGTTAAATTAATTTGATGAATACCAAGTTCATTCAATGTTGTGAATTTCCCATAGCTTCAGTTCTTAGAGTGAGCTTTCACATCCAGTTTTCACTTACTTACATTACATTGCCCATGTTTCATTGATGAACCTTTTTTTTGGAGGAACAGCACGCTCTGGCAGATACACACATATTCTGTCTACTGACTGTGTCTTGTTTGCTTCAGGATTTCAGATTAATCTCCATGTGCCTTAAACTATCATTTCAATGTGAACATCTTGGAACAGAGTTCTGTGACAAGAGGAAAATTTAGGCAAATTTAAAGCAAGTTCTAATATAGTAACTAAAATCTGTAACAGCAAAATCACAAAATCTCCTTACAGAGCTCTGTGTAGAATATAGCAGAGATTGTATTCATTTTTTTTTTTTTTTGTGTAAGGTCACATCTGGTGAAAGGCTCCTCCTGCTTTTAACTGTATTTCTGTACGTCCCATAGCATTAAAAACAGTGCTACTTCAGCCTTTTCAGTTAGATGCCTTTGGGTGTATATGGAGGCAAAGATCTCAAAAAATTATCTTGTACAGCAACATATTAACTTTGTATTGGGTATTGGATGTTCATAAGGAAGATGTTAAAAGTCGATGAATTATTCACACAAACATCTTTTTATTTCTTCATTATTATTTGGAATATTTCTACTTCCTTTAATAATCAGCTTGGGGGAGGATGAAAGCTTGCTGTAAAGCAGCAGATGGGAGAACATCGGGGATGGTTTTAGTATACCTACTGCCTTTGTAAACATAATTCTTTGATCTAATTTTAAGTTACATCACAGTCACAGAAAGTCCAATCCCAGGGTTTTCTGCTCTTTTCTTTACATTAAATTACACAGTTTACAGATAAATCTCTATGATTTCCATGATGTGAATAGATTGACAGAAAAAAGTCCCACAATCTTTGTCTGCTGCTGCCTATCCTTAAGTAGGATAGCTATCCTAGCTCAGAAACATGAGTTATATATAGACTATAAAATAGTTGTAGTTTCTTGAAGAAAAGGAAGATTTTGCTAGGATGAGCTATGGAAAATGCATAAGCATGGAAAAGAGAGTGTTCCCATTTCCTCCTGGACATGAGTGACACAGCTTAGTTTAACTTAATCTTCAGACAATGGAAATATTTTTTAAATAATAGAACAATATAGAGAGGATTTTTTTTTCGTTTACCATTTGATGACTCATTCATTTTCACCTGTAGTTAGATGAAATATCTCATTTGATATTACAATCCTTTTGAAGAAAAGACTGAGGAAGACATGGTGTTCATTGTAGGAAAATTATCAATATTCTGTAGTATTAAATTATTCAAAAGATAAGTTCATTTCCAAGACCTCCATTGAAAATATGTAAAACTTCAATTTCAATTTTTTTATCCAAAGCACTATTCAGCTTGTTGATGTCTCAGTTTTAAACCAAATTTAAGAGAAGACACTCTGCAATAAGTAGTCTACTCTGAAGGGTTTCAGTAATCCCCCTCTAAAAATAGAGTAATGAATGTTAATAGAGGAAACTGAAAAAAACCAAACCAACAGTTTATTAACAACAGAATGCCCAAAAGGCTCATCCTCTGCCCCAGGCAGACACATGTACATGAACAAAGACAGAAAAATGGGGCAAATGTTGAAGAAATACCCCTTCCCAACACTTGGTGCGAGATGGCGACGGCTTTCACACTGAGGGAAGTCGAGCTTCCACTAAAGAGTTCCAGCAGGAGGCAAAAACTGGTGACTCTCTGGTGTCCACCTCTTCTTCACAGCAGATGAAGCAGCTGGGCTGGGGCGTCTTGCGTGCTTTCTCTGCCCTGCTCAGCTCCTCAAGGCTTGGGGCTGGAGAGGGGTGACACTGCTCCTGCTGGTCCTGCTTCTCCAGTCCTGGGTCAGCAGCTGTTCAGTTCACATCAGGGCAGCTCAAAGATTGCTACTGCAGCTCCTCCAAGCCAGAGAAGGCAAAAACTTTTCTGCCTTGGCCAACAAAACTAAGCTAAACCTAGCAAAGGCAAACTGCAGAGTGGCATGGAAGACCTGGTCAGGGAGGCTTTGAAAAATGCCCATGAAAGAACCCAAAGCTCCTCCACTGCCCAGCCCCCCGCACACAGGGCCCTGGGCCTTAAAGATACAGCAGTCATTTTTTGGGCATAAAGGGGAGGAACATGGAAGAGGCTATCATCATATATTACTCCAAGACATGGTGTCACTTCTGCATGTGTGAATGTTCTGAGGCAGTCAACAGATGAAGCTCTTTGAGCAGCACTTAGTGTGGAGGGCTACAAAGATGAGGACAACACCCCAAAACCCCTTTAAGAGAACCTGTAGTGCAGTGACCTTGGCTGGATGCCAGGTGCATGCCAAGACACCATATTGTTGTTACCAGTTCCCTCCACAACTGTACAGAGGAAGGAAATAAGATGGAAAACGCCAAAACAAAACAAGAAAACAAGAAACTGTTATGGGTTGAGATATAGGCAGTTTACTAAAGCGAAAGTTAAGGTTGTGCACTTGAAAGCAAAGGACGAAAAAAATCCCCAACAATTAATATTTTATTCCCCACTTCCCATCAATAGGTGATGTCCAGCTGCTTCCTGGGAAGCAAGGCTTAGGCACACACAGCAGTTGCTTGAGAAGGCAACTATCATAAATAATGAATGCGACCCTTCCTCCTCCTTTCTCTTAGCTTTTAAATCTTAGCAGATGTAATATTATATGGAATATCCTTTGTTCATTTGGCGTCAGCTGTCCTGTCTGTGTCCCCTCCCAAGAACTTGCCCACCCCCAGCCTGCTGGTGAGGGTGGAAAGGCTGGAGAGACAGCACTGGTGCTGTGCCAGCCCTGCTCAGCAGGAGCCAAAGCACTGGTGTGCTATCAGAACCTTTCCAGCTACCAGTGCAGAGCACAGCACTGTGAGGGTTGCTGTGGGGAAAATGAACCCATCTCAGCCAAACCCAGTACAGCTCCATACACACCCTCAGCTGTGGTGATGGCATAAGACATGGTTCCCAGCGGCCAGTGGAGCAACAGCTCCTGAGATGTACAAGGCCTTGACACAGTTGAAGCTTCAGAATGAGGATGCAGTCCTGCAAGGCTCAAGCTGCAGGAAGCTGTAGACTCTCTCTGAGGCTAGGGAAGATTCATTTGCCTCCTGGAGGTTTGCAGCTGCTGAGGAGTTGTGCTGTCTAGTGAAGGAGCTCCAGGTGGGCATCAACATTCTGTGTCTCATCAGGGAAGATGAAAGAGAGATCACCGAGTTCTTCTCTGAGACCCTGCTGTTTCAAGAACCCAAACTGTCCACTGTTGCAGAAAAGTCTGTGCCTGTCAGGTTGGAAACAAGAATTTCCTTAGATAGAAAAGAATGAAAGCTTTTTTGGACAAAAGGAGGAAGGCTCCTGCTGAAGCACTAAGATTTGCTAAAATTTGCAATTACACAGTAGATAGCTGATGAGGAGCAGGGAGTGTTGACCAGTGAAGCACTCATGCTAGCTGGCTCTGAGCCATGCAGAAGAAGAAAGAGAAAATGGTGAATGACAGCAGTAGGAGACTCCCAGAGGAGAACAGCAGAGGTCCCCTTCTGCTGACCTGATCTGTCATCTAGGAAAGTTTACTGCTTTCCATATCTGTCTTTCAGATTTGTGGAGGTGCTGCCAAGGTTTGTCTGTCACTCAGACTTGCTGCTCTTTTGTGTGGGCACTGACAGAACTGTCAGGGGAAACTTGGAACATAACATGGCTCTGGAGAGGGTGATGAAAGACATTAGGGACCAGGTCTCCTTCATCCTTTTGGTGGGGGGGAAGAACCCTCTCTCTGAGGACTGATTGGAGGAAACCAAGATACCAAGATCTTCACCTGGAAAGGAATAATCCTCTGTCCCACTATAGGCCAGGGCCAGACCACAGAGGAAGTAGCTTTTCCAAGGCATTCTGTGGTTTGGTGACCAGCAAGCTGACCACATGTCAAAGCACCTTTGCAGCAAAGAAGGTCATCAACATAATTTTGGGAATACATCAGGAAGAGTGCCAGCAGGTTGAGGGACATGACCCTCCATCTCTACACAGCATTGGTGAAACCACATCTAGAGTGTTGTGCCCAGTTCTGGGCTCCCCATTACAAAAAAGATAAAGAGGACCAAGCCCATGTAAGACAACAAAGATTATTAAAGAACTGGAGTATTTGTTATGTTGGGAGAGGCAGAGAGCGCTTGACTGTTAAGCCTGGACAATGGCAGAGTCAGAATGATTTTGGCAATGTGTATAAACTCCTGACGGAAGAATTAAAAAAAAAAAAAAAAAGTGATGGAATCTTCTCTTTCATTCTCAAGAAAATGATACAAAACAATGGACACAAATGTGGGAAATTCCATCTAAACACAAGAAAATATATTTTCTGTGAAAAAATGGTTAAAATTATGATTTTTTTAGAGATGACAGAATAATACAAGTTGTACTGAAATCTGATTCTAGTATAGAATGGACCTATCAAGAAACAATTTAAGAAAAAAGACTTACACCAAAAAAAATTCCCCTTTCAACAAGTAAATTTTGGTACTTTTCTCTTCCCAGTGAGTCCAGTGTAAATCTGGAGGGTGAATATTGAAGATAAAGATATTATTTCTTATTGATACGTGCATAAGGGAAAATGCAATGCTTTCAGTGTGCTGTGTTTGATTCTGGCTTCCTTACTTGCTTGCAGAGTTCAGAGTGTGGATCTGAAAGGTCTCTGCCCCTGGGATGTCTGTCTCCTCCAAGCAGATCTTTTTTCCTTTCATCCTTTTACACTGTAACTCTTTGCGAAAAGATTAAGTTGAGAATGTCACGGGTGTAAACAGAAACTCAGAAAGAAGTGTAGATATTGATCTGATCCTTGGCATATGAATGTGGCTCAGAGATGCAGAATTTCTTTTTATGCTTTCTAACAGAGTTCTTGTTCGCACTGGCCAGGTCTGCAAGCTATCCAGTGGCATTGCTTGTATAGTATAAGGGCTGCAGGATATAGCTTGTCATATCTCATGAGATTTCCTTCAAATTTTGATTATTAGGGCTTTATACAGTTCATTAAAAATTTCAAAATATTCATCAGTACCCCCAGATGGAATCAACAGTGACACTTGCAACTTAGCTAGCCCTATCTGATTTTAATAACTAAAAAAAAAGAAGTATGAAGTCATTCCTACCTAGGCATATTGGACTCTGGAAGAGTTCACAGCCGGGTATAACAGACAATGGTGTATAATAGGAAATTAAGAGATGTTGAGTCATTGACTCATCATTCAGTCACCATATATGTCCCTTATAAAAAACTAAGTTTCATTGACTCAATTTCTCATTGTACTACCCTCATATCCCTAGATCAGCTGCAGTGTTTTTTTCAGTAGAGATTGTTCCATTGGACGTTTACACAGATTTGCATTCACATTCTGTAATGAACTATATGGCAACATTAGTGAAGAATGTTCATTCCATCAATGTTCAAAAATAGATTTCTGATGGTAAAAGCTATTGGACTTGTGATTATTGCAGGTTGGCTGACTGTTTAAGAAGTCATTTTCATTCCTTGAGACTCACAAAATGCTGACACCAACTGCTTCCAACCATAAAGCAAATAATCATTTGATTCACTCACACACATATGTGAAATCAGCTGTTGTTTTCATTGAAAATTAATTTAGACTGTCAACCAAACAACATGAAACTCTAAGACTGGGAGAAGGACAAGTCAGAGAAGAAGAATACAAATAAGTGTTTAGGAAAAAATGGAATATGATAAAAAATGTTAAAATGAAAAATTAGAGCCATTGATGAATATTGTAGGGTGATAGCACAACAGAAGGTCGTGAACATCCATTTATTAGTCGTGATTGGAAATATTAGTGAAACCTGGGAGTTGTAGAACAGTGTTAGAACATATTCTTGAAGATGTCCCTCAGCAAAGCAGAGATGCATTAGGGACTTTTTCCTGCTGAGGATGTAAATGAAATATCTGATAATATATTCCCTATTGTTCATCCCATTCTCATTGTATGATAAACACATAGGTCTCGGGGGTTGCTTTGGTCAGGATGACCCCGAGATATGTAAAAATCTGCTGTCTCCAAACCCTTCTGCTGGAAGAATGAGTTGAAAGTCTTCAGCTGATGCTCTCAAGGTTGCTTTATTGTTTCTTATCCAAGATATTTTCTGTCTGGGTTGCCGAGGTCTGTTCAGCAGGACAGCCCAAGGCACACTCACTGCCCCTGGGGCAGACACTGACTTTTATACTACAAATTACGTGTTAGCTATTTACAATTATGATCCAATGCCTATCACCTATGTCAGACAGTTACATTCTACTCTAATCCAATCCCCAAGTGCCAACATCACCAAAAAGATGGGGGTTAGGAAGAAGAAGGAAAGAAGACAGGGCAACACTCAAATCCCTCCATTTGCCCCCTAAGTCCCCATGGTAAAATCCCCAAAATTTCCCTTTTCACTCTATAACTACTACTATCATGCTATCTAAAATTTTGTGGCTTTTAGTTCTTCATTCAAAGGTGGTAATTTGTTCCATGGATCAAACTCAAAGCCGCAGGAGTCTCTGACCCCGCTGCCAGGGCTTAGAAGTCCCTTGGCTGGAGCTTGGATCATCCAGGACTGTCATAGAGACATCCTGGGTTCTGACGCATAGGTATGGAAAGGCACACATGTAGGTATATATGTACATTCATAGGTATTTATAGACACACTCAGGCACACACACACATACACTAGCAATAACTGTCAAACAAGCGAACAAAAATTTTCTTACTTAATCTTAATGACAGGTAGAGGCCTATCTTGCTTAAGTTCCTTTGAATAAACTTTCAAATATCATTATGATGTTGGCAAAATAAAAAAATAATTGTGATGTCTCTTGGCATAGAAGTGTTTTGATTGGTTTTTTGGTTTGGTTTGGTTTTGGCTTTTTAATTACTTTTTTTTTTTTTTTGCACAGAAAGCATATGCATTATTTAAGCAATAAAAAGAGGTTTTGGCAATTCACAGTTCCACTTAACTCACATAGTTTTTTTATAAGAAATGAGTCAAATTAAATTCAGTTTCTGAAGTCAGCAATTTGTACATTCACCCACATATTTTCTTGTGTCATTACTTTAAATGAAAGCTCATCTGTTACTTCTGAAAGAGAAAACATAATACATGTGACACAATTTAAAATATCAGGTTGGAAGTTATTGTTACATTGGGGGATAGTGCACCTGAGATGGGGATATGCTTTTTATTGTTAATGGCCAAACCTACCATGTTAGAACAGCTTTTTGAAGATGCTGCTTCTAATTTGTCACAGCAGAGTTACACGACAGCAGATCCCAAGGGCTGAGGGATAGACTTAATAATAAATCTTACAAATATTTAGGCAAATATTCTTTCTGAACTGGATTGTTAGTGTAGTTCATTGGTAGAAAATTAATGCAACTTGCTATTTACAAGGTAATGTGCTCTTCCCTCACTGCTCAGCATCTGCTGTTTTAAGGATCCTGAAGTCATAATGTGAAGGCTGCGTTAGGTGAAAGAACATTTCACAACTGAATGTTGCAAAGACTGTTTTTGTCAGACTGCATTGTGAGCTGCTGCCTCAGAGAGTAAACAGTTATAAATGACATCAGTAAACATATGGAGTAAAATGCAACACATGAATAAGTGTTTAGCACTTCTTAGAAGTATGATCAGTTTGCTACTACTGAAAAAAAAAAAGTGTTTGACACATTGTTTCTTGAGAAAGAAGAATCTTGTTATAGAATAGTACTGCACCACAAATACATTATGAAATATCTTTTATTTTTTATCTTTTTTTTCTTTTTTTTTTTTTNTTTTTTTTTTTTTTTTTGAAAGGCTGCAAGCCTTTCAGTATTTTCTTCTATCCATTGAATGTGTAGTGAATAATGACTATGCAATACTGGACGAGATTCCTTACTTTTATATGCATATGTTTAAACCTTAGATATATGAAATGAGATGGAAAAATCCCTCTATTATCAGATGAAGAGTTAATGGACATGCCTAACAAAGCTCCATTTAACTGGAATCCTTGCCCTCCTTCAGAAGAATCGAACCATGTTCTAGAGGGGAATTCTATCCATTAACTTAAGGGCAGCAAAGGATGAAAAGTTCTGACTTTCAATCATCGACAATAAAGGCAGGCAAATCCAACACATTATTTTCAAAACTAGGTGATTTAAAAGACCATTTTTTAACAGTGTTGTGTGTGATTCAGCAAGAGTCTTAATATATTCTGCAATTCGGAGACTTCTGGACAAATAAAAAACCTTATGCATAAGAAGCCTTAAAAAGTGTGGAGTTTTTTGTTTTGGTTTGGTTTTTAGGTTTTTTGAGGTTTGTTGATGGATTGGATGGAGATGGTATGTGGATACAAGATCTTTCTTTAATTTGTTGTCTTCAAAAATAAATCCAGAATTTTAACTGAAAATAAAAATATCTATTGTTAAAATTCATGAAGGGGAAAGACATTTTCATCAAATAAGTTAAGAGAGCTTGTAATTTCTTACTGTAAGACATGAAGAGATCAGAAGTGTGGAATACTAGTGGTTACTCCTTTTACTCAACTAGAATGGGATCAGACAGGCATTTTTGCCAAATAGATTTCAGCTGAGAAAGACTGATACATTTTTCTCAATTCATTCAAGATAAATAATAAAAATATTGAGGTCCTCTCAGGCTACAGGCTTTACTGACATCAGTATTGTTTCAAAAGAAGGTGTTTTATAAACATAAATTTACAGGCTCTTTGGTCAAGATTCAAGCAAGTAAGATTTCTACATCTCTTTTTATGGCAATGAATACAGACATATTTGTGCATACAGATCTTAGACACTTAATAGTCTATCATTTTCCATAGAGAGGGATTATTTTGCATCATAGGAACAGAACACTAGAAACTGTTTTTTGCAATAGGAAATTATTTGAAAGAAAAGAGGGATTCTAGGGTTCTTCAGATAGATAACCATTTCTTTTTTTTGTCCTTATGTCAACCTTTTACTCCTCTTTGCTTCTTCTTTCTGTTTTGGTTGATTTGTTTGCTTGTATGTTTGTTTTTTTGTTTTTCATCTCTTGTTCAGTGTCAGAAAAAGGAGCTGGACAACTCAGCAAAGCACAGAAAAATTGAATACTTACAGGGCAAGAAGGAGTGGAAATACTGATGAGGATGTTTAGGCAGCAACTTTGACAATGTTAGTTACAAAACTTGAATATTAAATCACTGTGAGAAATCAGAAATCATTTGTCTTCAAAGCAAGAGCTTTTGACGTCTAATTGCTAACTGCATAATTGTCAAGGTTACAAGAAAACATTCTTAAGTTAAAAATATTTCCTTTACTGTATAAGGTGTTTCATTTCTGATCTCAGTGGAATGACACATTATATTCTTAGTTAGTTATCCTTTTGCTTACGAACCTTAAAGCCTCACAACATTGCCTCTAGTTTGCAAGCAGTGTCTTTAAGTAGGTTGTGTTAATAATGTCTTGCGAGTTGATAAGCAAATATGTCTTACATTGCAGCCAGTGAAGGGAATTTTGCATTCTTGTCCAACAGTTTTTGGTTCATACTATAGCAAAATTAGTAAAAGCCATATTTCCAATAGGTGCATGTACTTCCTGGGCCCCAGAGCCGGACATAGAATTCCAGGTGGAGTCTCATGAGAGCAGAGTAGATGGGCAGAACCATGTCCCATAACTTGTTAGCCACTCTTTGGATGCAGTCCAGGATGTGATTTGTTTTCTTGGCTGCAAGAGCACTGGCTCATGTGCAGTGTTTCATCCACCCAAAACTCCAAGTCCTTCTCATCAGGGCTGCTCTCCATCTGTTTATCTGTTGTATTGATAATAGGGGTTTCTCTGACTCAGGTGCAGCACCTTGTACTTGGCTTTGTTTAACCTCATGAATTTCCAGTGGGCCCCATTCTCCAGGCTTTTCCAGGTCCCTCTGCATAACTTCCTGTCCTTCAGGCGTGTCAACTACACTACTCAGCTTGGTGTTGTCTGAAAAGTTGCTGAGGCTGTTCCCCCCCATGTTACACCAATGCATGGTACAGAACAGGTCCCAGTACTGACCTTCTGACACCACTCATCACTGATCTCCATCCAGACATTGACCATAACCCTCTGCATGTTACCATCCAACCAATTCCTTACCCACCTAAGAGTCCACCCATCAAATGTATCTCTCTCCTGTTTGAGAGAAGGCTGTTGTGGGGGACCGTATCAAATGCTTTGCAGAAGTCCAGCTAAATGACATCTGTAGCCCTTCCCTCATCCACTGATTCAGTCATTCCATTGTAGAAGGCCACTGGGTTGGACATGACCTGGGTGAAGCTGTGATGGCTGTCTTGAATCATAGCAAAGCTTCTAGAAGGCTTTAGTAAAAGTTCTGTGATCTTACCTGGTACAGAGGTGAGGCAGAGAGGCCAGTAGTTCTCAGTTGGCCTAAGTATAGGGAAAAAAAAACTCTGGAACCCATCTATGCATTTACAGCTTTCCTTCCTTTTAATATAGCCCCTGTGAAATCTGGTTTTCAGATGTTTTTTCTGTGTTTAGTAGTCTTGTCAATTACTTTAATAGTAAATGATTCTTTATTTGTGTATATTATCTTTCTATTTTGTAGTTCACAGTCAGATTAAGTTAATTTGTAGCAATATATTGCCCTTTTCTTCACTTAAAAAGCTACATTACAGACTGAATGTAATGATTTCACTTGACTATAATGCTTGAACTATTTTATGTTCCTGTGCTTAATACAGCTCTCGACTTGTATGATTCCTTTCAGAATTTTGTGGCAGCTTGACTTTGAATGTGGCTGAGAAGTCAGATTTATTTTCACTGCAACAATCTGCCACAGCGTTTTGTGTATGTTTTTCTTTTGCCAAGTACAGAGCTTTCATGTTTCTCCCTTCCCCCCCCGTTAAAGGAATGGCTTTGAAAACAACTGGCAGTTTGCAGCCCTGCTATTCAGTATTTCAGTTCTGGATTTTTGAGCTGGTTATATATCGGAATATTCTCTTTTATGCTTAGAGCTACTGCCCAGTTTTAAACATAAGCTGCAGCAGTCAGTGAGCTCTATTTTCAGTAGATAAAAATTAAAAACAGAAGAGAAACAGGAAGAACGAAAAGTAAATTTCCAGTTTCCTCTGTCACTTTTGCTATTAGTTTCACATTACTGAATAGTACTAGGTTTCTTTTTTGAAGACAATGATCTTTAAGATTTAAAAAACTACACAAGCCCTGAAAGAATATTTTTTTATTTCTGGAAGATGATTATAGGGAAATTCACCTGTTAGTAGAAAAGCAGAGAAGCAGTAGCATGTAACAAGCAATTTTTGCAATGACTTTGAATAAGCTTGTTGCTTGTACATGAATTTTTAAGCAGCTAGGAGATAAGGTTGACACCTTCATTCATCACCGTGCAAGCATGTGGTAGCAGTTACGAGGATGAAAGCATTCCTTATTTTGTTCTATCACACTGTCAGCTCTGGGGATCCTTTTTTATTTTCTCTTTTTTCATTTTTTTCTCTTTTACTTAAAGCAAATAACAGTAAATATTTCATTCTTAGATGGTTTTACATGAAGTCTACGTGAAAGTCAATATTCTATATAGTTAAATATGCATATAATTTTCAAGTTAACATTTTTAATACAGACCGTTTATATGTTAACAGCTAAGTATATCTGGGAATAGCATGGGAGTGTTTCTGTGACTGAGACTAGTTCTGTGTGCTGCGAATTCTTCCTGCCTCTCTTTTAGCAGCAGCATGGTGAGTCTCTAAAAGCAAAGGTGTTAATTGAGGCTGTGGTTCAATCCTTGGAAAGGTCTTTTTGTATGATCACATGAATAATTCTGTTAAACTAATAAACTAATTAACTATTATTATAAATAACTAATTAACTAAGGGAAACATAAAATTCAGATATATAATTCACCAGTTTCAGTTCTACCATGGTTAGTTTTCAAGTCTAATCCTACTTGTCAACTAAATTCCAGTTTTCTAAATTCAATAATTTGAGTAGGAGTGTGGCTCTAATTTCTAGTCTTTTTCATTTGCTTTGGGAAGGCATGCGTATGTGAGTGAAACCAGATGATGATGACAGCTGTGAAATATTATCAGTCATTTCATCCTTCGAGTATACTGTCAAGAAAAAAAGAGAAAATAAATATTCTCAAGTTTCAAGGGACATGGAATACAGTTTGATGTGAGCCTTGCCACTGAAACTGTAGATTACTTAATATAAAATATGCTTACTGAATGCAGTAATGAAAATCCTTATCAACCCAATTCAGAGGATTAATCATCTCACATTAGAATAAGAGTAGCTTTAATTTCTCTCACTTTACTCTTGAGTTTTCAAAGTGTCTTATGCAAACAAAACCAAATAGCATATGTAATGTAGACTATAATTTCTGTTTCTTCCACCTATCAAAAAGTTAGCAGAAAAATAAAAAAAATAAAAATCCAGTAAAATATTAATTCAGTCAATCAAAAGCCTAGTGAAATAAGAATAAAAGAAAAGCTTTTTTTTTTTTTAATTGAAAACATTTTGGGAATTTTTTTTCTTTGAATGTGCCTTTTGAATAAAAATAAGCACATTAAATTTGGATGTATTATTTAAAAGCAAAATATAGGAAGATAAGTAAATTTTTTTTCATTATTATAATGTATAGTCTTCCTTATGATTGAATTATAGACAGTAATAGCAAATGCAGGATTTAAAACTTTTTTCACTTGCCTTTTTCAAAAGAGCTCTCAGTTAAAAAAGTTATGAATAGTTTTCTTCAAGGATCTTTGGCTCCACCTTGTGTCCTTTGTGTTTTCCTAAAGAATCTGGTATGTCATGATAAAATGCGAAAGAAAAATATGGATGAAGTTTTCTGCTTAAACTTAAAGGGAAGCTTTAACATTGGCATCTGTCATGTTGGATTTGACCTCATTGTCCATTAAGGAGCAAAGCTCAGAAAGTAGTGTATTTTCCATGTTTTATTAATTACGATATTTAAAAGACAACAATATTTCAAATGAAGAGATACATAAAACACTCAGAAATGTTTTCTGTGTATACCAGTAAAGACATTATTTACTGGAATAAATCTTCAATTGAATATGAGTGGAGTTTGAGTAGGGAGGTAGGAAAAGTAAAGTGCCAAATGGCAATGTGCTCTTATTTAAGGTTATGCATAAACTTTGAAAGAACATGATTTTACAAATTACCCTTTCAGATTCAGCTACACCGAAGTCAAGTTTCATGAAACCCCTTTTTATGTTCTACTGTACAGAGATCCTTTCTCCACAAAAAGATCGTTTGAAAGAGAAGTGTCTGGCCTAACATTAGGCAAATATTTTTCAGATAAGTCACACATAGTATTTCAGTTCCTGTATCCTAACTTATGTCTTTCTCCTTCTCTTTAAAGTCATATTGACAATTATGTGCTGAACAATAACTGCCAGAACAACAAGTGGTATGTAATGAAACTGAATATTTCATAGAGTTATCTTTTTAAAATCAATCAGTGTTTCCCTCTTCCCTTTTAGGTACTAACACTGGGAATCAGTTGGGGGTGGGGGGACTTACCCGGTTACACTTTGCTGTTTCGTTTACATGCCTTGTCTTATGGAGAACATCAGATCATCCAAAGTCCTCAAATATCAGAGATACCAGATAAGAGTTTGGCCTTTTGGAAACTTCCCTCATGAACATTTCAGAAGCCTCACTATATGAAATGTGAGTCCTAAAGCAGCCAGTAATGACCTCAGAAAACAGGAGTATCTCAGTTCTTCTAATTTACTCAGCATATTATAGGTATAATAGAATATGCAGTACCAACATGTCAGAAAAGAACATTTTAGTTTACACCCTAGGAATAAATTGAATGTGTTTGCAACAAACAAAGTCATCTCTGTGTTTTCTCTACTTTCTCTGCTAATTTCATTCCTTGTTGTACTTGCTCAGCTATTTCTATTTACTCAACTTTTGCTCTTTGGTTAGTTCTAAGATCTTATTAAGTTTGGGGTTTTTGGTGGGGTTTTTTTGGTTGGTTGATTTGGGGGTTTTCTGCCCTCTTTGTCTTCTCTGGAAATTTTTTCTTGGGAAAGAGATGCTACTGAGAATTTGTATTAGTTTTCCTTCCTAAAAAATTAAGAAGTCAGATTTGGTTCCGTGATTTATACAAATATCCACCTGTTTTTTCTTGCTCTTTTGTTTATTTGGCTTGGAATGTTAATGCATGGTCTACATCACTGAAGAGAAGAATTTTCCTACCTGAACTTTTATCAACCAAACTGTGACATAATTTTAAAGCAAAGGGGTTTTTTTTGCATCCTTGTTAAGGAAGGACATATTGAAAATAACAGCATAGACTAGACTCTTACATGACCATTAAAATATTAAGCTCAATCAGAGAGGAAAAATAAGTGAGTTGTCTGTAAGGCCAGAAGGGAAAGAATAAAAACTCTGTACTCATTTTACTATATTTTCCTCCAAATTACACATTTTTCTTTCCCAAAACTTCCTCCTCCTTTGTCCCTGAGATCATAACAACTATTGTCTTCTTTGAAGCATGGGAAAAAGAAGGACTCAGAAGACTGCTATGCAGTCCAGAACATGGGACCTTATTATTGACACAGCTCTGCTTTCTATGGCTTCTGTTAAAGAGCCGTTATTTCCTGATATATAAGCCACAGAATGCTGATCACTGTGGTAGCTACAGACAGATGTCTATGAGAATAAATCATTCTGGTGTACAGTTTTTTAGTAATCTTCAGGGGTTCAAATGCTAAACATTGCTGGTTTAAGGCAAATTAACTAACTGTTCTTTTTCTTTTCTAGCTACAGCTTCTATTCTAGCCTACACAACTTCAGAATTGCTCTCAGTCATAAGAAGGAAAGTTACAATATAGCTGGTAAGGCATTTTTAGTTTGATTTTATTCAGAGCTGATTAATACAAGGTACCATAGCAAAGAGTCTTTTCTAATAATAATGCCACTCTTTCTCATGGACATATTGATACCACCAAGACTCTTCACACCCTGCCTGGAAGTAAGCAGACACAGACACCACACTGAAAGCAGCTGGTCCCATGTCTGTCATTCAAATCAGGAAGAAGTCAGGAGAAGTCAGAACTAGATAAAGCAAAGGCCAAAGCAAGTCCCATAAAAAATGGAGGACTGCATTATGACAGAATCACAGAATATGCTGAATTTGGATAGACCCACAAGGATCATCAAGTCCAACTTTTGGCCCTACACAGGACCATCCTCAAGAATCACACCATCTATCCAAGAGTGTTGTGAAAATGCTATTTAAACTCTGCCAGGCTTGGTGCTGTGACCAGTTCCCTGGGGAGCCTGTTCCAGTGCTCAGCCACCCTCTGGCTGAAGAAGCAAAACCTTTTCATAATATCCAACCTAAATCTTCCCTGACACAACTTCAGGCCACTCCCTCGGGTTCTCTCTCTGAGAACCACAGTCACCACAGAGAAGACATCAATGTCTCTTCCTCCTCTTTCTCTCATGAGGAAGTTGCAACTACAAGGAATTCTCTGCTCAGTCTCCTCCAGGCTGAACAGAACAAGTGATCCAGCTGCTCCTCAAATGGCTTCCTCTCAAGGCCTTTCACCATCTTTGTGGCCTTCCTTTGGACACTCTCTAATTGTTTTATATCTTTCTTTCATTGTGGCACCCAAACCAGCCCCCAGCACTCGAGGTGAGGCTGCCCCAGCTCAGAGCAGAGCAGGACAATCCCCTCCCTTGCCCAGCTGGCCATGCTGTGCTCGATGCACCCCAGGACAGGGTTGGCCCTCTTGGCTGCCAAAGCACTGCTGATTCATGTTTAACTTTCTGCCAACCAGCACTCCCAGGTCCCTTTCCATGATGTTGCTCTCCAGCATCTCATTCCCCAGTCTGTCCGCATATCCAGGGACAAAGCAAATCAATTCAGACTTGAAGAAAGTCTAATTTAAATTAGGTTGTTCATAATATTGAAAGACAACACTTTGAACACTCACTTTAATTCACTGAAAAAGCTTTATTGTGAATGAAAGCTATTCAGTTAAGAAAATAAATAAATTTTGATTATACTCAGGGATCAAGCTGAGTTATGATCAAAGAGTATCAATTACCTTACATATATTTTGCTGGTTAAACTCAAGAAAATCATTAGGGTCTACTTCTATGTTTCTTCTAATAAGCTATAGCAAAATTGTCTATTAATTAACAATGTAATATTCATATTCTTCTAGCATGAAATAAAAGCAGAGCTCAAGAAAGTGATTTCTATGTGTATGAATGCTATGACTGCAAGTATTTTATTTCAGGTTGTCACTAGTGATAATTTTTTGAGATCCTGTTGAAATGGTAAATGAAATCTGTATGGCTGTCACAGATCCCTGAGTCTCCCAGGGGCTTGAAGCAGAATATTTCCTACCTTTTTTTGATGTTCCTGAAGGACATTGGCAACTTCTACTCTCTAAAGTGAAGTCCTACTAATATACATACACACAAAAGAATCTAGAGAACTGTATCTCTAAATAAAGTAATGCTGATTTCATCTGTGAAACACTGAAAATATAAGACTTTAAAGTAAAGTTGTCCCCTCCTCTTAAATACTTATTTCCAGCCCAGGTACTCTCAGAGGTTTTTCTAGTTGAAACAACTTAAATTCAGACATCTAAGGTTTGGTTTCTAGTCATGGAGGCAGATCTCTGTCTTCTTAAGCACTTCCAAATTGCTGAACTCATCAGCTCCTACGCTCAGGTACATCCTCCAACAACATCCTAGCACCAAGAAGACCTGGATGCACAGCAAACTGGTTTATGTCTTCAGGAAGATAAGCCAGTCAGAGGCAGCAAAACAGCATCATGACATGCTACAGACATGTCCCCCTTAGCAGAAGAGTCCCAGAGTACAGCAGTGTTTGAGATGTCTCTGTACTGTTGCTTGTCCTGCCTGTTCCCATCTGTATTTCATAAATATTTTAAAGGGGAAGATATTTCAAAGATCAAAATATTTCAAGATTCTTCCCCAAAAGGCTCTTAAAAGGCTTTTAAAAACACCAGCGAGTAATGGGATACAAGGAAAAGTCATCAAATTAAGGGAAAAATGCTAGGAAAAGGATAAATGAGGGGTAGGAATAAAATCTAATTTTTCACAGTGCAGGGAGGTCACAGCAACAAAGGACTGTGGCCAGGAGTTGTGTTGTGGCCTTTCCTCTAAGCAGTTTGTATGTGGTATTGTAAGGAGACTGAGCAACACAGAAAAGATTCTTCACTAGTAGCTTATTAAAGAAAATAAAGGCAGAAGCAAGAGCTGCAAAGGGATCTTTCAATATTCATCAAGAAAATGGCACATCAAGTTGTTTATATAAAAGTAATGGCATGCATTTGAAAATAGACAGTCCAAAATATACACATATGCACATTTACATGTATATGTACATGTAGTCTGAGCTAATTGTATGAACACAGGAACGAGTTCTTTGGGGAATTAAGCAAAAAGCTTATGCTACCTTCTGTTAAACAAAGAATTTTTGTTAAGACAGTCAACATTCCCTATAAAATAAAAGTAAAATATTTACGTTTCTGAGGAAGAATTTTTTAAGTAGTTCTACACAATTCTGATTATAATTATTAAAGATACACAACTTTGATTATAATTATGCCTCATCTCTGACACATTTTGAGTGAATAGTTAGCTTCAGAAGGTTAATATCATGTAGGTTACTTGCCAGTCAATGGCAAGAAAAGCTTAGCCATCTTTTGTTCAAGCTCATTTAACTTTTTGCAACCTAAGATTTGCCTCAGAAAACTGCAAAATAAGCAATGGCAGCCAATTATTCAAGTTAAGTGAGCAGTAAGAATGCATCATTTACTTTTTAGCCTTCATTAAGTCTGGGCCAACTGTCTCTCAGAGGTGGTACAAAGGGTATTGCCTAGCAAAGGATAGCAAGAAAGGAGGTGTTGAAGTGTGTTTTTATTCTGATTTATTATTTTATTGTATTAGTTCATTGTTAATAGTTTTATTGCTAATGGCTCATTCCAATGTACCCCATGTTTTTCCCAAGTTGGTCTATCCCTACTGTTGTATCCACCCCTGAAGTTTCCTTAAATGGCAAACCCTGCCCTATGTTCCAGTTCCTTCCCAGTCGGTCAGTGTTTCCCTGCCCAGCTCCTTCCCATCCATCACAGTTGTCCCATCCCCTGTTCCAGGCCCTTCCTTGTCAATCCTCCCTCCAGCCTGTCCCTGCACGGTTCCTCCCCTTGGGGTGTCACCCAAACCTCGATGCCCCATTGGCCCAGGTGTCCCCAGTCCTCCCTCATTAGTTCAGGATGTTGTCAATCCCACATTGGACTCCTCCCCTCTCCTGACCTTATTGGTTGAAAGTTTGTGTCTGTCCCTGGGATCCTCCCCCTATAAACCCCCTGCACACCCCAGTTCTGTGTCCCTTCGTCCCTGACTCTCTCTGAGGAAATAAACCTTTAGGAACCATACGAAGGATCCCTCTCTGGTTTTTGCCCTAATCCTCGACGCCTTTCCCACGTTGGTGCTACAGAGAGCAGTCTTGCTGCCAGGGGATCCAGCAGCCACTGCCTTATCTCTACCTGGGTCTATTCCAGACCAGGAGAAACCACTCTCGGCATGGTCCGAGACCAGGGCTGGCTGGGAAACCCTCTTCGAGCACTGTGTTAAGGAGGGGAAGGTTGAGATAGATTCAATCATCCTATAGCCAGCTTGGAAACAGAATCTATTCATATATGGGAAGATTTTAATAATTACGGAAGATATTTGGGTAACCAATTACTGATGACTTACATTCAGAAAGTGGTGGCCTAATTTCAGAGGATAAACAAAACATCATTGTCAAGAGCTCTGAATTTAGCCTATATGAATATATTGATTTATTGCAAGATTCTGCAAATTAAAAAAAAAAAAAAAGCATTAAACCTTGTTGACATGATTTTGTTGTGTGTTTTTTTAATTTTTAATAATTATTTTTATTTTTTTAATGAAAGCCATTTTGGCTGAAGAATATAACCAAATTTTATCAACACAAGATTTTAACTTTTGAAATACTGCTTTGAGAAACACAGTCATGTGCAGCTTTAAATTTCTCTCATGGTAGTTATGCTTGATTTGATATATTGATAAAGAGATTTCAGAGATGCCTCTGCTCTGAAATCCCCATAAATATGAATGTTACCTATGACTTCTGTAGGTTTGTATGATCACAAAACTGGAATCAAATCTAGATAATTATGTTAAAGAAACAAGAATGTGTTTACATTGTCTTGCTGTTTGGATAACAGCAAAATGTTCATCTGTTTTGCCACTTGTTCCATAATCGATCAAATATTTTTTATTTTTTTTTTGCAATTAAATTAATTTCTGAGAATAGTCACAATGGTCACTGGAAAATAAGGGATGCCAAATGCTTGAATATTTGTCTTGTGCCTGTAAAAGTTAATGTTCTTCCACCTGTTAATAATAAGACAAATATATTTTGTGTGGTAATGTAATTAAAGAGCAAAAGAAATGGTATCTTCAGTGAGAAAATTATATGTAGCCATCGAATCTTAGAGCATAGATTAACTCTTGTCCATACAGAGGATACTGTCCCAGCAAAGTTGGATGCATAAAATTAAATACTCCACATATTGACTCAGCTGCTCAGCCAGAAGCAGGGGCAAAAGCTTTCTAATGAAACCGGGTCCAGATCAGGAAATGCTTACAAGAATAATTTCTATGCTCTTCAGGCAAGAATATGAATTTGAGACTTTGCTTTGCAGATGTCTGGTCATTCAGTGCTGTGATGTCTTTGATCTTTTGCAGGTCCAGGCTATTTTTAGATTTTTGTACTATCTTTCCTACCTTCAGAGGCTGGTGACTATTGTGGTCCTGTTATGAGAGTGAAGCACATTCTGATTGTCTTTGAGACAAAATCTGCCGTTGGAGACTGGAAGATGTAGAATTCAGTTTATGTATTTGTAGTATAGCCTGGGTACTGTGCAGTATTTTTTTTTTTTTTCTTACAAAGGTGACAATTTGCATTTGTTTGCAGTTTTGAGGTCTGGGTCAGGTGAGTTGCAGTCTGACTCTGCCCTTGCTGTGACTGAAGACTCTCAAAAAAGAAGATTCTGTAGCACAATTGTAGGTTTGCCAGCAGTGTGATGAAGCTATAAAAGAGGAATCATGCAGCATGAGTGAAAAAATAGTGCGGAAAAAAACACATGAATGATTTCAAGTGGCACAAAACCGTGGCTCAAAGCTCAGCTTTTCCTGTCCCCTATGGCCACTTCTTTTTGTAACAAAGCATAGCTACTTCTGCACCCTCTGTGTACAAAATACATTCAGTTATCTGACTCTATTGCTAGGAAATTAAGATTTCAAATTACTAATGAACTGTGTGATTGGCCTCTTGTAAACTCACTTGATCTCTCATCACACTCAAGAGGAAGCTGTATTGCTGTGGGTAGAACAGAGCTGAGCCTAAGATAAGAATGAGCTTGGAGCACAAATAAAGCATCTGTGGCCAAAATTAACTTGTATTTGCCTGCCAAGGAACTCATGAACAGTGCGATACCACAGAAAGGAAGAAACAGCTTGGTTTTGGCATTAAAAAAGCAAAACAAAACGAGATGCTTAACAGACCTATTATATTTTTCATAGGACGTGTTGTTTTTCATGCCAGTGACTCCTGTATTTCTAATGGAAATAAGAGGCTCAGTAGCTAATGTGTCAGGGGCTTCTGTTAACCTGTGTGTTTTCTGCCATGCCTGACAGTTGTCTACTTACAGTTATCAAAGCCATGTCTTGAGACTATTAAAAATTCTGTTATTGAATCACATTCTTACAAGGCAATGGGCTTCTCCCTTGCGTGATTGTTATTAATGAAGATGGAACTACTGAGATGAAAGGCAATTCTTTGCTGATATACAGATGTTTTGTGCAATTAGTGTCCTGTCCTGATAGTTCTGGAATGAGCACCATCCAAATCATTCATGTTAGGAAGAAACAAGAACTTTATTTTCTCACTTGTCATTGTGTGTAATGATGTTGTGAGAGTCAACTGATACAATTAGCACTGGATTGCTTTTCATCATGTAAATCCAAACTAATCCTTCTTCCAGAAGCCTGTCTCCAATTAGGAAACAGTGAATCTAAATATGATAATATCTACACTGCAGTGATGTCTCTTGGGCTATTTTGTCATTTTATCTGCTTTTGTGATGGACCATATGTCTCCAGCTCTCATTAATTTTAATGAGAGAATAATTTCACATAACCAAGGTGTTATCTCCCTTTGTCTGTTATCCACTTTGTGCTTTAGAAGAAGCTTTTCCCCCAACAGGTTCCATATATATTCTGTGATGACATACAGAATCTGTGCACAAGCATCCTAACTGTTCTGTTTGATACTGGTGATTATATGAAACTAAAAAATTTATTGTAATTGTGAGGCTTGATTGCTTCCTCTACCTTTTTTTTTTTTTTTTTCTCCTCTTTCAGTTTCAGATGCAGTTCCAGGAAAGAGACACACATGTAATCCATAAGGCAGCAGGACTCTGAAAAGAAATGCTCTGGGTAAAGGATGTCATCAAACCAAGGAAAAGAGCCCATCCGGGCAGGTTGTCAGCAAACTCCATCATTATGGATGATGGACATATGCTGAGGCTGATCAAAACTAACAAAGTGATCCACAAACTGAGTAGGAGGGCCATTCTCTCATCCATAATAAAGAGAATGAGAAAAGTCCTATTCTATGGAAGAAGATAGATGGAGGAAGAAAGAGGAAATGTTCAAGACTAGAGAGAAGACTTGGGCAAGATATGAGACTGTCATATTATTACTGGCTGGATATTTGTATTGGGCTGTACAACAGAATGAACTTCTTTTAAATCCTGAAATTTGTCATAAAATCTGTGTCTTGTGTCTTGTTCTGCAGAAAAAGTCATGGTACCCACTGGTTTAGGCATCTAAGAGTGTGAATTGTTTTATGTTTAATAAGACATAGAGTTGTAAAAAAAAAAAAAAAAGTATCAAAGGAAGAGTCATGACTGTAGTCTACTGTATTACAAAATCTTTAACCATGCAAGTCCAGCATGAAAGATCAAAATACTGCAGCCAGAAAAGCCAATCCTTTTTCCAGGGCTTTGAGAGTTGCCAATCTGGAAGCAGAAATAAGAAACCTGGACTATCAGAAGTACTGAATGTTCGCGATTCCCACAAGGTGAATGGGAGTTAAAATAGCTGTTCATAATCTTTTAAAAGACTAAATTGTTAAAAGGGATCTTTAGAAAGTGCTACAAAAGAATAAGTAAATGGAAAAAGAAATTATTAAAGCTATGAGAAATCTCTTTATAAAGAGCTAGGTATAGTTCATCTATCAGTCTCTCACCTCCAGACTTGTCAGATTATTTTGGTGTAAATCATTGTGCAACTCAACTCAACCTAAAGCTTTATACATGAGGGAACAGTCTAATCTTGGAATCAGTGTTTTCTATTTAATTTACGTGGATCTTTAAATATAAAGTCTCTCTGCTCATGCTTGCATTTTCCTTTATGCAGAGAAATTACAATACTTATGTGAAAGGCAATTATTCTGCTCTGGTGAGCTCTTTCCTTTCACTACCCTCCTCCCAAAGCACTTACTGTCTGGAAGTAGAAAGCATGCTCCCACCCAATTTCTTATCCCTGAATGAGGAAAGAAATGTGAATATGCTATGATTCTGTTTTGACTTACCACGCATGGTGTAAGCTGTCAGTTAACATTAGCCTTGGATGGAGTTTTGTACTAACTTTCAACAGAAAATAAGAAGTACTTCCAATTCCCTTAGAGTGGAGAAGGTGGAAAATTGGTTTTATAAGCATACAACAAATTGAAATGAGTCTTTTGGTGTTTTCTCTGTTAATTGAGTATGTGAAGAGCCTGCTGCTGATGGAAAATTTTCCCATTATTTTTGAATTACACATATTCTGTTTATATTCATTAGATCACCCTCCACAAAGCCTGAAAATGACTACCAGTAATTTATTGGCATGTAGGCAATATTAATCAAATGTTCACAATGTGTTTTGGTGTTTTAAGTGTTTCCTTCAGAAAGAAGTAGAATCCATACATATCTGCTTTCGTTCAACTTTATCTGAGATATTCACAAGCCCTAAGGGAAAGAATTGGCTTGCAAAAACAGGATAAGAAGCTTGACAAGGCCATTCAGAGATAGCATGTCCCTAGACTACTGACAGCTTTTCACACATTTTATTTATTTTAGGATGGAGAAGTTTGTTTATTTTCCTCCCTGGAAAGTACAAAAAATATTGCAAAATACACAGTAAAGGAGGTAAGAAGCTGAAACCCCACCAGTTCACTTTAATTTGAAATAAACCACTACTAAATATAGGCAAAATTTGGCCGTTGAGCCGGAATGAGGGAAAAAACCTACCACAAAACCGCCAGTGTTGAACGTCTGCTCCCAGACCATTCTTGCACAGCAAAAGAAATTGTAATTTATCATGGCAATAGTATGAATATTTATTCCAAGTTTGGCAGGATGATGTAACCCACTGTTAAGTAGGCCAGGCTCACTAGTTATTGAATGTCTAGAAAATTGAGTAGATTCTGTCTTCTCTTGGCAGCTACAGCTGCACTCATTAATTTTCAGGATGAGCATTTCAGCAGGCAACTTGATAATGGCTCCATCAAGTGGTACAAATGCTTCATTGTTTGGTACCTTCAGCCAAGGAAAGCGGTGTCTTAATTTTGGCTAAGAGATGTATTTGGCTCACCTTGTGGACAATGAACTTTGCCAATAGCTTTCACAGGACAGTTGTTCAGAGATAAAAAAAATCATTACTGTTAAAAGGCCAGCACTCATCATACGAATCCAAAGAATTTAGAGGACCTCAGGTGCACCTTGGAGGGCGACAGAGGCTATTTTAGAGATAGATGTTCATTACATGTCTCTTGTTATTTTTTCCTAGAAGTAAAACAGTTCCGTTTTAGGTTAGCACTGGATTTATTTCCTTATGCAATGGAATAACTTCAGAAGTTCTCATTTGGCTGAAAAATGAGGAAACAAAGAATTTTGAGGTATTATGGCTAAAAATGCCTTTATGCTGCCTAGGAATTGGCCTCAAAGGCTTTTGCTCTTTTTTTTTTTTTTTTTTTTGTCTGCAGCTATAAAACTGTATATAACTGAATACACTGGATATGTATTTTGGTTACTTTGCACAGTGTTTTCATAATACTTTATTAATTAACTGCCTACCATGTCAAGAAAATATTGCACTGCATCTAATGGGGAGAAAGAATCAAATATAGCTTATGGAAAACTAGGATTTGTAGACTTCAGGTTGAGAAGCTTCATAGCACTACTATCTCTGTAGAAAATGTGCTGAAGGGTTGTCTTGGGTTGATTCTGAATTGCATCCGCATTCAATTTTTTTTTTCCTGAACTAGCGGAGAGAGGAACCATTTGGATTTGCTTTCTAAAGGGACACCATTTGAAAGTTTCTTCCCAAATTTGCCTTAAACCAGGACGGGGGTGTGAACTGTCTCTTATACCAACAAGATAATTATACTTAGGGTATTTATACCTTAGGGTATAAGCCATCAGATAAGCTTAATGTACATTTTTGAGGAAAACAAAACAACCAAAGCAACCAATGAACCCCTCCCTGTCCCTCCATCGTCTGGCCCCCAAAACAGCCAAAAAACCAAACCAAACTAAAACTATGACAAAAATAAAAGGACTATCTAGCTGAAAAGGAAAAAAAAAACTACTTTTTGAATGTTTGTCCTGGGTTGATGCTGAATTGTATCCCCGTTCGTCTGTTTAAGTCAAAAATAAGTTCTGCACCTTTCAAACTGGCTCTGAGAGTGCAGGAGAAGCGGTGGGATGTCTGAGGCGGTTGTTTTCAGAACATCGAGATCGGAGTTTTCAGCTTTCCCGGACACAGGGCGAGTGCTGTCTGCAGTGCGCACGGCGGGACAGAGCTCTCCTTGGCTTTTGGTTGGTTTGTGGCTAGCTGAAGCACAGGAGTTCTCCGCACTGTGAGTTTTTCCCTTTCCCTGGGAACTGTTGGAGCCTGCTCTGGACTGGCCCCAGCAGAGCCCCCGGAGCTCAGCGCTGTGTGCCCGGCCCGGCTGTGCCCGGCATTTCCCAGTGCCAGGGCCTGGCCCGGGCTGAGGGAGCCGAGCGGGGCCCCGGCACAGACCGGCTGCGTTCGGCATCTCTGCCCAGCGCCGGCAGCTTCCGCTCCTTGGCGTTCATCTGCTGTGCTTTGCCTGTTGAATAAACACATTTTCCCCACTTTCCTCTAAGGGAAATCTCTCCTGAACCAGTTGAGGGAGGGGCCGTTTGGATTTGCTTTCTGGAGGGACCCATTCGGAGGTTTCTTCCCAAATCTGCCTTAAACAGGACAATGTGTTATCCATTCTTTATGGTAGAGAAACTCAAAATTACAGATTTTGTTTTAATTTCATTTGAACTTGTCTGCAGTTTCAGACTGTATTACCTGATTCTGCCCCTACTTGATCATGCTAAGATTGGTGGTGAAATTGAGTTTTAACCTTGGCATTTGTTCTGTTCTTTTTCTAGGCATTACATGGTATTATGAAAACTACAATCTGTCACATATGAAATTTTTTCACTAAATTCTGTAAAGAATGTTCTTTAGTACCTAATAAAACTTCACTGAAATATAAAAGAGATAAAACATTTTTCAAAGCATATAATCACTGCAACAGAAAAAGAGAAATCCATTCTAGGAGATCTCATAATTTAAATTACTCAGAAAAACAGAAATAAATGGATGGAGCAATATTGGAGTCCATATACTCCTTTTTTTAGTGGCAGTTTTAAGGTTTCAAGCATGCAATTTCGTAGTAACTATGAAATTATCTTGTCAAACTGCTAAATAAAAAAGTGAGCTTTGTGAATAGTTCATGTTGTTTAAGGAAAGAAAAAAAAAAAAGCACAGTATTCTTGGCTTTGAGAGCACCAGTTCTTTTCACACAAATTATTAACCAGAAGAAACTGAGTCCTCAGTTTCCTCTGAACCTTTTTTTTTTTTTTTTTTCCTCCTTCAACTATTAAATAATAATAGGCTACTATACATTGTTTCACACATTATCAATGGCAGTAAGATTCCTGAAACTAGTTGAAGAAGTTATTTTTGGGAACAATCCCACATCACTTGTGATGCAACATTCCACAGTGAGGGACATTCCTAACTTGTCATGATGTAAACATAAAGAAATATAGGTTGGAGAGGGTTTCTAGAGAATCTGGTTCATGTCTTTCTCTGAAAGTAACTTCTCTAGTCCCCTGAAATCAGACCATCAGATTTACAGTTCTGTTCTCTTGTATACAGCTAATTTCCAAAAGACCAAGTTGGTATTTTCTGTGAAACACAAGCCCTCCCCTTCTACTTTTTTGTCTGTCTTGAACAGCCTGCAACTGTCCATTGAAGTACTTGAGTCACATGAGTTATCCTACCAAATATCTCTACTTCCAAATGTAGTGTAATTTTGAGACTGCACATGGAGACTGCAAATTTTTTTTTTTTATTTCCCAGAATAGAGTGTTGGCATAAAGACACACTAGTGAGTTATCATCTGACTATTTTCTTCTGCTCTCAAGGTACTCTCAGCTTGTCCCTGGGTCATTGCTTGTCTCCAAACTTTGGGCACCACTCCCCAGACAACTTAGCCAAAAGCCACTTCTGTAACTTAGTCTATTAAAAAGATGTCATTGCAATTTTTAAATAGGTGGGTGCCATCTCTTTGCAGTAGCCCACAGACATAGAATAATATCTGAATAGTCATGGAGGCCAAAACGCTGCTGGAAACAACAGCTGTGCAGCCAGATGTGATATGTGAGATATACCTGCTTCTGCTTGACCTTCCTTCTGACTGGAAGGTTATATTTATTATTTATAATAGAAAATAACATAAGGGACTTACCCTTTTGCTTTATTCCCTGTTTTTCTGAAGTCCTGTTTGATTATATAGGTGTATGTTGGGGGTTGAGTCCTCTTGTAGAATTTTTTCCCATAAGTTGCCAGGGAACTGATCTCTGTGCACTTATGGATAGTTAAGAAAGACAAAAGAAGTGGCCTGGGGTGGAGAGACAGGAGGAGTAAGTGGGCTTCGTTTTCTTTTGGGGGCTGTGCTTGTCGGAAGAAGGAAATAGCAGGCTATGCTTCCCAGACTTTGGGGGAGATTTTTGCTTTCGCTGGCGCCACTGGAGCAGAGTTCGGGGTTTCCTGCCACGGTGTCTCCGTGTGTGCCCCGGCAATCCTGACCCTGCCCCTGTCTGCCTCGCTGGGAGCCGCTGCAGTTCCTGCCCCCCTCGCTGTTCCTGCGCTCCTGCTCCCAGTGTTCTCCACGCCTCAGCCCGCACCCCCTGCCCTGCCGGGACACTGCTGCAGCTCCAGCCACCGCCGGGAGCTCCTGATCTATCCCCAGCACCCCGGGACTCTGCACCACAGCTGCCTGTGCCGGGAACTGCACCAACGGGGAAAGGGTGCCAGTGCCAGAGAAACTGTGACTGTTTCCCTGGTTCTGTCTGTTGTTCATCTCATAGTTATTGTTGTTCTGTTTTGCCTTACCAAACACAAGTGAAGCTCTTCGCCTGAGAGCCCCTTAGTTCCAAAATGATAACAATTCGGAGAGGGGAGTTTTTTGCATTCTCCATTTCAGGAGAGGATCCTGTTTGTCTTTAGCAATACCTGTCTTCCAAACTAAGACAGTGTACTTTTTTGTTCAATACATAATCCAGTGTAATTATAATAAAAATGCATTTTTATTACAATGTCAAAATAAACAACCTGAGTGTTTTCTGTGTATTCATGTGAATCATCCCACAACCATTTTTTAAATTACTCTTATTTTATTCAATGTCCCTAATGAAAATCTGTTCTGTCAGAATTTCTAAACACTACATAAAGAAACAATAATGGAAAAAAAAAAAAAAAGGAAGCTCCATAAAATAAAATTCTCAGAATCAAAAAACCCTTTCTTTCAGAGAAAAAAAAACCTAGAAAGATTTTTTGACATAGTTGCATTGCATTATTATTGTGACTACATCAAAGACAGTCACTTGTGATACTGCCTTTATGAATCACATGTACTTTTTCTTTCTTTTTTTTTTTAAATAAGAAACAATAGGGTTTTTTTGTCTTTTCTGTCATTAAGGATGAGAGACAATGAGCTGTCCATGAAACTGTCTTTGTATATGGCAACAAGGGGATTCAGCAGCCTAAATATAAGTACTTGTTGTCATTTTAGACATTGCATACATGTCCTCCAGAAGGATGAATGTATCTCATAAATCTTGTGCTGTACCTGCAGGTTTCACATAGAGGTCATGGATAACTGGGTCGTTCTCACACTCAAGTGCTGAAACTTTATGTGCTTCAAGATTTCCACCTTCAGCTGCATTGATGGGGAATAAAGAGAACTGAAATGTGATTATGAGATAGAGTTTGAAAGAATGTCCTGCTCCTAATTTTGACCTCTATACATTTTTAAAACAAATCAGAGATTTTGCTGCAATCTCTGGCCTTCAGTAGATTAGCTTTTATAAATAGCATCAAATAGCATAGACATTAGCAGCAGCAATACATGCTGTTTTTTCCCCTGAAACTAATTTATCCAATCTAAAGATGTTCTTTTTGTTATGTTTTCCTGATTGCTTTTTGATTTTGATACTTCAAAATCAGGGAAAACAGGCACTGAGAATGTAAAAGATACACTGATAATTTGTGTTTTGGGACATATGGTAGCATCAGATTTTTTTTTAGTTGATTCCATCATTCCCACTACATAAGTCAGCTTAAAGTCAAAAATAGTGTTGTATTCCAGAAGGTGTCAGTAGAGTATTAGAAAATAAAAATGAGAATGCTGTCTAAGCTCTATGATATTAAGACATTACAATGGTAGAACTGGTTGTTTCACATGGTGATTTGTACAAAGAAAACATTCTCTATAACTATGACATGCTACTCTTTTATGGTCATTTTAAAGAAAACCTGCTTTTCTGCACTTTCAACTAGTGAATTAGCTATAAGATATTGAAATACATTCTGCTGAGAAGAAGGCCTCAGATCTAAGTATTAATGTGCAACAAGAAAGCAACAGCACCCTCTGCAAGGATGGCAGCAGCACTTCCACTGGGCTGAGGGAGTTACTTGGCAAGTTTAGGACAGAGCATAAGAAACTTCTTGCACAGTTATGTGTCATTGATAAACTCTTTCATTGATCCCAAGGCCATATCACACCTTCAAAAGAAGTACAGAAATGAGGAGCATTTGATTTATGTTGCTCTGTGTCTACTCCTCTGTTAGTGGTAGCCTGGTCCTCTCCCCTCTCAACAATGAAAGAATTCTAAAGGATTCACTCATATGAAGCAGCTCACAATGCTACATTTAGATACACATTTTTGTAAATGAAATTACAGAGCAGATAACAAGGATGTTCAATAATTGTAGCAATTTAGGAGTGAAATATGTAATTATCACTAACCAAGGAAGCAACTGCATTAAAAATGAGAACTAGAAAAAGATACAAGCATCTTAGGGTGACCTTGCAAATTTTTTGAAAGGCTTTTGTGAAAGAAATGAGACTAAACAGAAGATGGAATGAAGCTGTTTGTCACAGTTGGTGTTTTTACACTGACAAAACACATCCATTCTAGTTTATCTCTTTCTTTTCTTCTTAGTCAAAAGTATGATTAGACCTCAGTCTTATAATCAACAACACTAGTGACAGCTAATTGTACTTCCCTTAAGTAAAAAGGGAGAGGTTGCACTGATGTTTTTAGGGTTAAAATTATAGAAAATGTACATATAATAGAAGGACATTCTCATACCCTACTGTCGTGGTTTCAATTTGAAACCAGGCAGAAACGCCAATTTCTGTTTTGATTTGATTTTGCCAATTTCAAAGTTTCTAATCAAGAACAAAGCAGGCTTAAGCTTAAAAGTAATAAGACTTTATTAACTAACACCAAAAGAAAGAAAAACAACAAGAATGAGGATAGAATCTCCAAAGCACTCTTCCTCCCTCACCACACCTTCTTTTCTCTTAATCAACAATGTAAAGAAAAACAACACTCAGAAATCTCAGTCAGTTTTTCACCTCTAAAACAGTCTTTCTTTGGTTCACTTAGGGAGGGAAGCACCTCTTGTTTGCTATGGTCAATTTCCCCACAAGAATACAGTTTTCTTGTAGATCCATTCTTCATGAACAGCAACCCCCCGGATCCTTT
>VXBS01007366.1:1750367-1805676 GCA_013400255.1 Sitta europaea
TTGACTGACTTTGATACTTCATGTGGTCTTTACACATCTACATTCTAATTTTCTCTCACTGGAGAAAGGATGGAGACTTTCCAAGTTCCATCTGTCCACTGGTGCATTGAAAGAGTTAACAAGAGACAGTGTCTGGCCAGGCAGTCCATGGTGTCATGTTTCACAGCCATGCTGGGGAGGGGCAGCTCTCAGAGGGTCCAGGCCCAAAGGCAGCCACTGGCTGGTTGCCTGCAGCTAGTGGGGAGAGTTAGACAGATCCCAAATTCCTTTTCCACCCCTCGGTCTCATCAGGTGTTCCATCCTGCTTTATCACACCTCCCCCCCTCTCTCACCTGGCTCAGCCAAGGCAGGTCCAGCTCTGTCCAGCAGCAGAGCAAATTCCATGCTGGCAGATGTTCCCAAATCAGCCGAGCCCTGCCTGGCCCCCGTGGCCTCCCCCTGCCCCCCACTCAGCCCAGGGCAGAGAGGGCAGAGGTGTGTGCTCTGACAGCCGGGAGGAGAGAGACCTGCCCGGGCTGCTGCCAAAGGGAATAACAACTAGAAAATGCTTCCCCATTGGAACAATAAAATGCTAATCTCAAAACCAGCCAGCTGACTTCTGTGGGTTGGTCAAACCAGGACACCTACTGAGATTGTATAATGTAACATTAGCAATATTAGTTTGAACTTCAAGTCTACACAAGGGGAAATGTAGTTTATAATGCCCTTTCAAAGGCTGCCACCTATTTACCCCATTGGAACTCACTTGCTCTGCACACCAAGTTCTCATAAGTTCCCCAAGAGAAAAAACAATACAAACAAATTGTCAGGTGTGATGTGTGCTGCATCCTTTCACAGACTCTTCACAGTACTTGAAGAAAAATGGTACTAATAGTGTCTTACAGGCAACCTCCTGGCTCCTCAAGGCTGATTACAGTGGCTATCCCTTAAGAAGGCTGTTCAAGAAGGGAGGGCTCTCATTCTCTTCCAGGGCCTCTGTGAAGCCAGGTGATACTGATGGTCATTAGGAACCAGCTCACTGCTGTTGCAGTACTAATCCCAGCTAAGAGCATCCTAACTATCATAGTTTTTTTACTATTTTGGACTGGAGCCAGTTTTAGTTGTTGAGGTATGCTATGATTCAATTTTTAAGCTTTTCTTGGTTATGAAGAAAGGTTAATCAAATAATTAAAATGCAATGAAAATGAAAGTCTCGTCCTAATGTGATTTCAGAACCTCTTAATTAATCTTAAAATTTAAAAAAGGGTTTTTTTGTTGATATACTTTATGTCACTTTTATATTTTGCTAATGAAAATGGCAGGTGACAATACAGGACAAGCATGGAATATATTCAAAGACACAGCAGACTGAGGCTACACAATTAGGTTCTTACATTTTTTTATATTGGAATTCAGCCAAAAATAATTCATTCAGGCATGTCACTGGATGCTCATGCTATGAATTTGGCCATTGAAGATAGTGTTTGTATATGATCATGCTTTAAAAAAAATCACAGTAGTCCAAATACATTCAACATAATAAATATCTGCTTATAAGGCTAAACTTAAAATGTGATGAGAGTATTTCCCTGTTTAAAGTACATCATGCCCTTTCATACAATTGATCTTAACATGACTTCATTCAAATATTAAAGATTTTCTTCATTATTCCTCTCTAGAAAATTTTACAATAAAGAAAGATCACATTATGAGAAGTTTTATTGGTTGTCATGTATCTTAAGCAACTTCAGAGCACTTCTTTAAATCATTTCAATGGGTCAAAACCTGGAAGTTTAAATAAGCTCTGAAGGAAAGAAAGGATCAAGGACGAATTGCAGTTAATGATGTTTTCAAGTTCCCTCTTTAAGTGACTTTTATGAACAGAAAGAACTACAAAGATTTGCCTTTGAGTGAAGTACCTTCAAGGTTATGATTAAAAACAAATGTACAAAACACTTTAGAATTAAATTAGGCATGCATATGAATATATTAAAGTATGATTTCTTGAAACAAAACATCTGTACTTTTCAGGTATAAAAAAATTACACTATAATTTACACTATAAGTAAATTAATCTTTCTTATTCCATTTCTACTTTGTGTTCATATTCTTTAAGTGAACCAAGGGGGAAATTTTTGGGTTACAAAGTACATTGCTCTCCTTACCAATGAGTAAGGTGTTTATTCCTAGAACCTGCTAATGAAGTCCTTTCCTGTCTTCATTTGGAAGACAGGTATTTGCTAAGGACAAAACAGGACCCTCTCCTGAAGGGAGAAATGGAGAATGCAAAACTCCTNAAGTGAAGCCCACATACTCCTCCTGTCTCTCCACCCCAGGCCACTTCTTTTGTCTTTCTTAACTATCCATAAGCGCGCAGAAATCAGTTCCCTGGGAATTTATGGGAAAAAAATTCTACAAGAAGACCCAACCCCCAACATTTCCCCAAGGACTCTCTAACAAAAAGGCCTCCTCTCAGGGGGTTTGCAGGGGAAGTCAATTGAATTGCCTAAATTCATGCTGTTTAAAACTCATTTTTTATATAAACTAAAAGTTGTAAAATTTTTAACACTGCAGAGATTATACATTTATACTTGGAACTGTAGTAAGAAAAGAACTAGATCATGTGGTCAGTATGAATCTGCATCATGTACAATACTCAGATTAAGGTGGAGGAGCCTTACTTAGGGGCATTGCTAAAAGTTTTGTTACCTTCAGTGCCAAAGTTACAGAATCTTTCCTAATACAATCTCTTTTCCAAAGAAGAGACAGTGTGCTAAATGCTGAGGTGATCTTTCGGAGTAGGATCTGTAAAATAGACCAGAAGTGACAATGGGTTCTGAAATAAAGCAGAACTTAAATACTATTGATAGATTGTTCAGAACTTTCCTTACAGCTATTGGGTTGTAGTCACTTCAGCCACGACAGCTAATAAAACACAAAAATATTTTATATTCCTTAATTGGAAGTCATGACATCTCAAGAAGAAAAATTTTCTTACCCAGATGATGACATGTGAAGGAGGTAGTGGGTGTTAAATATTCCAGTTACTTGAGGTTAAAATTTTCATTTTTTAAACTGTGGTTGTGGGTAATTCACTATTTGTCAGTGTAGAGTTAAATATAGCTCCTCACTGTGTGATCAATGGGTATGATTAAGCTTACCATATTTTCAAAGAAAAACTTGAGCTAGTGTGATCAGATGTTCTTTGAGTGTTTGTTGTCATTTTGTTCTAAATATGAATTTTTAGAAGCCTCGTCTGATTTTCGTGGCTTACTGAAAGTACTGGGCAGAAGGAGTCAATTACTGGTGTGTACACAGAGCTTTCTTAATCTGTGATCGAATTCTGCTGTGCAAAGAGAAACAGGTGATAGGCAGGATGCGAGCATTAGAATAAAGTCATGTAGAGAACACGGTTTAGTTTTGATCAATTTTAAGAAGCTGCAGCTGTAAGGCTGACATTCTTAGTTTGGCTATTTTAGTAACTGATCATTAAGTAGCTTCAGAAAGAGTTTTACACTTCTATGATTTACATTCCTGAATGATGAAATTGACTTATTTTTTCTGAATCTTTTGCATTCTGTCCTCCTTGTAACAGATTCCATCTTACTAGCAAGATGGGCAATTTTGCAATCTGCTCTTTACTTCAGATAGGCCTAAAATAAGCAGTTATTTTAGAATTAAGACAGATGAAGGACAGCTCAAAGCAAAAATTATTTATCAAACCCTAAGCATTTAATATGCCATTATAATATATATGTTTTAAAAATTACTCTGCAGAGATGCACATGAACTAAAAGAGGGAGTTCAGAAGTTCACCTGAGTTTAAGGGGTCTATGGAACTAGTGAATACATATATATGATGACATATACATTTTGACAACTTCCCTGTCTGACTACATTTGGTCAAAACTTTTTGGTCTGCAACCACTGCAGAAAATATAAGAAGGAATATTTAAATTTTCATTGCACAAACTGTAATGAAGTAGGAGGCTCATGTAAATTAGGTTTTTAAACTAAACAGGCTTAAAAACTGTGTCTCAGTATGATTTATTTTCTGGGAACATTTTCTGCTGCATGTCTGGCAAAATTGTCAGTCAATACTTGGCACGGGTATAGCGCATAAGATATTTCCAGTAGCAGTATAGGTGAAGTTATCCCATTTTAAGGAGGTGTCAAATTTTAATGACATGATAGGGAGAGACTTATTACACCAGATAACTTGTCTTCAGACAAATAACAGAAAGAGCTCATGACCAATCAACATGGGCCACCTCCCACTAGCACTGATTAAAATAAGATCCCTTCATGTCATAATTTACTTGGGAAGAATTTGCTGGAATAATCTAAAAGCATGAGAGGTACTGAGGTAATAGTTAAGTAGTTAAGGAGCTCAATCTCTTTGCTTGGTTTACCTTTGTTTAAAGAAAGAGCCCTTTATATAGGTATAGCTCATGATACAAGTGAAGAATACCATCTGTATTACATCTATCATTAAACCAAACTAACAAGATTGTACATAAATCTTTTGAGAGCTTGGAATCCCACTAGCGCCCAAAAATCATTTGTAAGATGAATGTTATTCACTGCATTAAAACAGTAGAAGCTCCACAGAACAATGGACTATTTTCTTTCTTCTTATAAAAACAACTGACAATTACTTTTTTTTTTCAATACCGTGAAAGAAACCAAAACAGGCAGATTAATTTTCTCCCTTCTCCTGGAGGAGACTGCTGGCCTAAGTGTAAGCATTCAGACTACAAGGACTATGTAAGATTAGTAGCTGGATCACTAAAAGCTGCAGGTAGAAAACAGAATGGTCTTGTTCTGCTCCACGGGCTTCTTTCAGTCTAATCTTGGCCCTGTTCAGGCATTAAAAACATTAAAAACCTCCCCATGATTATCTTCCAGGTTAGAAATGGGTCAAGCATTTTGCTTTTTTATATTTTTTGATTTATTAGCTTGTTCTGACAGATCCTCTCTTCATCTCTTAGCACAAGCTGAGAGACAATGCTCACTACTAGATAATGTTGCTGTGATCATTAATTTGGATGCAAATGTTAATTTTTAAGTTCTTTTTTAAAGTCCTTTGATCAAATAAAACTTCTGTTTCCAATTATGTGATTTAATGAACTCTGCTCTATGGGCTTAATTTGGCATCTGCCAAAGAGATGCACAGACAGAGGTACACATGGAGTTAGCAACTAGGTACCTTTCTCAGCTTCAAATATCTGAGATAAAACATTGCTTTTACTCACATTCTTTAAACTGAAAAACACATCACACACTTGTTGTGCGCTATTTTACTTCCATTTACTTGCATATTTGCTTCAATTTTGTGTTTGGCTGTTCAATATTTGTAGAACTATATAAGGTATTATTGTTTTGGGGCTTTTTTTGTTCTTTTGCCTTTAAAAACTCCCTGGTTTGCAAGGAAATTATAGTGGGAACTCTGTAATCTACTGCAGAAGGTAAAGTCTTTTGGTTTTGTTCATTCTCTACTAGGATTCAAAAGAAATCAGAAATACATAATTTATTTCTGTCAGTACAATATTTTCTGTTTTGAAACAGGCATGATTAATCCATAGAATTTTTATTTTTTTTTTTAAGTTTTGGTAGTATCTTATGCAATCAGACACCCTGGACCTGCATTGCACACTTCCTTTGAAAGATGAGATTGAAAGCAGATTTCCTAAGAGCCCAAGCAGGATATTAGGAAGTAGAATACCAATGTGGATAATTCATCATTAAAAAATCAGCTCAGCACTCACAATCAGATTTTGCTAAAATGCAAAGCAGGCTATTCAGAATTTCTCCACAGACTACAGGACTTTTGGTCCCTGCTATTGGTGTTTGGGACAAATACTCCAAAGGTACACGAGCATGAGATTAATTGATATGAGACTGATGTGTACAGAATTAATTAATATGAGAGACAGAGAGAAAGTCAATATGAGCATAGAGATCTAGGAAATAAATTAACTGATATTTTGGGAAAATCCAGAATCTCCTTGTGCTATCATCTGCACTCCATGGAAAATATATGTGATACTATGCCAGAAAAACAAGACAAAAAACCCCCAAAGCACCCCCCCCCCCCAAAAAAAAAAAAAAAAAAAAAAAAAAAAAAAAAAAAAAACAAAACAAAACAAAACAAACAAACAAAAAANTTAACTCTACTGGGCTAATTCTGCCAGTGAACTGGAAAATATTAAAATGGCAGCTTTCTACAAGCATCCAAACACAAGGGAGATCTAAATAGATAAATACGTTTCAATGCTTTACCTGCTACATGAGATAAATTATTTATATTTTGAACTAAATTTTTATTTTATTGTATTTTGAACTTGGCTTGTGAGTTGAAATAAATATACTTTAAGTAGACTGGATTCATCACTGTTTATAGAGTTTGAAATGAGTATTACAACTAATTGATATGAGGATAAATGTTTTGGAGAGAAAAGACCTGAAAGCATGTTAGTTAACTTTTCAAACTAATAAGACATCTTTCATAATGGCTGTACAACAAAAACATTCTGACGTCAAAAATCTACATAATATCTGGTGCATAGATGTTTGGCCAGGTTACTGCTCAACAGGAAAAAGAAACAAGGTAAGTAAGATAATTAAATTTATTCTATTATTTGCTTTGTATTTAATCAAATTTTTAAATCGTTTTGATAAAATGATGCATGCTTTTAGAAATTAAGATATGTGAAAAATATCTACTTTTGATCATATTGATGTATCCATACATTTAAGCGGTTCTTTGGAAATTTTCAAATAAAACTGCATCAAAAGACTGAAATTAACCTCCCAGGTGAGTTTAACGAGATTAATGAGTCTGACATGCCATAGGTGTCCTGAGTAATGGGTCCAGAGTAGTAAAACAGACCCACAGAAGCATGAAAATAATTTATTCTAAGCATGGAAAATGGTAAGATTTTGTTAATACCTAGTATTTTGTCAGGTTGAGAATCATTACAAACTCCTTTTCCCTGTCACAGAGATGGATGGAGCATAGGCATAGAAACAAATGCTCTGGTTTTACAAGATTTACAGCTGGTTTCTTTACCTATAGCTTACTGAGGGTGGACCACTGGGGTAATAAAATGTCATAGGAAGAATACTGTAAAAAAGGAGACAATCTTCCTTCTCTCTCTATGATGTATTCTTTAAGCTGTTAGCTACTGTACCCCGGCCCAAAAAAGCAGATTGGACATTTTGTTAGCTTTAAGTATGTTGTCCTTAACCAGACACATAAATTTTACATAAGTGGGAGGTCGACTGCATTTAAGTTACTGCCAGCTCCTACCCAGGAAGGATTAGATCAGAGGAGATAATGTGGGGAGTTTTGTGTTTGTGAAGGCTGTGCAGTTTGTCTCACCATGAAGCACTGATTCTCTGCATCATTAATTTAAATTTCAGAGAAAGTCAATTTGCTATTTGCCATTACTTTTTCTTCTTTGCTATATCCCATTTATTTAAATAAAATCAATGATGTAAGAGGTATACTTCATATTGCGTGTGACGGCTATCTTTGTAAAGCACTTTTCTAAGCAACACTTTCTGCTTATTTTATCCCTCTCATTTAGCCCTTGTCAGCAGAGATATGCAAAAAAGTATCTGCCCAAAAAGCTACTCAGAGAACATAGTTTACCTGGAAAAAGAAACACACAAACACACACACAAAAAAAAAAATCAAAAAAAAAAATCTACGAAACAAATAAAAATAGCTTTTAAAGTAATTCTTAGAAGCTTACATTTACATTATTGCTGTCTCATTTTTAAAGGACCACTGCCAATGAGACTTTACAGGTATCCTTTAGTGAATGTAGTTTCACCTGAACTTGAAAATTTCTGACCATAAAAGCATGGGAAAAAAAATGAACAAGTATTTCCTGATGATGACTTGTTCAGCAGTGCTGGGTAATTTTAGTACATTTCAGTTTTATGCAGAGAAATGCTAAAATTCAGCACCCTTCATTTAAGACACTGGGCAGAGGACTCACATAGAGCCTGACACAGTTTTCACAGACCTTAATACAGTCAAGCTAGACTTTCATAGCAGTCTATATCTTGGAAATTTAGGGACAGAAAGGACTGCTAGAGATTAGCACCTTCAGGGAGGCATGCACATCCAAGTTGTCCCTTACAGGCAAATGTATAATCCTTTTCCTTTCTTGTTCGAATACTCTCAGTAAATTGTATATTTCATGCTTAAAATATTTTTCCCTTTAAAGCATGTTCCTCAAATACAGAGCTTGAGCAGTTTTCTTTCTTGATGTGTAGGTGTTAACATGGAAGGCTGTGTTCATCAGTTACCTAAATTCATGTTCTTCCTCCCCAGAGCCTGTGATCCCCCTCCACTCTGGCTTCTATTCCCACTGGTTTAGATGACTTACAGTGACCTTCCTTCCTCTCTTATCCATCCCAGGCATTTCACCTCTACTGGCTCTGCCTTGCTCCCTTTACTCTTTCCCATCCCCTCATTCTCAGGTTCAGCTTTTTGATCTTCTCTGCTTGGCTTGTCTTTCCTACCTCAATCTATCATGCAGATACCAGCAAGTAAATACCAAGGACATAGCATGTATAGGATGAACTGCAATTATGGCTAAGATCTAATATATGCTGCTTTTAAAGTCATAAGGGTTTGTTGGAATTCTGTGACAGGAATGCTAACTTGGAGAAGAAGTGGTCAATCACAAGAGACATCAAGAAGGGAAGAAAGAGAAAATACTAGAGATGGGATTATATGTGCCCCAAATGCAAATTATCTTTTTAGAGTTCTGGGAATTACTGAAGACAAGAATAATTTCAGGGAGAATCTAACCGAGCTTCTGCTGCCCTGTGGAAGAGCAGGTCTAGCACAGATGAAACCTGCAGAAAACTGAGGTGATAACTCACAAGATCCTAATTAAATGTGAACTCTGCTTCTTTTAAAGCTTAATGATTTTTTAATATATAAATGACTATACTGATACATTTCTAGGGCAATTAAAGGATTATACCATATTTCTAAGATATTCTTTGTCAGCTTAGGGCAACTAGATTTTTTTTCCATGAAAGTCATTAGATATTTTTTTTAATGTAAGCAAAACTAATTATTTTCCACCTGTCTCCCACCAAGAGCTTCCTCATTCTAGTCCATTACAGTTAGCTCTAAATAGACAAATTCTGGAATAGTCAAAGGCAGTAAGACAGGATTTTTAAAAATACGTGAATTCTGGCAATCCTGAAATATAACTTGCCATGCATATGAAATAAATTCTCGTTTTGCCCTATCTAAAATAAAGGAATCATTTACATTGAGGCTCATCTTGAGTATAACTTAATCACTGTCTCTTAGAGAAGGTACCTAGAGCATGAGAACTAGGCAAATTAGCATAGAATAATTATCTAAATTGATTATCAAAACAGTAATTATTCTGAGATTGAATAATTCTGATATATATGAAAAATCTAAGAGCATATTGCACAGCAGCAAACTACACTATTTCAGATGCCCATTCCTCTTGAAGATAATTTTTCATGCACTTAAGTAAGAATGTAGGAGCAATGTTTTGTAGAAAGCATAATGAAAAATAAGATCTTCTATCCATTATTTGGTATGTGGTTTATATTCTGGTGAATTTAGCATTGGAATATGTGCCATCTTTGTTGGAAGTTGCTGACATGGATACAAATGGACAGATTTTTGTTCCCCTATAAGCAAACCAAAGCAGATTTTGATATTTCAGTAGTGTTTTCAGCTTTGAACTTGAAAGTCTGACCTCAAATTAGAAATTTGACCTCAAATCTCCCTGGCACATCAAAACCATGGTATAATCAAGCTCAATGAATGAGAAAAATCATTGCCTCCCAGATGCTGAACACTGCTTATTCAGTTGAGAATGCCAGGTCAGTTTCCCCTGTTCAGTGCAAGGCAATACCAGCTGAAATAGTTTAATTTTCTTTTAACCATGAACAAACTGATCTAATGAGATACTGCAAAATTGTACCTAATTGTTGTTAAGCGTGGTCCTCAGATACAAATAAAACGTTCTCAATGGAGAATTAGTAAGAGACATTTTACCCACAGTACTTTTCATTTTTTCAATAATGTCTAGAATTTTCCATGTCAGCTATGTACGGTGAAGCGGTTTTGGTGCCATACGGTTTCCAGGACCATCTGTGTACTCCAAGGACTGCATTTGCACTCAAATGCAAGCTTGTTTTGTGAAAGGTTAGAGTGGCAAAAACATATATATCAGAAACTATCTACTGGTGTTCCCAAAATGAATCTTGCAGCTGTTCATGTCAAATTCTTTTTGTTGTTATTGGGGAAGACCATTTAACTTTAGAAGAAAGCTATAAGCCCTGTGATAATAATATGCTGTAGACAATCAGAGAGAATTTGTCTTACTTCAGAACAGAGTAATAATTTTCATCTAACAGTATACATTTTTGGGGTTCTTTGCATAAAACATGATTCATCTTGCAATAGTATGAAAAGTCACAACATTTCAGAATAATTAGGAAAGGAAATATTATTTTAAAAATTAAATTCAAGAGGCTCTAACTTCATTGCAACAACGTTCTTTTTATAGGTTTGTTGCTGGTTTTCTTTTTAGTCTTGTGAATTTTTTATTATTTCCTGCACAGAGTCTCATCTGCAGGAACTGCAGAGTCCCTTTTCCATTTGCTCCATACCTGACTATGGGTGTAAGGCATGAGGATTAAGCTTTTTTTCTTCAGGATCAAAACTTGTAACTCCTGGTTCTGTTTGAAATGCAAACATAATTCTAGCCTTTTAAAGGAATGATTGAGATTCACTTAATTTAGTCTTTCTTGTTTTAACCTCATAGATGTCTTACTCTGTTTACAGTTCATTGAGACAAGCCATTCCAGATGGCAGTGGTTCCTAGCTACTGTAGAGCACAACTGGATGTGGAGGGAATCCAGAAGGCTGTCTTTGATTCGGCTTAATTTTTAGAAATCTACATTTGGCTATGATGAATCCCACCCTTGTTTCCAGAAAGATAATTACAGGCTGTGGATCTCAGGTAGATGAATAGAATTTTTGAGATGTATTTGGTACAATGGTTTAGTTGCAGCTAGAAATTACTGCCTGTTAATTGCTGTTGTTAGGAGTTTGAAATGCATATTTAAGTCATCTGTACACAACTGGAAATATTGCACAGGACCTACAAGAAATCTTCTGTTTGAAGTGGTAGCTGCAGTCCAGATGAATTATATGAGCCATCTCAAATGACACACTAGGTGAATAGTCTTGAATATCTCCTAGTTTATAAATAAACACTTAGGGAGAAGTGATTTTTGGTCTTGTTATCTCTGTGGGCTAATTTATTTTAATTACAGGTGCAGAAGAGTTCTACAAAAAAGAATGAGAATGCCAGTTTTTATCTTCACTGTATAGCTATGCAATCTGAGAGTTCTTGGATCTAAGCTTGAATCTCTTGAAGAAAAAATTGGTGCTACGCCTGTTTTTCTCTATATAAGTGTTGAAATGGCTAACTAAGGCTGACATAAATAGGAAGGAAGAAAAGAAACCAGCTTGATTACCATCGTCTCTGAATTTGGAAAGAAGTATGCTCTAGTCTCTACTCTGACTTTGAAATGACTGCATATAATGCCCTGAAACTACAAATTGCTCAATGCAGAGAGACTGTAAGGACTGAAGTAAGGAAAAATTTAGAAAGCAGCATATATTCAGCACTTTTTAATGGATAGCCTAGGCAACTTGGCACTCACTATACCAGTTTGAAAATTGAAAATTGAGACTTACATTTTCCCTTGTGCTTTACATAAGGATGTTGAATATGCAATTTACAGTTTATATTCTAACGTAGAGGTCCGATGCCTCAATCTTATTTTGAACCTAACCCCATTTCTTTCTTCTCCAGTGGTTTTCTGCTTTTTGGACGAAAAAATGTCTTTTGCACAACTTTGGCAAAAGTGAAGAAGATGAAAGAAAATGGATCTGCCATCAGAATTGTTTGTCTTAGTATAATGTAATTTTTACCTTTATATGATTTCAGTGAAATTTTGCTAAAATAAAACAGGAGGAAAAATTTCTCAGTTGTAATTGGCCATTCCTTAAACTTTATACACTTTCAAAATATTTTTGTTTATTTATTTTTAAAGTTAAAATGTAAGGGTAAAGTTATTTGAATTTAAAGAATATATTCTTCTATTCCAAATTTGTAATATATTTGATCCAAGTTGATGTCTTGAAATGATAGCATATTATCCATTTTCATGGCAATAAGCAATGTTGATACATCTGAAGCCATGACCATTCTTCCTCCCCCATGAATGCCAACCGTTAATATTATCAAGAAATTATTTTTCTTCCATTCATATAATGAAAATGTTTTTTTCACCCTACTACTAACTGCCTAGCATCTCTTCCCCATATTCCAATTTTCTTCCAATTCAAACATAATAAATAATTTGAATCAATTTAAAGTTATATAGTTGTCCTAAGATTGTGTTGCTTTTCTGCCTTCCATTTGTCTTCTCTTCTCTTAATGTTTCCTTTTATCTTCTGATTTCTTTTTCTTTTCTCTCTGTATCTTTCTCTTTTATGGCAGGGGAAAAGCATCTCTCTTTGTTTTATCCCTTTACTTCAGCAGTGATTTTTCATTGCCTTCATAGTTGTTCTGTGAGGATTTGCAGCTGCATTCCCATGACTCCTCTTCACCCTGGCAGCAACTCACATTTTTTCTTTTCTTACAATTCTCGCCCGCTTGCAGCAAGGGTGGGCGTCTCATTACTAGTCTGTTGGTGTTTTTGTTAATTAGTAGAGACAATGTTAATTGAGGAGTCATTTTGTTAATAAGTGTGTTAAACCTCTAAATACATCCCGTATGAAGTCAGCATTTTCTTCAATTAGAACATTTTCCCACTGAGCTGGCTCATACAATTCATAAGTTTGGTGCCTTCTAGCTTGCCCACTAACAGCCTACCAAGCACTACAGTTTGGGTTTAGTGGCAAACTTGATGCTAAAATCAGAGCAATTTCTGAAGCCTGAATGAAGAGTCAAGAAAATCTGGGAGAGCCAGATTCTTTAGTAAAAGTAGTCTGCTTCATGTCTGTTGTTGCAAATCACTTAAAATTCAGTGGTTGTCCCGAGATAGTTCAGACTAAGACAAAAAGCACTCTATTCAGTTTTGTATTGATAACTCTCACCATACTACACATTAAAGGTATCCTTTAATTGGACCACAATTTCCTGTTACCATGGAGAACATCCTGACACCGAGGAGCTCAGAACAAAGTTGAATTCTTTCTTAGCATTTAAAATAGATAGCCTCAGTTTTGGAGTCTGTCTTTAAAATATTGCATAATCTTCTGTGGTTTATTTGTAGAGTGCCGTCAGCCACACATTAGAGCTTGTAGGACAGTAAAGGCTGAGAATAGGAGGTTAAGGGACGATAGAGGCTTTCACCCAAGAGAAAAATGTGCGTGACAAAGGCATAGCATCTTACCTGGCTGTGTGGGGTCCCACAGGGTTTGGGACCCCAATTTGTTTTTAGAAATCTCTGTTTAAGCCTGCATGTTCAAAGGATGAGACAAAACTCTTCAGTTTTCGGTCTCAAGGTTGTTTATTATTTCTTATCCATAAAATTTTCTTCCTGCCCAGCCGAGGTCTGCTCAGCAGGACAGTCAGAGGCACTTTGCCTGCCCCCAGGGTGTTGTTATCTTTATATACTAAAAACTATATGTGACATATTTACAATTATTCTCCAATAGCCATCACCTATGTTAGACAGTGAGCTTCTACTCTAAACCAATCCAAAAGTGCCAACAACATCAGTGAAGATGGAGGTAGAGAAGAAGAAAGGCTAGACACGCCCAAATCCTTCCATCTTGTCCCCAAAAACCCCTATACAGAAAATCCTAAAACCTACATTTACACCTGTGATAACATTATTATCACAGTATTCAAACTGTTGTGGCTTTTATCTCCTCATGCAAAGGTGGCAATTTGCTCCAGGGTTCGTAATTGAACCCACTGGTGTTCTGGGCTGTGTGCCAGGGTCTCTGAGACCCCTGGCAGGAATCTTGGCAGGTCTGGACTCCCAAAGGGATGTCCTGAGCTCTGACCTGACTGCTTCTTATATTTAACAAAGCAAACAACATCCCCAGAATGTGATTTATCCCACCCCTGGCTAGAGATCCAGACACCTGATGACCCTCAACCAACTATGTATGGAGTATGTTACTAACTATAGAATATATCCCAACTCTAACTATGGAATATGTCAGATATTAACTATTAGCTATTAATTAACTAGGAGAGGGACAGGGGCTCATTGAGGACCTTATTGCTTTCTATAACCTCACAAAAAGGAGTTGTAATGAAGTGGAGGTTGGTATCTTCTCCATGGTAACAAGAGATAGGACAAGAGGAAATGACCTCAAGTTGTGCCAGGGGAGGTTTAGGTTGGATATGAGGAAAAATTTCTTCACTGAAAGGGTGAATTTCTTTGCAAAAAGGAATGTAGCAGGGCCTTCCTATCTGTCCAACACTACACATGGTTCCTTTAAACACATTTCAAAACAAATTATTCTGAGTCTGTTTTGATACATTTTATAACCTTTTTCTTTATCATGTGTAATTAAAATGCTTATAATTTGTGCAAATCTTGAAAGAAAATATACTACTTATATACTTTTTATATTAAAATAGAAAAATTTGTGACTCTCACTAGTCATTTAATATATCAATACTGATATATTAAATATCAATATGATTTAAGTGAATTAACAGAATACCTGACAACACAGAAAAAATAATCTTAGTTGTGATTTAAGTTATAGTAGAGATAAAGAAAACATGAGTCTTTCTAGAAAGAAATACCATTAGAAAGTAATTTCAAAGCTTATAACACAGAAATTGTTGCAACCAAAAGAAATTTAGCTTTTATCCCACATTTATTATTTGTCTGTTACTAAAATAACAACTTTCACAACTGTAATGTTTCTGGCACAACCCTGTTTACTGTTAGTGTATTTATACAATAATATTTCTAATTCTGATTTGACCTACGACAGACTGAAAAAATGAAGTTTGAGTTTGATGAATTTACTTAATTCTAGTCTTAAATATCTGGAAACAACCTGCATATCAAGGCCTATTAGCTGTAAGTTATTTTCTTTTTCAAGCAGCTTTAAAGAAAAAAATTACTCATGATTTGAAGGAGGGGGTTGTTTGTTTCCATTGACAGTTTGTTAATTAACTTGTTATTCAGTTGAAATGATTTAAAATCTAAGGAGAGATTTATGGATTATTTTGAAAACCTACATTTTAATAACATCAGTTGGCATAAGTGGACTAATAAGTCTAATTTTTGGAAATAACATTCATATGTACATACATATATATATCTTTGCGTGTATATGTCTTGAAAGGGATAGAGAAATGTAAAAAAACGTACTTACACTGACTTTTAAGTAGCATTTATATTAAAAAAAATTGATTTCAGATATATCTTCTTTTTTTAACTGAGTAGGTCATTTTTAATGAAAAAAAAAATGTTGGTAAACAGGTTGCTTACTTTAATAGAATGAACTGTAATAATTTTTTAATACAAGTGGAAAGACTGTAATTTGCAGTGGTAATATTGAGGGGCTTCAAAAAAAATCAAATGTTCAGTTTCTTATTCAATTTGCTGTTAGAATTCTTTAGCAAGGGGTTTTTCAGTTTTGGTTTTGTTGTTTGGGTTGTTTTGACAGAATAGAGAATTTGGTCTATATTTTCATTTAAAAATGTGAGACTATTACTCTGAGTCTCACCTTCTTTTACCATTCCAGATAGTAAATCTTGATTTTTGCACCTTGACTCTTTGAAGGGGTGATCTCTTTTTAATAACTGATTTAGGAGAATCTCTGCTATGCTCCTAGGCTGTGCACAGGTTGTATAGCACAGAATTTGAGGGTAAAACTTTTGTGTCACCTGACTATAAATAGAGATTCTCTGGCATTCTTACTGGGTTTGTCAAGGTAGAACCACTATTGGTTTCTTCAAAAACATTTTTATATATCGTTCTACTGGAAGGTTTGACTTTATTCTTATTAAGGATGATATTTTCAAAGTAGGTGTTGATATGCTGCTAAATAATCTAGCTGTCTACAAGATTGAGACCTGCTCTTGTGGTTGCTTAAGCCATAAACACTTTATTTCACTCCTGGGGTCTCTCTAGGATTAATGAAACTACAGTATTCCTAAATAATGCATAGGTCAATCTCTGAGTCAAGGGAATAGTCACAAAATGCAACACAAACTAGATAGCATAAATATGTGATTTGACCCACAGGTTACAGTGTGCTCCAAAGCTGTCCCAGCAGGTTTGGCACACTTGCTGCTCCCTAAATCACACCACAGGTATGCAACACATGCAAGAAACTATACCATATAAAAGATACTTTGGAGGATGCAGCACTGCTTTTGCAGTGTTTTGTACATATTAAGCTGTAGGGAAAAAATAAAAATAATAAAAAAACCAAAACAAAACAAGCAAAAAAAAAAAAAAAAAAACAACAAAAATAATTATGCCTTACTGTCACAGAAATGGTGGGTGAGGCCAGAAGGCCTGGTGCTGTAGAGTTCATACATAGCACATAGCATCTAATTTTCTATGGAAGAAAAAAATCACTTTCCTTGCTACAGAAAGCCTTGAAGAGTGTCATTGCAAGCTACTCCTCATCACTTGTCCTAAGACAAAGCATCACTCCCTGGGACCAATGCTCTTAGCAATGTACATGTAGCCTAAAGGTACGTCTTTAATGGTAAATGAGAAAGGGCAAAAGTCCTTGGCCATATAGTGCTAAGTCTGTTTTATAGGATGCCAGGGAATGTTCTCATTCCCTGCAGGCAAGTGCCAATGTCTAGGATGTGTCCATGTGACTGAGCAATCACATCCACAGGGTCTGCTGGGAGCAGCCTATGGCTACTGCTTTTTCCATGAACAATGACAAAGATATCTGGGAGACCATAGCTGGTCCAAGTGCAATGGATGTGAGCAGACAGTGACACTTGGCTCTAAGAACCAATTCCTAGAGCCAAGAAGTACAAGAAGGGCTATTTATTAATACAACACAGAATTTTTTTCATTATCAGGTTTCATGAAAAATGAGTCACACATTTATTGCTTATTCAGTTTTTTATTCTAGCATTTTTTCACATAGAATTTGTTTACCTCAGACTCAGAGGTGGTCTCTCAAATGAAATATCAGAGACACACTGTCATTTCTATTCTGTCATCCAATGTTTCTTTTGTATATTATTTTAAATTACGCTACATTTGCTTTTTGTTATCTTGTGTTATAAGCTGATTTCAAGTTTTGCCTAACGTAACTCCCTGATCTGTTTAACTTTCGTGTTTTAGCCCTTCTGTTTGAGAAGTAAGAGTTTTAGACCTTCATTTTTCCTTAGAGGCTTTTTTTCCTTTCAAAATCTCATTTTAGTTTGTATATATCCATTTACTCAATTTTTCTAGCTTGACTTTTGTTATATTTATGTCCTTGGTAGGGTTTGAAAGGTCCCTTGAATAAGTGCGATCTAAAAATACTGTTAACATAATGGTTGTTCCCTCCTAAGTGGTCCAATGAAATTGTTAAATAAGGGCAGTTGTGACATAGTTGGCAAGTTCTCCAGAGGTCCTCACCCAAAGTACGTTATCTCAAGCCACACAGCTTATAAGATCTATTTATTAAGAATGACTAAACATGGAAAGTTTTATTTTGCATTGCTTTGGGCATTAGAATTTCTTCTAATCAAATTCTATGGCATACCTTCACTTGAAAATTTGAAAATATAAAAATCATATTAAACTGCACTGAACTATCATTTTAATAAATGGAAGAAAAAAGGAAGAGAGGCAAATCAAGAGACTTATTATATTCCCAGAATTAGAAGAAACTAAATTCATCATTATAGCATTGAAAGCCTTCCCTGAAATTGATTCTGTTCTAATATTTCAAATGTATTTAAAACCCAATGAAAACTCATAAAGTTATTTGGTTGCCTTTTCCTTTCTTGGCTGACATTTTAGTTTCCAGAATTTGAGACCAAAATTCAATCCAGACAGCTACTTACTCCCAACACGCATTGTTCATATGCATTTTCTGAATAAAGTTCTAACAAGCATGTACAGAAATGCCTTTGTCTTGGAAGCATTCGGAGACTTTTAGTTCTTTTTTTGTACCTGACATACCCACCAATAATCTCTGCTTTCTGGTCTCATTTCACAGATACTTTCACAGAATATCTACTGGATTTAAGCCAGCGCATGCCTCGGCCCAGCTCCTCTTTGATTGCTCAGTGATTAAGTAGTCTATTTAGGATATGGGAAACCAAGACTCAATTTCATTCTTTGCCTCACCATTTCTGATGGGAATGCACTAAGAACATGCTCTGCAATGGTGCAATTTCTGTCCACCCTGCTCAATCAGTTCCACTGTGCATAGTCTGGGTAAATATTCACTAGACTGGGGAGAGAGAACATACAAAAGCCAGTAAAAGATTTTGGCCCTTGGCTAATAGACTGAAAACAGAGTCTTGGGCTCCCTGAACAGGGGATTTACAGAATGTGGTACCTCAGAGTGGAGGTCCAAAATGGTGCTACTCAGGCAAGATGCTACTGTTAGCTTGCTAATGAGAAATACTGAAGAGATTTTACCTTCCAAAGGGCACCCGTGTCTCTGAAATACATAGTCTTAGAAATCATCAAAACAATAACAACCATTCATTTAAAGAAGTAACTAGAGATTAAGCATTTGTTAAATATGTAAATATAAATATGTAAGCACATTGGTTTGAATGTAGGAGGGTGTATTCTTGCATGTTCATATTAAAAATGACATCTTCACATCAGAAAACTTTTCTAAAGACTGTTGACTGAAGATGTAGGGACCTCTGATTCACTGGTATGGTCTTTATTTACATCCTTAATTATATTTAACATTTTCAGCATTTTATTTATTTATCGGTTTCGGCATTTATCAGTTACTAAAGAAAGGTTTTGTTGAGGGGGGTGTGTGTGTGTAAACCCAAATACTAAAATCTGTACTGTCACATGGTGGTGCTGTTGGATAAGAAAAACGTAGAGAAATAATGGTGAGAAAGATTTTTATGGTGAGTTAAATAAAATTAAAAGAACGACAGCTTCATTCACCTCTGTCATGTCCAATCTTTCATTTCTTCTTTTGACACAAAGATTTTAAATTAGACAGAATCATTATTCCTGTGGCTTGTATTCTCGGTAACTCACACAGTAGATACAGATCTTTAACATGAATTTCATGCCTCTGAAGACTGACAGTTAATGAGGCTATTATTTTCATTTTTAAATTGGCCAAATGCGGGACATAAAATTGGTGGTTTCACATCTCTTACTGTCACCTTCCAGTGCAGATTTTGTTCTTCATCTTTTAAAACCTTTTATAATATAAGGTGAACTCCTAAATCATCAGATGATTCAATATGATATTTTCTATTGCAACAAGTATTTTACTAAGTCAATAACCTTGTTTAGTAGATATAAATGGCATGTTTAAAAAACGAATAACAGCTCAAATTGCTTTGGCTGGTGTAGCATCTTGACATTGAACTGCACATTCAGAATCTTGCTATCATCTAATTTACAATCTTTCTTCAGAAATGTCCTTTTTTCTAAAAAGATGTTCAGTTCAGTACCTGTAAACAAAGTCTTTGATTTGGAAATCATCTGGGCTTATCACAGTTCAAGCTAAAGGTATTGAAAATTTCGGCAGAGCATCATGGGATCTTTCAGTATCTGTGGAAGAGTGTAGAGATGTCCAGTTCTAAAATTACTGAATAGACTAATTATATCTTTCCTGATTGATAAAGCAGCAGGTAATTACCTATTTCAGGTGTGAGGTGTTGTGCTGAACTTATTTTTTAATTATGGAAGTCATCATTACCTTAACTCTTTTATCAGGTTTAGTGGGTTTTGATCTTTTTGTGCTCCCACTAGGAATACATTATAGCACTGTAGGTGAGGTCAGAAAATATGTCAGAGCTTTAGCAGGGATTTTCAATGACAAAATGAAAGTTTTTGAATTGTATTTTGCTTCAAAGAAAGGGTCTCAGCAGTTGCATTCTTTGTGAAATTGGTAGGCTGAGATATCATTAGCATCTTTGACTTAGAAGACTAGGAAGCCCGAGGGTCTAAATTTTGCCCCTTTACAGTTAAAAGATGAGGCACTTGGACTATGCCTGTGGCCAACTGCTGTTTTCAATATAAGGGGCAGAGTAATCTCACAGTTTATTTCCACCTTTCACCTTCATGCCCCATATGTAGTTTTTTGGGAGTTTTGTTGGGGGTTTTCAATTTTTTTCTTATTTTGGATTGAAATCCTGAGTGAGATCCTGACTATCCTTAACTCCCATTGAGACAAGCAGAATTTATAAATGTAAATTATGATATCAGCACATTTTTAAATGCAGAGTATGTTTTCAGGACCACTTGGGATCTGGTTCAAAGCCTTCATGTGTTTGATTTATTTTAGATGTGTTTGATTTGTATTTTATTAAAAGAAGCCCCTTCAAAGGTAATGGATAACATGCTTCAAAGACAAAGTGCACTTGTGATCTCACAGAGCCAGCATGGTCTACAGGGTAAGTATTAACCTGGGAAAACAAGGTTGGAATTTCTGGGTATTTCCATCATCATTCATTACCTTGCTGAATTGCCTGCAGCAAGTGGTTCCCTTACTGTGACTTTGAAGGTTTGGTTGTTTGGTTTTTTTGTTTGTTTTCTGTCTGTAAATGTCAAAGTTTGCCATTGTCACCACACTCAGGAGAAGGAGTGCTTCTTTACATAGGGGTAAAGGAACACGAAAAAAAATTGAAATAAGCATGAAAACTGAATGTTCTATATTCCTTTACACACAATTGTATCTAAATAGATCAGTGTTTTGTCTCTTCTTTCTGTGTAACTTCTGTGTTCTTCTCTTTCTTTTATTTCTTCTATTACTAAGTAATTCTAAGCTAACTGTTGTGTATAAAAACCTTTTTCAAAGAAGGTTAAAGAGAACAGCAAGTCCAGATACAATACAGAAATATACATTTCTCGCTCTACATGTATTTTTTGTTCCTCATCCATTATTCAATCTGCTGTAGGAGAAGCTTGTATGTGTGACATGAGACTAACAGAAACATTGCAGTCGTCAGTATTTTCAATTCCTAGCATCTCATTTTTTGGCATCTAAATCTGTGTGAGTTGTTTTCTCCCTGCTGTGGTAAACAGTCTCGTTTTCTTACTATTCTCTTAAACATTGCAGTCATGGAGAAAAGCTGCCTCTCTAGGGAATATGTATACTACAGCTTGCACCTCGAGTCTCAGAGTAAACATAAACATTTATGCTGTTATGTCAGTAAAATAACCTCCCCACTCCAGCTGAGTATTCCCCCGATTATGCAGCCACATTAGCCCTCTCAGCCACAGCACCACACTGGGAGCTAGCAAGATCATGTTCAGCTGTTTTTAACTTGAAGGAACAGATTGTTAGAAAGCAACATGTCCTCAGCTTCGTTGATTTAGATCCTGGGTAAACCTCTATGAAGTGAGAGTTTGGGGATTTCACTAAGATCAAATGCAGCCATATTCTTGCCTAAATAGGAAATATTTAATACAGTATTACAGTTCAGCTAGCCTACCTAATATCATTTTGGGATGCTCAAGTCTCTTACCATGCTAGGCAGCTGATACTGTCACTGAAGAGAGCAGAAAGGGATTGATAATTAAACAGAAAATGGGTAGAAGAAGTTCACTAAACAAAGTGGGTGATATATATTTCCGTGTCTGTGTTTTTTTCTACACTTCATTTTCTTTTTGCTCTGTTGTCTTGATGCATGCATTGAAACTGAAAAACTTGATCACAGAGGTTTAGTTTTTTAGAAGATGGAGGGCCAGGTTTTTGTGATTCTGTTCTCCCACCAAGTACAAACTAGCCTCAAAGCTGCTGTAAACTGCCTGACAAGTCCATTACAGCACAGAGGTGATCCAAAACTAAAAGCAAGCAGGGATTTTTCTCTCTCTTCTGGTGCCTGAAGCTGGGAAATACTGGCATTACTCTAAGAAAACACAAATGGCCAATGTGTTGTTTTGCCAGGAGTATTTTACCTTGCAAGGGAAGAGAAGCGAGTTCAGAATCACTTTCTTTTTGTAGTTTGATGAAATGAAGACTAAAGGTGTTTAGGTTTCTACAGGGGTTCCAGTTTAAAAATAGCAACGTCAACACTAAATTGATAATCTAAGTCCTTGTTAATGGGGAATTTTGCTGCTAGTGTAAGCCAAAAGGGCGTCATGATGCTCTGATTCAACACACAGCTTTATGCCACCCTCTCAAAATGGTTGATATCCCTGTACCAAATGATGCCCAGTATCTCACTTCCATTTTTTAGTTTAATGCAGAAATGTAACAGAAAGAAAAGCAAAATACCTATGTATTTATACTATAGTATATTTATCCGGTCTACCTTTCTTTTAGACACTAAATCTAAAATTTTAGACACTAGATTTAAAATCTAAATCTAGCTCTAAATATAATGTCTCCATATGCTGCTTCAGCAAGGTAATCTCTGAACTCTAGTCTTTCAGGGTCCTAATTTTTTCTATTGTTTATCCGTTTTCCCTAACTTCTACTGTCTGAGGTTTTGGGCGCCCCTCTTCTTTCATTTTTTTTTTTTTTTTTTTAATTTCTTTTACTCTGTGAATTTTCATCTGTTCAGCTCCCAAAATGTTTCAATACGCGATTACACTAGACATAGTGCCAGTGCAAGGCAGGAGAGTGCACAGCTGGGGATGGAAAAGGCAGCTGAGATCACAGCAGTCTCAATTTAGATTTCTTGAAATGATTATGGATATGCACCTTTAATTTCCTGAATTTTAGCTGCTGCTGAGAAAAGTGATCCCTGGAGACAAAAATATTTTTAACCAGACCAGTTCATCATGCAGATATAGGAACTTCATGCACTTGGCATTTAGAAGGTAGTAGAAGCTAGAGGCAAGGAACTGAGGGAATGAGGGATACATCTTTAGTGACAGAGACAGTTATTTTCTTCTTGTAGTGATACTGAAACTTTGTGTGTTTTAATTGAAACGTATTTTAATTTAAAAAATATTTTTAATTTCTTAACAAGTTTAACAAAGCTACAGTTGTGTTCCTTGAAGCCCTATGTGTTTTCCAGAGAAATTTCCACCTGGCCAATCTTCATAATGTTGCCCCTCTGCTTTGCTCTCTTCACCTTCTCAGCTCCTCTAGGTGCACAGAATGCAAGCAACAGTGTAGGAGAATAGAGAATGGGTTTTTATGTTATTATCTAGTGATTTGCAAGATTTCAAGGTTGTTGGTCTCCAGTTCAGAGGTAAACAATTCTGATTGTCTCTAATCATATTAGTTGCCTTTGAATACTTTTCAAACGTATACAACATCTTGCAGTAAATTGGAGATGACGCACAGTGAAAACTAAATATGTGTGAAACTTGATACTCAGGAATATGTCATTATTCTTGAAAAGCTTCTGACTTGCAAGTCCCAAAGAATTCAGTTCCACACTTTATTAATTACCAGTGAAAAAAGGTGGCTTGCTGTTTTCTAAGATTTTACACACCACTAAAAGTACTGCTTTTTTCTGAGACATGCCTAGGACATAACTGTAAAATGGTTGCAAACTAGATTTATTTTGCAGCCTTCAGGCTGAGCTCCTAAAATGAAACATAATTGATCAAATGATGTATTGTGAACAAATCAGACAAACATTGGAATTTTTCCTTAAAAAATTTTTTTCAATTTTGTTTTCATTTTCTTGATTTAATGGAATAAAACATGATTATATATAAAGTCCTCCATCTCACAATTTTACAAAATAGGTAATTATAAAATTGATTTTAACAAAAGTAGAAATAGAAAAGTGGGAAAGAAAATATTTAACTTACACTGCAAAAGGAATCAAAGTATTTAATATGAACTGTGATACTGGTACTAATTAATAAACCTCTTGCTATTTAAAAATTAACATTTTTTGATAAAATGGATGAATGTAAAGTCACAATAAAAATGATTTTTTTTTCCCCCAGAAATGTAAGAGTTATAGTTAGGGCACAAATAATAGAAATGGAATTCTACTGTATTTTTTTAAACCCTTACTATGCACTTGAATACACTTTTTCCTTTTAGTTCAATATCAGGTTTTGCATTCATTGACAAAGCATTTACTTTCTGAGTAAATTTCTAGCTCCTTCTGTCTGTTATTAGAAAGTTTATGGTTAAATTAAATTACCTTATTGATTAGCATATAATAGTCTTCTAATATACAGTTTCTCATGACTTAAATCTTTTGCAGTTCACTTGACTTGCTATTTTTATTTAGTTAACAAAAATTTCTGGCCTATGACATCTTCAATTTTCATTAGCATTCTTAGGTGAAAAAAAAGACAAATATAAACCCAGAAGTGCATTTTGTTACAATGTCAACACGGACATTTCATTAGCTAGCAAAAGTCTCCAGCTGACTTCATCAGTGACTGGATTGGTATAATTTCTCTCAAACCAGGGAATAGTCACCAATATTTTACAATTCTCATGATTACTTGCATGTTGTGAAAATTAAATATATCTTTTGTACAAAAGCCCAATATAAAAACTCTTTACAATATCTAATATCTGTGCCCTGACTTCAGAGGTGAAGAAACTGGAGAGCATGGCCTACACATGAATACTGGAATGTGAAAAAAAGGATGTATGTGTTTAAAACAGCCTCTGTTCTTTCAGACTAGCAATAATGGGTTTTGCTTCCTCATCCATGTTTCTCCTTCAAAGAGCCAAAATAATCAGTTGTTATTTTAAGAATGGTGCATCAGGGATTGCTGGGATTCTAGCACTTAAATTTTTGTAAGCAGTATTGAATACTAAAACCCAAAGAGCTTTCTACTACAAACTTGGAAACTCAGAACCTGTCAGAAAAAGCTCTACACAGATTGCTGAAAGCGCTGCTGAAGAATTTTGGTTGGAATCAACCACTAGACCTTATCTGGTCCAACTCCTGCTCAAAGCTTTTTTCTGAGCTAGAGCAGTTTGCCCAGGGTGTTGCACAGCTTCTCTGGGCACAGCTGGGACACAGAACACAGCTGTTTACTTAGGAACAGTGGGTCATATGGAGGCACAAGTGTCTTCTTGGAAGCTGTTTGCTAGTCCATTAAGGGGAGTTTTGGTTAGCAAACCTTTACACATAATCTTATAATCTTTTTCTGCCTAGAGAAGCCACTGCTGTTCTGGAGGTGCTCCAAGGCATAACCTTCACTGCTGATGCTGGTGTGTGTTGGAGGCCTTAGACAGGTTCAGTCCGCTTTTAGTGCTCCACATGGATCTGTTCTTGTGATTCAATAGCACATTACTGAACCACACACACATTGTGGCAACACATTACACCTCAACACACACTTCAGTTTTATTTAGTTTGGTCCCTTTATTTTAGTTTTTAAAATAAATACTTCCCACTCCACTCCCATAAGTGCATCATAGAAGACACTGACATAAACTTTCACTTAAAAGTGTTTTCTGACACTCCCTGCAGCCTCAGGTAGAAAAGTCCCAGGAAGTCCATTTTGGCTGAGGAAGCTGCTACCCCTGGAGGTACCTGAATCAGGCAGGGCAAGGCACCATTCCTAGCACAGTATTACTGTCACCATGATGACAAGACCATCTTCAAGCCCTTTTTGCATGTTTTTGCCTGCCACTCCCCATGGTAATGCTTTGTTCCTGTCTTTGTGTCCTTGTTCTACAACTTCCTGTCAGTTAAGTAGGAAACCTGTCATAAATCTACTGCCCCTCCAAGACTTTCTGCTGAGTATGAGTCATTTGTTCCCCTGTTCACAAGGTTCACAGCCTGGTGAGTCTGTCTCATATTTCTTTCTCCTTTTTTTGCTCCAAAGGAGCCCTTTTGCATGACTGCACCTGGTCATAGTCACATGGAACTATTTGGCATCCACAGGATTTCAAAATATAGTCTTCTTAAAACTTACTCTTAGAAAATATCCTAACAGATACAAACCAGACCCTTCCATATTGAAAATGTACATCAGCTATGTTGATGTTTCAATTTTCTTTTGATCAGTTTGCTTAGGTTTTTTTTTTTTTTTTTTTTATGCCAATCTTTTACTTTCTTTTATCTAGCAAGTAATCTAGGCTAGTTCTTTACTACAACTTTTTTTTTTTTTCTTAATCTGCACCTGCTTTAACAAAAAAACATGAAAAAACCCCCAAAAACACAAAAACAAAATTAAAAAAATAAGTAATATATACTTTTCCCTAGCCTGTATTGAAGTATCTCAGTTATTTTTATGCAAACCCCACTGAATTCTGAGAAACAACAACTGAGTGAATAGTTTGAAATAAATGCCTCCCTTAATTAATCTTTTACACTTGCAAAATGTCTATAGGCAAATCATTATTTCTTAATATTAATTTGGTATTTGGATTCGCTCAAAAGTTTTTCACTTAATTGATTGAATGAGTGGCTGGGAACAGTTGAAAGTACCTGTATGTTGTTCAGCATTCAGCTTGGCTGGCAATTAAAAAGCTGTTTCTGATCTTTAGCTCATCTATAGTTTCTTCTTATCAAGCATCCCTTTGTGGCCTCTACATCACAATATCTGAAGACCTTGCAAACCTAAATGTGCTTACTCTTATAGTTTATGAATTCAGCATTTTCTTTCTTTTTTCCCTGTTTTATGGATGAGAAGCAGTGTATATAAAGCCAGGTTTTTTAAAGGTGTTTAGGCATAGTTCCACTGAACTAGAGAAGCAACACCTCGTCTGCTGCCAGCTTACTTCCTGGAAAATTCAGCAGCCGATAAATGTTTTGGCTCCCAATAAGGTATAAAGAAGAGCCAAGTGTCTAAGGAATGGATTTTTCAGAAACCTGCAAGCTAAGCAGAGGCCATGTCAGTTAGATATGAGACAAATCCATACCAAAGGACATAAATAAAAGCTGTGACTTACAATCCTTCCATTCCAGTCATCCAGAAAGTAATTGATCTAGCAAGCTTAGGTTTGAGGAACTAATGCTGTTGAAAAAATGAGGTCACATCAATCTCTAGTAAGTACTAGAAAAGCATAAAACGCCCACCTTCCCTTTGGGGATCAGTGGCAAACTACTCATTGTTTCCAGATAGAAAACGCCTTCTGTTTCATACAGGGCTATCAGGGCCCTGGAGACATCAGTACACCTTAGTGTCCCCGACAAGCTTCACCCAGGGCTTCCCCTCCTGTGGTGGCACCAGGAGTTCATGACAGCCCCGAATCAGGCATCCAGCCCCTGCCTGAGCTATGTGTGGTATGCTGGAGACATTACCAGAGCCTGGCACTGCCTATTGTGCTCAGACCCCGTGGGACTGTGATCTATTGGTCAGGGCATGCTGGGGTCACCCTCATCTGCCAGCTTGTTCCCTCAGCCCAGCATGAGAGCACGTCAAGGGACCTGCAATCTACAGCTCTGTGATAGAACTGACAAGTGCAAAGGCTTTGACTGGACAGTAAAGTACCCTGCCATATCCATTTATCTTTCCTACCTCTTCTAACTTGCTGTGTTCTTTGACTACCAATGTTGTAATCATATTAAAAATGTTCCAAAAGTAACCAGTTCTCTGTAACAGTTTTCCAGGAAAAATAAAAGAACAAAATCTTACTGATCTCTCCTTAGGACAAACCCATGAACCAAACTGTGAGTTCTACTTAGATGAACTGGACTGCAAGACTAGGTTGCCTACCATTGTCTACCAGCCACATTCTGGTTGTTTTCACCTGCTGAAATATATTAATCAAATATTTAAACTATTATTAATTATTAATTAGATAACTATAAATTAACCACATAATAAAATGGAGTTCTGAAAATATTCAGAATGCAGTTAGAACTCTGTATAGTTTGTACAAAAGAAATCTGGAGATATGAGATAAGAAACATTGCACATAGATGTGTCATTCTGTTCGATCTCAAACATAGGATTCAAGTGCAGCTTAAGAAACTAATGTTTTAGTGTTCACATTTAGATGTCTCCTTGTAATTTTAATTAACCTAAATGTCAAAAATTTATTCAAAGTGATGTAAATATTCACGTGATTGGAAGGAGGGTGTTACTTTGTTGTTATTTCTTTGGTGTTTTGGTGGGGTGGTTGTGTTTATGATACAAATAAAAGGCAAAGAGGGGACAGAATTTCCATACTCCATACAGGTGGCATGTATGATTTTATAAACACTTTTATGTTCATAGCTTGACAGCAAAAAACATTCAGAAAAGAAATGTTATCTCTGTTAGCTTTATTATTGTTTTATTTTTAGCTGTGCAGTTAATTGTACATATTTGTTATTCTCCTTATGTTTCATGAGATCTGATAAATGCAAGCTGGAAAGACTCCCTTTTTGCTCACAACTTTATCTTGATGGGCTAAAATGAACAAATATATATATTGTATGTAGTATATGAATACTATCAAAGAACTGTCCTGTTTATATTCCTATTGATAATTCCATACCTTTTCAAATAAATATCTTTTACAGCCATAACAAATAAAGCAAGAATCTTAAAATTATTCAATAAAGAAACTAAAAATAATTTAATTCCAGTGATGGTAGGAATGAATTGATAACTCAGTAGATAAATTGCAGTGACTCCAAATAAAATATCTTCTGAATAAAACACAATCTTTTAGAATCCACCAAATCAATAGATGTTGTATTTCTTAGTCAAAAGTTGAGTCTCAAGAATATACAATTCATTGAAAAAAATTGCTTTTGAAACAATCTTTGACATAGAACAAGAATAAAAATCTAGTAAATGTTTCACTATCACATATAAGCTTGTGCAATTGCATGGAAGCATAGGTTCAAATTCTCACATGAGATTCCACTGAAATGCTAAATTAAATATTTTACAGGGGATGTGAAAGAAAGTAAAAGAAGCTTTTAATAAATCATGATATTTTGGATAAGTGTTCTAAAAACACTACAGTTCCAGCACTTTATCAGCCTGTGGTGATTTTATCCTTCGATTCTAAATTTTTACTTTGGAGAGATTATTGTTGTACGACTGATTAATTTTATATTCCTGAAAATATTGAGATACTTCTTTGATGAGGTTTTGCAAAGTTCTGTATTGTTCTTGTTCTGCTGCTCAAAAATGCAAAGATCATAGTAAATCACTGTCATGAATCAACAGAAGATTCCTGTAGAAATTTATTTTCACAGGTGTCCTGAATCCTGTAAAGTTTACACTATGAATTCCTTTTCAACAGCAAATCTGAAGGAAAAAAGTTGAATAAGCTTTTGGTACGAGTAACATTTGTAAATCGGAGTCCTCAGCAGAACTTTTCCCTTGTTTCTTATCTTTCAGGACTTGGGGTGGATATATAAACAGCTGATTTTTGAAGATTATTCCCTCAAAATTCCAATTCTTCATATACATAATGAAGGAAACCTAAAATTAATGATTACTGTGATTTTATAGTTTTATTGGTAGCAATAATTAATCTATATGTGCATTTCTCTCTATATAAGGGATTCTCGACGAGAAAAGATTTCTTTTATTACCTCATAAACATATGGTGAAATTAGACAAAGATAGTGCAGTGCTTTCTATGACACCTATATAAAAGTTTGACAAAAAAAGAGTAATATTGAGTAGCCATAATCTTGAGAATCTTTTAAGTTTAAGGTTCTAGCACTATTTATAGAGATGACAATATTTTAAAGTTTAATACTAATCATGTCTGCTGAAAAAAAAGGAAGAAAAAGAATAAAAAAAAGAATGTTTTTAAAATTACACAGCTGCAAAGCATATCAACTAGATATAAATTATCAGCTTTGTTTACAATTAATATTTTTTTTCAAATCTGAGTTTTTCAGTACTATTAGAGAATGATAATTACAAAAAGAAGATACTTGCTTAAAAACACATTTGTTTTCTAAATCCTGTATTTGTTTCTGTCTGCTCTAGTGATATGGAGCATGTATGGATGGTTTTAGGAGCAGGCCAGGTAACTATAAATTACCTTAAACACCTTATTTCAAATTCTCTGAGATATCTCACATCCAGGAACTTCACTTTAAAGAGGTAAATATTTTTCCAAACCTATGAGAGACCCACACTGCCCTTGGCTGGCACCTTAAACCTGGCTGAGATATTTCTCACATAGTCATTTTAGTAACTGAACTGAGCTCCTCCATCCTCTCATAAAACCTTTAGAAATATTTGAATCATAAGGCATATAAACCTCCTCTATTTTTAGAATCAAAAAAAGCTACTGTTTAAAAAATGTTCAAAATGTTTAAGAAAATCCAGAATTTTGAGAATAACAAATAGATGGAACAAAATTCAAAGATTTTCTTGTAACAAAATATCTGAAAAATTTATGTGGGCCCTCACCTGCTTTATATTACAGCCTTCATCTAAAAAGTTGCAAAATGACGTACTTATTCTAGCTGAGGTACAAAGATGTCATTATTAGAGAATTCATAATTTATCACACATTCCAGGGTGTGGTATCATCTAAGTTTACATTATAATTTTTTCAGGTGACAGTGGGAATTTCTAAACTAACCTGTAAGTAGCAGAAGATGGGACCAAAAGGATATTCCAGACACATGATGTCATGCTCAGCGTTAACATGGGGGAAGAATGAAGAAGGAAGTGGGGGGTGCTCAGATTGAGGGTGTTTGTCTTCCCAAGTCACCATTACATGTGGTGGAACCCTGTTCTCCTGGTGATGGCTGAACACTTGCCTGCCCATGGCAAGTGGTCAATGAATTCCTTGTTTTGCTTTGCTTACATGAGTGGCTTTTGCTTTACTTATTGAATGTCTTGATTTCAACATATGAGTTTTTTCACTTTTACTCTTTTGATTCTCTCCCCATCCCACCAGGGGTGATTGAGTGTGTGGTTGTGTGGTGCTTAGTTGACAGCTGGGATTAAACCATGGCATGCTGAAAGAAGCAGTATGAGTGCAGCTTCTACTTCCCAGCCTTCTTTGGAGTCCTCATCTTGCAACATCTGTTTTATTGTTTGAGATCTGGTAATAGAAATTGGACAAAACATGCTGGGAATGATCATTTGCTGAATGCCTGTAATGTTCTTTGAAGACAGCAAGTGTCTTGAATACTTTACACTAGATAGGTGAAAAAAAAGTCCTATTCTGTACTTCAGAAGCAATTGCTGTGTAGTGAGGCTTTCAAGAGCATCCCACAACACAGTGGGAGCGTGCATTTGGCAGCACGATTTAAAACTGCATTCTTCCTCAGACCCCTGACCAGCTCTTTGCTCAGATAAAAAGAGAATTTGTATTCTTACTGATAATTCTGACAGCACTTGCTGGTGCAGCATTGTCAGATCTTGTAATATTGTTCCATATCTGTTGATACATGGTATAGTTTATAAAGATTCATGACTATCTGATGCTCGGTTTCCGTGAATTGAAGAACTATTATTGTTCCAATTGTCAATCTGATTCCATTTTCTAAAACAGCAGCAAATAAACAACACAAAGCAAAAAAGCCAACCCAAACCTTTTTACCAATTCTGAAATTAGGAAAAAACGATTACACAAACCGTACCTTTTTAAAAATCTCTGATTTTTAAGCCAGTGTAGTTCTTCAAACTTGCTGGCTGTTTTGGGTTAATACCACTGGGCAGTTAAGTGCCAAACAGCCTGTTGCTCACTTTCTCCTCATGCCCCCAGTGGAACAAGGGAATAGTAAAAGAATAGTAAAAGCAAGGAACTGGGAAGTCAGGAAATAAAAAAAAAAATAAATTAATTAAGTGGAGGAAAAGAGAACTAAACAGAAGTGATGCAAGAGCAATCATTCACCACCTCCCACAAGGAGACTGATGCCCGTGCTGTTCCCTAACAAAAGGTGATTAACCCTCAAAGCCCTTTCATTTCCCTTTTATTGCTAAGCGTGACATTATACACTGTGGAACACCTCTGTGGTCAGTTCAGGTCACCTTCCAGGTTGTGACTCTTCCCGACAGATTGTGCATCCCCTGGGGGACAGAGTGAGAAGCAGAAAAGGCCTTCATGGTATGCACTAGGCAGCAAACACTAGAATATTGGTATGTTATCAGGACTGTTTTGGCCTCAGATCCAAAACATAGAACCATATGAGATGTATGGAGAAAACTAACCCTGTCCTAGCAAGGCCAATTCACTGGCATAGTTCTTCATGGATTTTATTAGGTGGGTTTACCAGTACCATGATTGGAAATTCCTAAGTCAGTCAAAGCTATTAGGCTCCAAATCTTTTATTTTTTGTTTAAACTTGTGTACCTGACTTTCTGAGGCTTTTTATAATTTTCACCCAACCTTCTATGACTTAAATGCACTGTTATTTAAGTAAAATTTTGAATCATCTTAATGAACTTTCAAATGACACTTTCAAATATATCTGACTGGCAACAGTGGGAAACAGAGTGGGAAAGGGTGTATTCACACAATCTAATATTTTTCCTCTGTAGCTATATGTGAGTGACTTAAGATTTATTTAGAGGACCTAGGAATGAGAGACATAACTTTCTCTTTGTTCTTAATGTAGAATATGGAGAGATGATATTATGAAGAGCACCTCAGTTAGAAACCTAAAGTTATGCACTTTGTTTAATCATAGCTGAAATTGCAACTTTACTTATAAATTTCTGATTATTTTTTTTATCTCTACATGAATTAGAATTTCAGACTTCTGTCTATTATTTTCTTCTGATATGCTTTCAGAAATAAATACTGTACTTTAGTAGGCTATAATATAGTTTGCTTTGATGCTACACTTTCCCAGCAAGGTTTTTTGGAGGCAATTTATGCTGTCTGCATCTGAAACAACTTAAAGTGTCTGTATTGTGCTCTCAGATTGGCATGAAAACAAAAAAAAAGTAAAAATTATAGAAGGCAGTGGTGACTCAAATTTAATTGGAAATACTGAATTTAGGTAATAGAGTCACCTTAAATAATAATTCATCTCACTAGTTCATCTTCTACGCAACAATTTGAAAAACTTATCAAGAAATGAGCCACATTTAAATGAAAGATAACCCATTTCTACATCAAAACCCATGCCCAGGCTTGATCCTTTTGCTGTAGAGTAACATAAATGAAGCAGACACAGCATAAAACCAAATTGGACTTTTTCACTTACATCAGTTAAAACACAATGGCAATTTTTTCACTGCATGTAAAATTCTTTAATTCAGTATATATAATTCTGTCTGGATAGCTATAGAAGTAACAACTGTTTGTCTTAGAAACTATTCAATAAAATTATTAGAGGTTTTAGGAATATTGTCAATTATATGAAGTTACGTAAATATATGTAATTCATTTGAATGTTGTGTCTATGTGTGTTTTGGAGTCTTGTAATGAGCAAAGAGTTAGTTTCTAACTCATCTTTGGTCAGTTTCTTGTATGAGAGCATTTACACTGAATAAGGTGAAGTAAGGGTTCAAAGCATAGACTAGAATCAGTTTTCCTCTGTGATATCCCAGTGACTATGAATAATCACTGGTCACATTTGGTGGGGGATGAAGAAAGATTTTATTACAGAATTCTCTTGATAATTTAAGTTAGTTATTGCACTAATAGTTTCCTCTTCCTTCAGTTCCACCTACTTGCTAATATAACTATATATATAAAGATATATATATACATCTTCTTCATATCTCAGGTTTTCCTGTTTTTTTTCACAGAATCACAGAATTCTTGAGCCTGGAAGGGCTGTCTGGAGATCATCTAGTCCTCCTGTAGCAGTATGCAACAGCTTTCTGAAAATAATAGAAACAGTTAAATAAAACAATCATATTTTTCTTGAAATAATTTATCTTCAGGTTCATGATCAATAAAATAAAATTGAAATCTAAGAGATGAGTTGAGAGATTAATGATGCATTTTTTTTAAACTTACTTTTGCCTTCTGTGAGCATGTGAAATTGAAGAATTGTCCAGTTGCAAATTCTTACCTTACGTGCATGTCCTTGGTGCACAGTAGTGAAATACAAAAGTTTGCTTTAGTTTAGCTAACCTGGTTGCTGGAATATACATTATTCCTGGCAGCATGTTTATTTAAACCACTTTCTAGCTGTAAACCATGCTGCAGTAGTTTTACTGTGCACTACATAATTCAGAAAGGCAGAGCCAGAGAGTTTAGGAGACCAAAGCATGGAGAAAAGTCCTCTCTTTCTTCCAGATTACATTAATATCATCTGTTCATTCTTCATAGGGCACTGGCCTGACTTTTCCTTGGATAAGTTTTGTCAGGCTCTGCTCTGTGGTTTCTGTAGCTACTTTTGATTTACCCCAGTGCCATTGAAGAAGGGTAAGGTTCCATAGTTTTCACAAGACATCTAGTCCAAAGATGTTATAAAATTATTACACTATTTTATGGTTGTTATTATGTCACCAGACATGTGCTTTGAGTCAACTCAGCTAACACTATTGTGAGAGGAATAAAATCTGTATATCTTGATTCAGCTTTACTTGAAAAGTAGATAAAATTGCTGCACAAATCTTCCATTTCCAAAACCAGAATTGGAGGAATGACATCTACAAATTTCTTGTCAGAGTTCACTAGCAAATTATTGGGAATGACCATGTAAACTTTCTTCAGGAGATGTCACTCAAGGCACTGGTAAATATACATTTCTGAAGTTTGCAGTAGGAACACAGAATGAACTATGGCATAAAGATCTGTTCACTCCAAAAATACCTTGGCCTATTTCAATATCATTACTACTATACATATATGTCAGGAGCAAAGAGCAAAGTTTTCAGTTCCATTTCTTTGTAAGTACATTTGTTTGTATCAGTCTGTTAATGAGTTAGCATTTATTTACATCCACAAAAGACTGATGCTTCAGAGCAGTTCAAAGACTGAAGAGAGATTTGAGGCAAAAGACAATTATTTTATAGTTATTGCAGCTTGAAGGAAACAGATACTTCTGGCAGTTTACTACATATGCATTTTTCATACCAATTTATTTTATTGTTGCATTAAAATAAGTAGTCAGTAACTACTGAGCACTGTTTCATGTTACTAGGCATTAAAATCAGACTGGGAAACCACTTTTAGACAGAAAATAGATCTTTTTGCTTGTGAATGGAGAAAGGTGGGGGAAAAGGGAAGAGAAAAGGAAAGGAGAAGAAAAAAGGGAAAAAATGGGGAGAAAAAAAAAGGAGCATGGGGGAAAAAGAAGAAAATATGGAATGGGAAATATTAAATACTGAACGGCAAGAAGACAAAGTTGGGTGTGGAATTTTTTATTTCCTGCTAGTTTTGTCAATGCTCTCAAAAAACCTTTGAGAAAAGAGTAGAGAGAAACTTGATGATTAATTATTTAGTGATTATTTAATGGGTTAAAAGCATTGGAAAGAAAATGTATGAAGGAACAAAGATGGACTTGTGGTGGGTTGACATTGGCTGGATGAAGGTACCCACCAAAGCTACTCTATCAACCCCTTGCACAACTGGACACAGGAGATAAAATACAACAAAATGTTCGTGAGTTGAGATAAGACGAAGGACAGTGCACTCACCAGTTACTGTCATAGATAAAACTTGGGGATATTAACTGGATTTGCTACCAATCAAAATCAGAGCAGGATAATGAGAACTAAACAAAATTTTGTAAATACCTTCTGCCCACCCCTCCTTTCCAAGGATTTACATTCTCCCTTACAGTCATGCAGGGAGTCAGGGAATGAGGGTTATAGTCAGTTCATCACAGGTTATTCCTGCTACTGCACAGGAAGAGGAGTCCTTCCCCTGCTCCATCATGGGATCCATGGGAGATAGTTTTCCACTAAATTCCTCAGTGTGAGTTCTTTCTACAGGCTACAGTTCTGCCTGTGCTACTCCAACTCTGGAACCAGCTGCCCCAGTGTGGGTTCCCCAAGGGGTCAAAAGTCCTACTAGGGAACCCGCTCTAGCATGGGCTTCTCTCTCCATGAGTCAACTGGCTCCTCACAGGACCCTGCTCCAAGACAGGCTTCCCAAGGTGTCACAGTCTTCTTTTTGGACACCCACTTGTTCTGGTGTGGATTTCCTCTCTGTGCTACAGTTGGATTTATGCACCCTAGTTGGGCTCCATGGGCTCCAGAGGCACAGCCTGACTCACCATGGTCTGCACCACAGGCTGCAGGGGAATCTCTGCTCCCATGTCTGGATGTCTTTTCTCATATTCTTACTTCTCCCTTCTCTGAGTGCAATTACATCTGCTTAACAATTTGTTTATCTTCTTAAATATGTTATCACAGAGGCATTACTACCATCTCTGATTGTCTTGGCCTCCGACAGCAGCAGATCTGTCTTGGATCTGGATCTGGCTGGCATTGTCCCTGTCAGACATGGGGGAAGCTTCTGTCAGCCTCTTACCATGCCTCTGTCACACTCCCCTGCTACCAAAACCTGGCCACAAAAGCCCAGTACATTGAATAGTGAAAAAAAAGGACAGCAGCTGGGGAATGAAAGAAGCAGAGATAAAAGGAAAGCAGAAATAATCTCAGTGGGGTTTCTCCTGCATGGCCATAAGTACAGATGCAGAAGATGACTAAAGTTCTCAGAAGGACAAAGGAGATGAAATGTGATCCAGAAAATTAGCATAAATGAACCAATGTAGGATGGCTAAGACAACATGGGGGAAAGACTACCACACATTGGTCTTAGAATCTCTGCTAACTCAAGCAGGACGAGTCTGGGTTATTGATTTATAAGCTACAGTCTTGGTGGAAAACAAAGGTTAACATCTAAGTCTCTACTTTTTGTGACTATTGTGTATAGCCTAGAACTAATAATTATCACACAAGAATAAAGAGCTAAAACTGTACTAGAAAACAGAAGCATGGCAAGGAGCCATTTCCTAGTTCTACAGTTAATTAACATGGTTTGGCTGTATTTACAATGTTAAAATATCTAAGATTCCAACACAGTGCACTTGAGAGCTGTTTTGAAAATTGTGCTCTGGCTCAAACCTCTCTGGGAGACTGATACTTGACCCAGATCAAAACATTGGCAAGGATTCTTCTAATTGCCTAGCCATACTGACAAATTGGTTTGCCAGCAATTTTCCCAGTACAGGCATAATAAATATTTACTATATTTAGTAAAATAATGGAGTATGGACTCAAAGAGTGAGAATAAGTTCAATGGCTAAAAATTATAAAATTATAGTTGTATGTTATATCAGGTAGAGTGTTGCCAGCAGGACTAGGCCAGTAATATCTCCCTTGCAATCCACACTGGCATGGCTGCACCTCGAATCCTGTGTTCATATTTCTGCCCCTCACTACAAGAAGAACATTGAGGCAATAGAACATGTCCAGAGAAGGGTAACAAAACTGGTGAAGGGTCTGGAGCACAAGTCTGACAAGCAACAGCTGAGGGAGATAGGCTTGCTAACTCTGGAGGAAAGGAGGCTCGGGGGGACCTTACAATCCTCTACAATTCCCTGATAGGAGGGTGTAGCCAGGTGTGCCCTTGTCTCACAGGTAACAAGTGGCAGGACAAGGAAACAAGGTCAAGTCGCTCTAAGAGAGGTTTAGATTGAATATTACGACAAATTTCTTTACAGAAAGGTTTGCCTAGCTTTAGAATAGGCTCTCTAGGGAAGCTGAGTCCTCACTGCCCAGGTATTTAAATGACATGTAAATGTGGCACATAGGGACATCATTCAGTAGTGGACTTGGCAGTGCTAGGAGTTAACAGTGGGACTTCATCTCTAAGGTCTGCTCCAACCTTAAAAATTCTGTGATTCTATACAGTTATATGGTTGTTATGTAGCCTGAGGGAATTTTAGGTGTCATCACTAAGACTTAAAAACAAATTCATAAACCACAAGATTTCCAAAATATGTTCTGATTCAGTAAGAACTTGTACGTAAAGCCTCTTAGTAGATTTTGCATTTGCAGTGAAGTAAAATTGTACAAAATGATGAAAGACAAAATAGAAATTTTAAGTTTTAATTAAACTGAATATTTGGCTGACCTTCCTTTTTGTGAAAATATACACTTCTTCAGCTTTAGCATATGGAAGATGTCCACATAAAAATATATTTGTAGTCATATCCATATACATATGTTGAATAGCCCAGGCATGTGATAAATGGTTTAGTGTGAAATAGAATATGAAACTATTGGTGGTGTCTGATTTTCCCAAGCTGCTGCTGGATGTCTTTTTAAGCATGTTGCCTAGCATGATAAAGTACATTTCAGCTTTTGTGGATTATTTTCTGTGAGACATGATTACAGTATGAAACAACCAGTCATTCTGCAGTAACAAATCCTAGTAAAGCTAAAGTAGTCAGACTCTCTAGAGAAATAATTAGCAGGGATTATAGACCAATCTGGCAAGTTGTAGGTGAAAAGTGAAATTTAAACTTCTGGAACACTTGCATTGAGAATGGACTGGCTCCAAAAAGCCTACAAATGAATCTCCTCTATAAAAATTCATTTTCTTAAATCTTTATATATATTTAAAAAGTGTTATTAAAATAGAAAATTTAATTATTATTAAGCTACTTAGAAGAAAGATAAATAAACACAGTACCCTTTTTACTCTTACACAGAAAGACTTCATACACAATAATGTTATCACTCTTCATACTGGGAAAAAAACATCACCAAAAATGCATCGTGGAACTTATAATTTCCTTGAATGTATGATTTGTTTAAATTTATTGTTTATGAGTTCTACAGTTCTGTGAAGGGTTTTTTTCTCCAATCTTTGTTTAGCCTAAAGAAAAGAAAAGTCAGTGTTAGATTTCAGGTAATTTTATCCACGTTGTAAATCATTAATATCTGAATGTTTATGAGTGTTAGAGATTATAGCTCATACTATATCCTAAACTAATCTAAATATTTTCTTTTAGCTTGAGAAAAGTGAAAAATATCAAGAGAATCAGTCTTATGTAGCATGCTAATTGCTCATAAAGTAGCGCAAACATCACGAGCAATATAAATGGTCTTTAAGTGCCACAGGCTAGCACCATTAGATTAATGAGCCAACAGATCCAACTTTGATGCCTTTTCTAATTATGCATGATTCGCCATTTCTTTCAAAAGAAAGACATCTAATTAATTAGGTACAAAATGTCATCTATAGGTCATTGACAGCAAGGGAGATCACCACTCACTCGGTTTAGTCTTCAGGCAAAATTATTATTCCTCTGGGATTACCACCAAATGTCATTATTGAATCAAGAAGAGTTCCTGTTGTAGAAAGATTATAGAAAAGAAAGGGAAAAAACCCCACAAATCCTTTCCTTTTCACCCTGACTCATACACAGAATTATCTATTCGACCTTAAGTAGGTAAATACAATACTCCTGAGATGCCACAAATTAAAGACTCCCTTTTAATCACATAAAATGAAAGGATATTACAAAGTCAAAAGTGTTCCATAAAGCTCTTAAACAGTGATGCTAGCTGCTGAATTTCCCCAATAAAAATACTTAGCTGAAACTTCCTAATTTTACTCAAACTTTCAATTCCCAAACTGCCATCTTGAAGTTAGAGTTTCCACCTGTCCTGGTTTAGGACAGCATTTCTGAGAAAGCCTCCAAAAGGGGACCCCTCTGGAGAGCAAAACCACACAGCGCCTCCCCCCAGCTGGTTCGGGAATGATTCCTCGGAGAGAAGTGGAAAGAACCTGTTTATTTAACAGGCACAGCACCCCCAGCACAAGACATCTGTTGTTCTAGGGGTCTCTGTATCAGCTTTCTATGAAGCAGAACAGAGGTGAAATTTGGGACTATGGACAGCTCCAGGCAAAACAACAACGGTAAAGCAACCTCAGAGGAAGATGTGGAATTCAAGGCCTCCCAATATTTAGAAATTATAAAATAATTTACTGGTTTCTCTTTGGTCTTGAGCGGTAAGACAATTTGTCTTAGTGGCAGAAGTACAAGGAAAACCAGGGGAAATTCAGAATGACTGTCATCTAAATTCAGCTTTGAACAAATGTAACCTAGACATAAGAGACTGATTTCTTTATACATCGATCTGAAATGTCACAAGTCACTGAGTGGTCTGGGAACCCCCTGTTAATCTGTGCATGGACAATGAGTGTGAGACTGAGTTCATATCCACTGTCACAGCAAAGCATTTGACTAGTGGCTGTAAGAATTCTTCAAGCAAGAATTTTGGACTGGACTGGAGATTGTCTTGGGTAGTCCCTGCTGTATCCAGAGCAATTAATAGACACCATTTGTGTTCTTCCATGAACTAGGGGTAAAATCTGTGTATCTCAGAGGTACTTCCAAGATGTTTCTGCTGTATAACAGAGCAAACTTAGGCAGAACACTTGTAACAACTCAATAAAGCTTTGCTGGAGATGTAAATATGGTCATGTAGGACAGTGTTTAGTAGAGAAAATTAGAAGGTGTTGTGTATATTGTTTAAGGTGTTCAACACTGGTGGATTCAATTTTGCTATGAAGTTCACAGGGCAGGTAGGGATCAGGAATTGGCAAGATACTAGTTTTGAACTGTTACTCATTCTGTCTAATAAAACCATTGTGAAGATATTTGCAACAGAGACTCTTGTCATTGTATGGACTAATAAGAGATTTCTTTCCTCAAAAAGTATTACCCTGTGCAGAGATTCTTGTGTATTTTTAATGAACACTTTGTTGGTGCTTGTACAACAAGACCACGCCCTCATGTTATTCTTATATATTGTCTATAAGACTCTTTTCCTTGTTTCCTATAGTTAGAAATTCTTTCAATTTCTGCTCTTTAGTATTCAAGCAGAGATAGAAATTCAGTAAGTCATATCTGAATATGAGGGAAAGCTTCCTTACTTTGAACATGTTAAAGCATTGGAATAGGCTGTTCAGAAAGGTGTGGAAATTTCCTTTCCCAAAGGTATTCAAAACCTGCCTGAATGCAATCCTGTGGAATGTACTCTGGGAGAACCTGCTTTAGCAGAGGGATTGGACTAGATGATCTCCAGAGGTTCCTTCGAACACTAAACATTCTGTGAGAATCCTTGATTCAGTGTTTCTGTGATCATGGGGCCCACTCCATAGACTATCTCTGTGCCATGGAGTCACTTTCTAGTCCAGACACAGACCAGATTAATACATATGTGTATGTAAAAGTGAATATCTCTATATAAGAGTTAAATGGGTGTATGAGGATAAAAGCTTTGTTGTCTCAAATTAGGACTTCAAAAACTCCTCCTCACTTAGTATAAGCTTGTAGAAAATATCAGTTCTGATGTTGATGTCTCAGGTTTCTTAAATGTTTGCAATGAAATCTTGGAAATTTGTACCTCATTACTTGTTCAGATGGGAAAGTGTATGTGAAAATAAATAAACTGATATAAGCAGTCAGCAACACCATCATTATTATAGTACTATTATTAATGTATATAGTTGTAAATAAATTGCCTGTGTTTTCTCATACTACACAACAACAATTTTTTTATTGCAGATAATCAAGATGTTCAGAGCTCTCAGTTTCTCTTTAATAGGTACTTCATGCAGTTAATTTGTTTTGTGCATTCCTTTATGGTGATTTAAGTGTTTTATGCCTAAGAATATATATGTTTGAAGTTCTGTTCTTTAACTAGAACTTTGTGTTAGTCAGTAGTTACTTTTATCTGCATAGAAAAGAGATGGAAGTGAGAGAGAAAAATGTTACATGGCAAGATGGGAACCACAGACTGGTATTCTCTGCTCAATAAGGCAAAGATGATATGATGAGCTAGAGAATTTTCATGATCCTAATGAAGAGCCAAAAATCCAGTTTGCCAACCTGTACACTGACTTCAGCAGAATATCAAAGGCTTGCAAATCATTTTAGCATCTGGACTTTTAAAATTTAATCAAGGAATTACAAGTGTTGGTAAATTAGGGCCTGATTTTTCAGACCTTTAAGTCAATGAGAGTTTTGCTATTGAGGTAATTGGAAGCAGAACTGAATCCTTTATACTTCGAGGTGTCATAGAATACCACACATTGAAAACAAAATCCCAACTACTCTTCATCTGTTTTAAAAGGCTCCTTACCTGATCAATCACCAATCAATGCATTGTTTTGGAGTGGCAACCTTGCCTGAATGCAAATAATAAGATAGCCAAAAGCTTCAGCATACATTTGTCTCCATAAAAGAACAAAGATATGAAGAGGAACACTCCTGTGCTGATATGGGGCCCATTTGGATTCATGCTGAAAAGAGGGCTGATAATACAGAGGTGTTTTCGTTTTTGCTGAGCAGGGCTTACTCAGAGTCAAGGCATCTCACTACATCCCACCAGGGAGGACAACTCAGAGTACACGAGAAGTTGGGGGGCAACACAGCCAGATGACCTTGACTAACCAAAGGAGTATTCCAAGCTATGTGAAATCATGTTCAGCCTATAAAGATAGGAAAAGGAGGGAGAGATTGAGAATGATAGTGTTTGTCTTCTCAAACCACAGTTAACATGTGATGGAGCTCTGCATTCCTGGACATGGCTGAACACCCACCTATCCATGGGAAGCGATGAATGCATTCCATGTTTTAGTTTTTAATGTGCATGGCTTTTATTTTTCCTTTATTACCTTTATTTTATTAAGCTGCCTTTATCTCAACCCATCAGTTTTCTCACTTTTGTGCTTCCCATTCTCTCCCCCATCCGACCAGGGGTGATTGAACATGTTGTTGTGTGGTGCTTAGTTATCAACTGGGGTTAAACCACAACAATATCTGAAAGAAGTTTAGGAATTACCACAGGTAGATACCACAGAAGAAATAAGTAGAGGGAAATTAAAATAAATTATATATCTTCTTCACCTTTTCCTCTTTAGCATGTTCACATAACTTTCAACATGATATAATATTTATTCTCTGGTGGGCTACACATTGCAATAGATTTCAGCAACATTCTTAGCTGTTTCTCCTACTGAAACCTGGGTTCTGCTACTATCTTTATATAGGTAGTATTATGGGTGGCAAATGATGCTGTCTGTACCACCATTTACAGTCTTACACATCAATGCTGAAAGGAGAGGTGTATGTTGATCCTCAAGAGACAACCCATCAGTTAAGAAAGCAGATGGAGTAGGAGCTTCAGGGGACTTGTTTGCCATGGTGCACAGTTATGAAACATGCACATTTGCCTCTTTCAAAATAAAAAAAGATACACCAACAAAGCAAACCCAATTGAATTCTAGCTGTGTTGAACCTCCTCTTTTGAGATACTCTCTGTATCTGTGATTAGAGATGATTATGGAGCAGTTGTCTTCATTGTGCTTGAACACAGGTTGTAGCCTATTGCTCTTTCTGATCTGAGTTATAAGTTGCCTGTAACCTGGCTTATTTCCGTAGACATAGAATATAATTTCTTCACAGTAAAGGGAGCAGTTACACCCATAGATGTCATTTAGAGGGCAGTTAGTGCATTCAGAGAATATTTTTGGGACGTACTTCACAAAGCACCCTTTGACTGCCTCCATTAACTGTGACTACATGGTAGAAAACAGGGACAATAAGAATTAGGGTTGAATAGATCTTCACATTACAATAAGCCAAAATCAGGATACAAACACCTCAGCTCCCAAAATTTCATTACAGCTTTAAGGAAGGACTGTTGCTCTACTCCCTTGAAAGACAATTGGTTTTTTTTCTGTAATCTAAAGTAAAAAGTCCTGGTTGAAGACAGGAGCTGAGACACTGCTGACATTCCCTTCAAATGGAGGATTTTTATAGAAACCAAATCAATTGAAGCCCAAGTGAATCAGCTGTAAAAATTGCTTCATATTTTGTAATCTTTCAAATGAATACACTGACAGATATCTGGGTTTAAAAGAAAGGAGTCAGAAATGATCTTGCATTTGTTTAGAATTGTACACAATGTGTTAGCAAAAGCAATCAATACCTAATTACGAGCCTATCTCTGAGACCACAGTCCTCTCTATTCTAATGTTTTCCACAGAGATAAACCACTTGCTGCATGACCTGACACATTTGTTTTGACAGCACTGCTTCAAACATGACAGTGAATGTCATAGTCTAAGAATAGCCTCCATCCTCAAAAACCCCCACAATTCTATAGGTTTCATTATGTCACCTGCAAAAGTTTTCACAATGAGCTCTGGTTTGTTTGGTTCCTCTTTTGTCTTTGAACAGTGATTCCGAAGATACATTTACACTAAAAGGCTTTTAATACTACGGCCAAATTGTTCATAAGCAGTCAAGGATTTCCAAGGCCTTTGCAGAATTCAATTCTACCTGAGAAAAGCTTGTTATGGGTTGCAGATTAATTCAACCCAGCTTTTGCTAGACCCACAAGACAACAGTCTTGTTGAATTTTCTGTCCCAAATGTATCCAGAGACAACCATCTCTAAACTCAGGACTGGATTTTAGTTTCCATTTCAGGAGCTAAATCACAGCAGTAAGAGCTGCTAATGGCTTAACTGTAATTAGCTCAAGCAAGCCAGCAAATGCAGTCAGAGGTTAATCTGTGACAAGGAATCAAGGTATAAACATAAATTAACCTGTGCATGCACAGTTGTCATACAGGTGGAGAAAGAGCAATGAAACTCTGATCAATCACAGTTTTTGTCCAGCTCACATATCTATTTTCCAAGAAGCAACCTGAACACAATAAATAATTGTAATGAGACACCTAGGCTAATAGTAAAACCCTCCCAAATTCCATGCATGCTTTACTACTTTTCTCAGTTTTCATGTAAAAATAAAATGAAGCATCAATGCTGGACTTCCCAAGATCAATCATTTTTACCATATTCAGAAGACTGAACATGAAAGACTCTATGCAACAGAACCTACCCAGCAAAATGTGCCTTAAAAACTCTTCCACATTCTCTGGTCATGAGAGGGAACTAAAAATTATCCTTAGCTGAATCCACAAATAGCAGTATTACACCTGCACAAATTAAGCATGTAATTATCTGATAAATTGCATGGGCAAATAGCTAATTTGCAACTTACTAGTTAATATTAATATTTAAATATGAATCTTTCAAGTCTTCTATTTTCCCAACTTAATTCATCATTGTCTGTGAACTCTCTACCTTGAAGACAAGAATTGTATTAAGACTTTGGAGTCACAGTACTTATAAAAGACGAACAGCAATGTCTAAACACGAAAGTGACTAAATTCACACGCAGCTTTAAACACTATCAGTATTTTATAAGACATAAAAAATACTTATTAAATGAATCACTGAAATTGGCTCAATGTGTTCTAAGCCCATAGCTGAATGACTGAGTTGCTAAACATGCAAGTCCAGAAGCCCTGAAGGAGTAGATGTCAAGCGAGAAACTGTAAAAATATGTGTTTGGTAAAGGACTGGATGATACCTAGAAAACATGGGCCTATGTATTTGCCAGTATATTGGGTAAAAAACAAAAGCAAAAGAGAGGATAATATCTAAGCACTCAGTTGCATAAGACATAAACAGCAGATAAGACATTATCATAGATCAGAAGATCCTGGAAAAAAAATTAAATAATAATAATTGAGAATTATAGAACATGAGAAACAGGGTGTTGACATGGATCATGGATGTAGCTAAGAGCTCATCTAGAGTTCAAGAGACCTGAGGATATGAATGTGACTGTGGATCAAGACAGGAAGGGTAGCCACTTGCATGCCTTTATCAGCTGGAGAGGACAAACTTATTTGTGCTGTGCTGCTCAAGATTTTGTAGTTTTTGTGACTGCTGTTGGTGTTCATGCAGATAGCAGTAAGGATAATGTTCACTATGTCTCTTGATTTTTTCTATATATTGATTGTGTGTCTGCATGTGTGTTTGTACCTCTACCTGCTGTAGAATGTATGCTCAACCTTGCTACTGTCTGGACCCACAAAAAGGAACATCAGCAAACACTGGAGAGTAGAAACCGCCTAAGTATTGAAGTCTACTGGACTCAGGTTCCCTCAACAGATACACATAAAAAAGTGTATGATGACAGTAAGAAGGCTATCTTACCCATAATAAGCGTATTGCTTCCCAAATATTGAACATGAATGGATGCTGGTTCTTGATGATTTGCTGCCCTTCATCAGGCTCCTGCAGGAGCCTCTGGACAAGGAGCATGTCTTTATTTTCCACAGTCCTTACTTTCTCAGAGCAATGATTTTCTTTCAGTTTTTTATAAGTTTTTCCCTACATGTATTTGTTAAAAGAAGTAACATAAGACAACTTATTCTGGGTGTTCTTTCTGAAAAGGCTGAATTCATCTATTCAGCCATTAAAATATACATTCAATCTTCTAGCTTTCTTCTCTTGCACACAATCCCCCCAAAAAGACAAAACACATGCCTTTGACATATTTTAGCCAAAGACAGACTGTTCTGGAAGTAATTTTTCTCCTTCACAGAGTAACTCAAAAGATTATGAGTGATTTATTTTACCAGTAATTACAGCTCATGTTTACATGAATCATGGGAGAGATCCAATTCTTAAAGCCCTTCAGCATCATTCCAAACTTTGATCTTTTCTCCCTTATTTACATGCACTCGTTAGTAATTATGTCCAATTTGTTATATACAAAAAAACCCACTGTCTTGTGGGCTGCTTTATTTTTTTCTAGCCCTCCTTAAAGGCTGTATTATTGAAAGTGAAGATTTCTTTCTTCATTTCCATTAGAATGTCTTAGAGACACTAAGTATCTTGCAAGATACGTTTATAACTGAGCAATCTTATCTATACAGAAGAAAAAATGAGATTTAAGTGTTCTCTTTTTCATGTCTAATGTACCATTTTTTTCAACTGCACTTTACCCTGGTGCACAATTTATTTGGTATATTTACTTCATTTAATTATTTCTAACAGCAATTATGAAAACTCTTTCCTCCTTGCATCTTATCATCTGATCTTTCATTGTGTATTTTCTTTCAGTGCTGTCAGATCAAATGAGAGGTTTTTCCTTTTACAGATACCTAGAATTTTTACCTCTTCATTTTAACACAATATTCTATCAAGACTCTTATGAAATCTTTTTATCTTTTGTTTACTGGAAACAAAATACTTCAGAATAGCTTGCTATGTAATTGAATAGAAATCTGTCATTGGTCTCTTAAATGTGAAATTTCTGTTATTGTTCATTTTCCATTGAATCTTTTTTATTTGTCACCAAGTCATTATCATTTTTAGAATGTTTTTTCCTGCAAAAGCTGGATAAGGGAAACATGCCAGTTTTTCTATGCTTGAATTAATTTTTCTGCTAACTCTAACATGTAAGACCAAGTTGAATGTAATTCTATGTGATTAGTGATGATTTTTAACTGACAAAGATATTGATGTGCATTTTCACAGTAGTTATGAGTTAGCCCTGGCCAAAAAAAAGTGTAGAATATTCATTTATCCAATTTAGGCCAACTGCCTAAGTACTCTTCCTCCCGACTTCCTCACCCCTAGCCTACTCACCATGGAGGAAAGAGCAGGAAAAATGCTGTGCAAACATTGTTGAACCACTTTCAAAACATTGGTGTGTTACCAATACTGTTAGGGCAACAAATCTAAAACACAGGACCATATAGGCTGCAACAAATAAAGTTAACCCCATGTCAGCCAGGCCCAGCACAGTGATCTGCACATGATTACATAGTGGTATGATTCAGAATCTGAGTTAACTGTGTGGTAAATAATTATGCTTGTGAGCTTCAAGCTGGTAGACACTCTGTCTTCTGCCCTTTAGAAGGCCTCTGAATAACCTCTGCAGTACATGAGAAGGAAATGTAATTGAAGAATCTTTTAACTGCTAAAAGAACTCATGCTTTTGAAAAGGTTCCCAGTGTACACCCTTAGTATGTCTTCTCTGTTTATGTTCTACCCTTGCAGCTGAGAGAGGGAATGAGAAATCTTTGTCAGTCTCCATCATTGGGAAAAACCCTAAACTCTGAAATGTGTTTGTAGGGGCTGATAAACTCTCCTGTGATAAACTCTCCACTTCTCAAAGGTTTAGGAGGTGGAAATTCCAAATCCATCTTTGGTGGACTGCATGAGGGCACTGTACCACTCAGGTGTGCAACCAAGATTTTATTTTTATTTTTAAACTAGTAACTAACTTTATGCTTGACTGAGCAAAGCAAACAAAATTAAAAGGAACAGTTAAGTACTTTCTATTACCCCCTTGCCTCTCATGTAGACTAAAAAAGCAAATTGTTACCTGCAGGATTAACATTGCTGAAACCACTGCGAATTAAACAAAAATTGCTGCTAACTTGTTTTACAGAAGGAGTATGGTTTTTCTTTAGATAGTACTGCATAGATACTTCTAAACAGTTGTACTTTGGATTACCTACCATGAGAAGAAGGATCAGCTGTGGTAGAAGCATAGATTACTAATCTCACTTGTGATATCTTGCTGGTATAATATTGTCTGTGGCCCCAAAATTTGCAATGAACTTCTGAAAAGCCCCATGCTGTTCAATTAAAGCAATTAAAAAAAACCCTAACCCCCCCCAAAAAAGGTAATTTGGTAGCTGTTGTGTTTTAAGAGAAGTTTGGAATCAAGAGATAAAAAGGGTGACCACCCTGTTCTGACACTAGGTTTTGTCCTCACAGTTAGCTTTCAGATTATTTCAAGAACTTTTTGGTGCATTGGTCTCTATAGAGAAGTTTTTCAGTGACTAGAGGAAAAGGTGACTCCTTTTGTGATTCTGTCTGTGATGTGTAGCTCTGTGTGCCCATGCTATGCTGGTCTTAGTAGTCTTCTGTTGTCGACTACACCACATTGCTTGTAGACATCTCATTCCTTTGGAACATTTTTCCTTCTCATCCTGAATTTTGCCACCTGTTCATTTCCATACAGTCTAAGTTGTTCCCTGAGCAGGAGTAATTTCCCTCTCATAGAAAAGGTTTCATACTTTGCTTTGATAAATAAGGTACATTATAATTGTAGGCATGAGTCTGAGTAAATCAGTACTGGTCCCACACTAAACCTTCATAATCCTGCACCACAGTCAGAAGAACATGTATTATTGCTGCTGAGTTCAAATTGAAGCCCACAAGGTGTACTCACTTAATTCGATCTCATGGGAGGGCTATAACCTCCAGTAGAGAGGTGGCAGTGAGTACCTGAAGAAGGTAATTCCTTTAAACTCATCAGTTAGGTTCAGAAGAGGGACACTAAACTGTCTTGGGTAATGATAGTGTTCAGTATGTTGCACAAAAGACCCTTCTCAATATCTTTTAAATAAATTACTTAATAAATAGCTGAACTTTGACTCTATGAATAGCCTGCTTTAAGCAGGGAGTAAAGTATTAAGCCCCCCATGTTTCCTGATTTTTTCTATACTGTCTTGAATTAATTCTTTCACCCTTTTTTCCCTCAGCTGCTATGGTAGAAACTCTGTTATAGCAAGGTCAACAAACAGTTGCATTTATATCTGTGAGTGGAGTGCAGGTATAAAGATGAGCTCAGGAGGGCATTGCAGGAGCAGTAGAGCCTCTGCCCTGAGATGAAGCCTGCCATTGCTGTAACTTTGTGCTAGCTGATTCATGGAGCAGTAATAAAGGTTATGGCAGTCAGTAAATAACCTGTCAAATTCCTACTGCTTCCCTTACACAATTCAAAGGATTCATCAATCTCTGTACACACTTGTGCTGCACATCTGGGTTGCTTATTGATGATCTGGATCATGTTCTTCAGTTCCTTGCTCATTTAATGCTTCTATAATCACCTCAAGCCTGTGTAAACCCTTTCAGAACCACTGAGGTGTGAAATACCTTGCCTTTCGGTGTTCACAGTGCCACTCTCGGCATTCTGACTATGCACTTAACAACACTGTAGACTGGTATAAACCCACTTTCCGTTCCCTCTGGAAACATCTTTATTAAAGAGCAGTAAGTACCCGTACCTTGCAAGACACACAGAGACAGACACAGAAACACAAAGTAAAAGTACCCTGTTCCCACACACACACTTCCTAATTAGACTTTTTAAATGGGAAAAAATAGCTTTTTTAGTAACACAATAGGTGTTTTAAACATTGTTTTTAGGAATAGGGATAAAATTCCTACTTTTTATTTGTTCAATTTTTCTATTAATTGCTAACAAGGAGACAGCAGCAGTTTGATTGAGTTTTTAGGGCCGCTCACAGAATATTTCCTTCAGAAAACTAACATCCAGGAGAATTTAACCATTTTTTTCTGTGACAGTTTAACGTAATGGCACACGGGTTATAAAAACAATAACATACTATTTTGTCTGTCTTTTTTTTTTTTTTTTNTTTTTTTTTTTTTTTTTTTTTTTTTTTTTTTGCAAAAATAAAAGTCATGCTGCACTAAGAAATGCCATAAACAGACAAGGGAAAAATATGTGAGTATATTTCCTGGAGAGAACCCTCACTAGAGTAGCATTCATGCCATCAGCTGCTTTTCTCTGGTTTCCCCAGGATATAGTCAACATCCAGCTCCTATAAATCTGGAAAGGCGAAAGAGCCAGGCATTCCATGAAGCCCATTAAAAACTTCAGTGTGATCAATCTGTTTTGTGCAGAATGTAGCTAGTACAAGCCCCCTAAGATCTATATCTAAGTAAACTGATAGTGTGTACTTAATGTGTTTTTCTCTTCTATGTTCATTGCAGGAAAATTAGCTTCCTGTAAGGAAACTACTGTGGTTAAAAAGACTTAGTAATCTTCCTTTGATTGTAGCTTTCTAGCTAACAAGAAAAAAAGTAATTGCAACTGCTTCAACATTAGATATCTATTTGGTTTTTTTTTCCCTGCTTTAAAAGGGAATCCCAGACCTTTGTGATCTAGACAGATATATTTATTATAAATTAGTTTTTAAAACAGGATATGACTTCTCAATATTCTGTTTAAACTCAGTCAGATACTGAATGCAGTAACTATGTCTATTATTAAATCTGAACTTGGAATAAAAAAATCTATATAAATGCAGCCTTCAGCTTTTGTGGAGTTTTTTGTGGCTTTTGGGTTTTTTTAAGATTCAAAATCTTACTGAAATATGAAGACTCTTCATGGAGCTATGAATGATACATATTTATCCACTGGAATTACATCGGAACTACATTTTTGGTCTGTGTTTAATTTGAAGAATACATTTTCAGAACTGAATCTTGATATTAGCATACAGATGGAATTGAACAGTATGTCAATACAGACTGACAAAGCAGATAGATTGCTGGTTGCTTTATTTTATATTAGTTCTAAATTTTCTCATGGAGAATATAAAAATGTAAAAGAGCATTTCAATTTCCCATTTCATTTAAACCGAGAAGAAAGCAATAATTCGAGGAAAACTAATAAAAGATTGATGTTAGAATATGATTGACATGTGGCTAAAATGTGTTTCAGTTGTAAAGACAGTCCAGTGCTAATAAAACAACACTGACTCACTTGTAACCTTCAGGCCTCGCTTGCTCACATATAATTGATTTTAAAATAACGTCCAAATAAGAAAAAATGTTGTTCTATGTCTGCATGGATTTTTCCTGTGTTCTTCTTTCTTTGTTAGGAAGCATTTGTAGTTAAATTACAACATATTCTAGGGTGAATATAACTGGTTATTTATTTCATTGCTATTTTATGATGAATAAAAAAGAAGAAAAAAATTCAGCTCCATTGTAAAGGTAAAATGCTTGATTTGTGTACACTTCCTAATAGGTTAAAATGTAGGTAAGGAAGTGAGATAATCTGATGATCTGGGTGAAACAACTACTAAAATTTTTACACTGCTTGGGACACAAGGAGCATTCAGATGTATGTTGTTATTAGAGTAAGGTATACTAATTATTTTGTTTGTTTGTATGCATTAACATCTCTCATTTTCTGAGTCAGAGTATGTGGAATCAAGTCCTGGAAAAGTAAATATTTACTTTCATAAATTTGTTTTAGTGGCTAGGAATTGTGTCATAACAACTTCAGCCTCCTTGTATCATCAAGAAAGAGAAGCATCCTTCTTATTCTAAACTAAACACTACACAGATGCTGACTCACTCTCCTCTTGTGGGACAGGATAGAGAATCAGAAGAGTAAAAAGTAAAAAACTCATGGGTTGAGATAAAGGCCTTTTAGTAGGGAAAGCAAAAGCTGTGTACTAAAGAAAAGGAAAACAAGGAATTAATTCACCACTTCCCATGGGCAGGCACATGTTCAGCCATCTCCAGGAGAGCAGGGCCCCATTGCACGTAGTGGTGACTTGGGGAAAAATCATGCTCTCTGAATGTCCCTCCCTTTCTCTTTCTTCCCCTGCTTTGACACTCTGAGCATGATGTCATATGGTCTGGGATATCCCTTTGGTCAGCTGGGGTCAGCTGTCCCATCTATGTCCCCTCCCAGCTTCTGAACTCCCAGATTCCTTGCTGGATGGGGGGGCTGAGACATTTCAGAAAAGTTCTTAACATTGTGCAATCCCTGCTTAGTAATAATGAAAACATCCTTGTGTTAGCAACATGGTGTCCAGCAGCAATGCAAACCATGGTCCCATACTAGCTCTTATGAAGAAAATTAAGTTTCTCCCAGCCAAAACCAACACAAAAGACCAAAGGAATGGCTTTACAGAATTGTGTTTCCCGTTTATTGTAAACAAAGTGATTGGTTCAGGGGCAAATGACTGCATCACAGATTCTGAAGAAGCTATCATAAATCATACAAATCTGTCACTATAAACCAACATCTCAACCTGTACATACCACTGCAAGTCTTTCAAAAGGGAAAGGTTTAAATACGAACTTTTCCTTTAATATGTTTTCGATTGCTTGTTGGAATTTTTAAAACCTAACATCATGAAATGAACAGTAAAACTCTCATTTCTTCCTTGGCACTTCAATTTAAACTTCATTGTGTGACGTAACTAATATAATTGCAGAAATGGCAACCAAAAGATGCATAGGCTTTGTTTCTATTCTATCCACCATCATGGATATATCTGCACTATGGAACAACTTAGGTCTTCAGAAGACTTCAAACCCCCAGTCTGATGCATAAATTTTAACTCAGCCTTGGGAGCCAAACTAATGAACTAATGTTTCTTCTAAGCAAAACCTGATACTGGGTCTGCATCAGGTTAATAATATTTCCTCAGTTCTGCATCAAAAGGCATTATGAACGGGCTTTTTTCTCTCTCCATTTTCTTCCAGGCTACATAAGCTGCATTTCCTCAGCCTTTCTTGACAGGTCCCATGTTAGTTTTTTAAAAATATAAAAAAATACAAGTTTTTCTCTTTCTTTGCTGTTTTCTTTGTTGTTCTTTCTTGCCCGGGCCTTTCTGGTGTTTTTGTGTTTGTGAGGTTTCTGTTTTCCCCAGCCCTGCGTCTGAAGAAGAGATCGAGTCGTCTGCTCTCGTTCTCAGGAATTTGTTTATTCTTTGTTATCGCATATTCATTCCCTGGCCTGCCACAGCTTTCTGCAGGCCAGTGCTCTCCTCTTTGGTCTTGGTCTCCTTGTCATCTTCCTTTGTCATCTGACTGCCCTTGGGAAAGCACTATCTTTTATACAGAAAATTACATGTACTTTATTTATAACAATTCTCCAATATCTACTAACAATGCTGTGCAGTGTACTCTGCTCCAAACCAATCTAAATGTGCCACACCACCACAGAAGATGGAGAACAAGAGGAAGAAGAAGAAGCTCAGGGACACACCCCATTGCCTCCATCTTTTCCCCCTGATCTCACATTCTAAAATCCAAAAATCTACTCTTTCACCCTGTGACAAAATAATTATTATTCTATCTAAATTCTTGTTTATTATAAATCTTCCTAGGACACTCAGAAGGATTTTGTGATTCCCACAGTCCCATGCTCCACCACAGACCATTGTGGTGAAGCCATTAAGATCACACATCTTCCTTATTTTGAGGTTACAAAAGCAGACACAATATTCCATACACAATCTTAAAAAGGTATAAGTAAAGAAGAAAAAAACCCTATTTTTTTTCAGGTGGCTGTGTTCCACTTCAAATAGCTCAGGAGGCTTTGGGCCTTCCCCAGTGTCAGGTTGCAGGATCCCAGGTCCTTTCTGCAGAGCTTCTTCCTGGCCACTCAGTCTCCAGCCTATTGCACAAGGGATTCCTCCTTTCTAGGTGGAGGACTTTTATTTGTCCTTGATTAAGTTCCTAAAGTTCCCGCCAACCAAATCCTGCTGTCTGTCAAGTTGAATGACAACCATGATACTTTGACTGCATTGAGTGTTTTTCTAGGGTGGTATCATTTGGAAACTTCACACAGGTACCTATCTGTAATGTGATTTTGCATTTCTGTTCAAAGTAATTTCCTCTTGGTACACCATTGTATTGTACACCAATTTGCTGCCTGCAAGTCTTGTGCTAACCTGACAACCAGTGGCATTGCAGTGGCATTGGAAGGCACTGAGTTTCCTTACCTGCCTGGAGTCAGTCAGCTGGGATAGAGTCTGAGAGGAACTATGATCTTCCTTCATAGTCTACTGCTGTGAGCAGGTAATGAAATAGGAAGACCTAGGAACACTTACAGCAGATATTAATAGACCCAGTCAACAGCTGAATAAATTCTGAATTATTAAAAAATATTTAATAAATTAGTTAAGAAATTTGGAGGATAAACAAGTGGAGGCACAGATATACCCCATTTTATTTAATATCTTTCTCCCTATAATGCTGTTATATTTGAAAGCATCCTCAGATCTCTAAACAATTCTTGTTTTTAATCTCTGTTCCACAGTTGTGATGGAGGATTAAGGGAAAAAAAAATTGTTTGGAGAGAGGTTAATGTGGTAGATGAAACAAAATTATTTGTGGGCACTTGCTGACTACTATGCAGTTAAGGTAATACTTATCAGAGTCTCATTAATAGGAGAGAAACTATATTTGAAATGTGAGAATATTGAGAAAATTATGTTTTGTTTTGTTTTTTTAAAGGAAATGACAGTATCCCATATTCTAAAATCACAAGTTTCCCAATGATGGTTCATGTTCTGAATATATCAGTCAACTTATAGTCTAACCTCAGAAAAGATTAGAAAATGTCAAGGACAGAATCAGGACAATCATAATTTCGTTCTTTTATAAACAATTCATGATATGCAGCATGTATATCTTTCCTCCTAACTATGGAAAGATATGATAGTACCTTTCATAATATTGTACACACGATCATGCTGTTTCATAATTAGAATTATGCTGCATCCAGCCCCCTTGCAAGTACAGAAAGCTAGGGCTGGCTCATTGCACCCAGCTTGCATTGTGTGTTTAGAGAAAATCTTGCCTGTAGGGTTGTCATAGTATTCTTTTCTTTTCTTTTCTTTTCTTTTCTTTTCTTTTCTTTTCTTTTCTTTTCTTTTCTTTTCTTTTCTTTTCTTTTCTTT
>VXBS01007366.1:1813130-1826391 GCA_013400255.1 Sitta europaea
TTTTTTTTTTTTTTTTGTGCCCCAGACTCAAAGGGCAATTCAGCAGCTGGTGCAAATTGTCATTCCTCCACTTGATGGACAGGATAATGAGAATAGACATTGAGGATTTGTCCTTCAGACTTTGCCTCAGTATCTGAAGCTCAAATTTGCCATTCTAAAATAGCAAAACATAATAATTATAAAACATATAATAGCAAAACATAATTCCTCCACTTCTCCACTTATATACTGAAACTTAACTGAAAGTACTTTTAGATATCTAACTCCTCTTTTCTTTTTTGATTCTCAAGTTCCTAGTAAAGCATCATATTTCCAGGATGCATAAAGCTCATTACAATATTTCTACATGATTTTTAATAGTCAGACTAAACCACCTGTTTTGTTTCACACTGGATAAAACTGGTTTTACATTAATTCAGCAAAAAGGTTCTTGCTGTTTTGCGATTGCTTGCTTTTTTCTTCTATATGTAACACAAATTCTATCAATATTGTGACAAAATCCACAGTTGTATATAACTATTATCACAAAGAAAACTGAGTATATATTCATACCTGGAGTGCACCTGAAACACTCAGAGTAAATCAGTTGATGTTTGTGGGGTTTTGTGCTGCAAATTACAATATATGTATAGCTGCTTAATTTGCATATACAATATTTCAATCTCTTATTCCATTTAAAGTTACAAGTACTAAAATCCTCCCTTAGTCACTGTAAAGTACAGGGGCCATCTGCCTGAGACTATCAGATCTAAACTAGGACCTAGGGAACCCTTTTAAACACCAGCCAGAACTTGTGCAGAAGGTTCTGGAAGAAAATCTAAACCTCAGATATTTGTCTCTGTGAGGTATTTGTACATGTCTGCAAGACTGCTAGGCAGAGATCTGTAAGGATATACAGATAAAATTTAATGAATTTAAATATGCCACTATAATAGATAGGAAAAGCCCAGAAAATTTTTGTGGATAAAATTTTACATGTAGTTATTTGGTGTAATTTTGTTATTTTGGAAATTGCAGTTAAAGCTGGCTAAGTGATATGTATGGACCTGGGCAAATTGCAGGTCAATATATGTTACAATACCTTTAATCAAGCAATGTTTTTCATTTTGTGAATACATGTGAGGGAAAATTTTACTTTTGCTGGATCCAAAATAAACTTGTTTTTGACTTAAGGAAGATTAAGGGAAATATCTTTAGGAGCATAATCTTTCTGCTTTTCTTTCATGTAAAGATGCATGCATTCCTATAGATATTCACACAACAAAACCCACACTAAATCATGTTTTATATCTAGGTGCATACACACAAACATTAAAGATCAATAAAAAAGTAAAAATTCATATTCATAACTACCGTGAACCTTGTGGTTTGTTTAATTCTCCAATTAGATTTCTTCCTATCACTTCCTGAGTAGAAGTAACCATTTCCATTTCTTCTGTCCAATTTTTCCCACTGTCAACCTGAAATATTTCCTCTTTTCCTACATGTAGACCTGGCGTCTATTTGGTTGTCTATATAATCTACAATATAAAATAGTCTGCAGTTGTACACCACAAGAGAAGACAGAGCAGAAGCCAAGAAATTCAAGCTCTGCAATTGAAAGTGTAGTTTTTAACAACTAAAACTTGAATGTTTTGGCATTCTGGAGATAATTATTTTCTTAATTATTAGCGACAAAAAACTATAATACTGGCAGTACATGAATTCCCTCCTACTAGTGTCTTGTGATATCCTTCTATTCAATCCATTTCAATTTGTGGAGGTTATGCAAAGACAATATCTAATGAGTAGTATCTAATGGTTTTCAGAGCCATCATATGTTTAATAAAAAGCAAATTCTCCTATATATTACTTGGCAGTGCAGACCAATATTTACAAAATGTCTGCTTCCACTTAGAACAAAATGATTACATATTCTTTGTAATTAGTCAAGTTTCAGTGCAAATATATGCAGCTTCATTCAGTTTCTGAGTCTGTAGGAGGCTCTGATTAGAAACTTGTCTGCTTAACTAGCAGAAAATAAATGAAAAGACCAGAAATGGATATGAACCCAAAATTAATTAATGCCTGAGGTACATGAAATAATATAAGGCAATGACTTAAAATATTATGGTCCAGGACTGATTAAAAACCTGGAAGTGGCAGAGCTGTTCTCAGGCTGACAGAGGTGACCTTGCTGATGTAGGATGGAGCAGATCCCTGTCAGGAGCTGTGAGTTGCCCCACTGCAGAGAGTGGGGTGACACTGAAGGTTGAAGCTCCGGGGTAGCTGCACCTCAGATGAGGTTATACATCCTCAGGGATGATTCCTTGACAGCATATGTATTAGTTAGTATCATGTTGCTAATAAATTAGTAACTTACTTTGATTGATATTATATTTAATTGATTGATAATTAATTTAAATTAAATTATTTAATTTAATTTAATTTAATTTTTATTGTCTAGTTTTTCCCCCAGAACAGTGTTACACTTTATTACTTCACAGTGATAGACAAGAATAGATGACACTGATTCTATGTTACTGTTATGGTAAATCCCATGTTCTATAAACTGTCCGGAAAGTGTCTTAAACTGATCAAATGATAAGGTTTTCTGAAATCTCTGTGAATGTATTTGCAATAAAAATCTATATCACATTGATGCTGAAAATCACCTCAGTGTAGTGTTTGCAAGGTCTCTGTCACCAGCCTACAGCCCAGCAATTACTGCTGGTAGGTGATGTCATTGCTGAGAGTTCAAACAGAAAATCTGGGACTAGGGCCCTTGGGACAGAGAATGCAAACCACTGCATTCCTCTCCAGACAGGTGAAAGACAAAAAGATAGTCAGGAGCAATAAATTCATATTACTGAGGTGACACCATGCCTGATTGCCTTTTACAGTGATCTATCAAGGCCATACAGATGATGGTAGGACATTGTGATATATCTTAAATCCTGAAATATTTTCACAATCTTTGCCACAGCATTCTCTCTTGAAAACCAAGGCGTTGTAAGATATATCAGTGTACTGTTAGATGGGATGAAAATTGTCCGGACTGGCAGGTCCAAGGGGTAAAACTCCATGATTTGATATCCAGTTGGTGACTGATAATAAACAGAGCAGCACAAAATCAAGGCCTAGGCTGATATTGTTTGATATATGGCAGTCAAGATGACAATGTGCACAGAAAACCTATGGATGATAACAGATATGAGTGTCACAGAGGAGAATGCACTGATCTGCAGGTCACCAGAACAATTTCCTTATAAGAAAAATCGGATGACAAATACTAGAAGTCCTGGAGCTATTAGGAAGGGCATGTGGGAATTTTAAGAACACAATGCCTACTATAATGGTTTTGGAAAAATCCTAATGATTTATAATGTGGACGGGCTCTTGTGTCCCACACGTTGAGAATACTTGCTTGACTAAAATTTCCCCAGAAGTTGTCGTACATGTTTGGTCTTTTTTGGTGGGTTTTTTCCTTGGTTGGTTGGTTGTTTTTTGGTTTTTTGGTTTTTTGTTTATTTTTTTATTTTTGTTAATGAGATAATACTTACCTAGAGTGAAAGGCCAGGGGACCAAATCCCAGGAATTAATTAAGACAATTTCTTTTAAGCAATAATATCTCAATTTCTCTTTTTTTCTCCTGGAATTGCAGTAGAATAAATCCTGATTCTAACATAAAAGAGTGAAGAGCACAACTGAGGATGGTACTGGACACAATATTTCCCTCTTTTCCTTGGCTTTCTCCCTTCTGATTTTCCTTGACCTTATTTATATGACAACAGTCTCACTAGAACCCTACAGGGCTCAAAAAGATTTTCCCCTCCTTTTACAGCTACATAGAGGAAGATTGCCCAGGATCTGTTCCCTGTTCTTACACAGGTCTGGCAATAACTTTGTAAAGGATACTGGCAATTCCCTTCTATCAAGAGCAAACATACATAACAGTATAACAGTTTATGTTTTCCCCATGAATATATAAAATGTGCCTATTTTATGTCCTTTGTAGCACCTTATTATAATATGCAAATTTTCTCTCTGGCTTCCCAGTGAAACGTATGGAAGTACACAGTAAGCCACATAGCCACAGTAAAACAAAACACCAATTTAACCAACTGGCTCACCAAGCAGTGTAAAAATTATTCTAATTCATTCCATGAAGTTATTTTCCCTTAGGAACAAGCACTCCTCAGAAGTTACACTATATTTTCTGAGAGTGAATTTCAGAAATTCACTGCCAATTACTGCAAATACTTTTGTTGACCTACTTGGCAAGCCACTAGAGATCAAACTACACTTACAGCAAACATGCCATAAAAAAGGTTATTCTTCTCTTACCCTTCCTCTCAAGCTCCAATTCCTCTGCTAGCTAAATTGATGTTTACTTGGGTTGCATTTGGTTTACCTGGAGCAAATCCCTTTGTTCCACTCTTTGACAGTCCTCAGTCGTACTAGACTGTTCTGCCTTTTGCTCTTCCAAAGTGACTAGAAACATAAACACTTTGCAAGGACATCATCCTTCAGAGCAGACTAAAGAAAGGCACTCGCAAGTGTCATAAATTTAAAGTTCTATTTTGCTGTCTTTTGTTGTTGTTTAGACAACATCTTGTGTCATTTTAGCAGGAGTCTTAAAGGGACAGGAGAGAAACAAATTTCTAGTCCTTCAATCAGCATTATCTGTTTACTCATCTGTAATAAGATCAGTTCCTATAGGCATATATTTTTTATATTTTGCTGGAATTTGGGGTTTTGTTGGATTTGGTTTTTTTTCCTAGAGTGTTAGAGTTTTGAAATATTTTTTTTCCTGGGAAAAAAGTATTCATAAAATTCTAAGTGTTTTTGAACACATATTTAAAAGCTATAATACAACAAAATATTAAATAAAGGAAAAACCTTACTTCTCTGCCAAGGCATTTCCTAATTCCTATTTTGGATAAAGTTTTTTATTTGAAAGTGCCTTTTTTTTGAAAGAAGTTAAATATCGTAGACAAGAGATATGTATTATAGCTCTTCAGGCTCTTCTGCAAATTTGATCCTAATTACTCATACATTCGGGTTGTGGGCTTTTTTTTTCAATTGGAAGGCTGACCTAGAATAAAGAAAAATGTAAAACCTCCAAATTTTTTGGACATAAACCAAAAAAAGATACAAACAAATAAGTAAAAATTGCAATATATCCATGTGCTTGGAAAGTTTAAAGCAAATCAGAAAGTAAAAACAGCAATTACAGTTTTAGAAAAATCTCTACCTATAGTATAATGACAAACATCAAAATATTTTTATTATTTAAAGTGCAGTTATGATTTTTACATTCTAGTGATAAACTTTACATTTGACAATTCAGGATTAGCAATTCAGATATGGTAAATATATTAGAAGTTTGAGAGATTAAGGTAGATGAGGGAAACATCTGTTGTGACATTGTTGAGAAAATGTTCTAGGAGAAAAATATTTCAATGTTAATATCTCCTATTTGTTATCTTCAGAGTAAAACAATAAACCATGGCAAATCTGAAAATTTGGGACAACCACCTCAGTTCCATTTGTAAAACAATGATTCAAGAATTCAATGCTGCTTATTTTTTGTAGGATTCAGATTTACCTCACATAACTTCGTGTACCTAGAATATTAAAACTGGAGTGTAATTTTAACTATATCCTAACTTCAGTTTTACAATTATGAGTCATCTAATCTTAACCAGACATTGCTTCCTTAAACAATCACTAAATATAACCTCTATAAAGCCATCTGTGTCCTCCAAGGAGACCCCACAAGAAAGGCTGGAATCTGAGGTAGACCAGAAAGGAGCTATTTGCTGGCTTGTACCTGAGTTCCTGCCTGCCTTTGTGTGTCTGCGCTTGAAGGAGTAAAGGAAGAACTTCATCCTTACTAAACAGCATCTAAAGGATTTTTAGAAATTCTGTAGTGCCTAAAAAGACTGTAAAGACATAAGTCAATGAAATTAACTCTATTCAATATGCAATGTGCCATAATGCTGAATAAATATGTCTACTTATGTGGACTCTTTCTACAAAAAAAGAAACACATCCAAATGGGAACTAATTCTGTCCTAAGATAACTGAAATGGTACAATCCAGCACTTTGTGATGGGATAAATAATCTTCTGGAGTGCCTGCCTAGAAGTAAAGGCACTCCTAGGACTAACTGAAATTAGGCATGTAATTCTGGCTCATTTGGTAGATTGTGATACAAAATTGTGATAAAAATTCTTTCACTTTTGATATTTTAATACAAGTCTATAGACCAGTACAGGATTAAGAGTAGCTAGCTTCCTGCAGGGAATAAGATGCACGAAATATTATATGTATTTTATTTCTGCTGTACTCTTATCCTCAGGTGATGAGGATGGGGGGCCACTGTTTCTAAGGTTGATCTCAAAGTAGGAATTAACACAAAATTGCACTTTGTATTTACATAAAGTTTGTGTAAGATTAAAAAACTATTTAGTATTAGAAAAAAGTTTATCTGAGAGGGAGCAGAGACTGAGTTTGCTGGGGTAGTAATATGAGCTGAAATACTGTACTTGACAGAAAGGAGAATTAGTATTCAAGATCTTTATTACCCTCTTTCTTTCATCAATATATTTTATTTTTTTCAGTGGGAATGGATGATGAATATCTTTATAACAATGTTTATAAACATAATTTGATAATTTAAAAAAATAAAAACTATTTGTTGCATTCACTGAAAATAATTTGTGGAATACAAATGTACAAACACTGGTATTAAAAACATTTGCTTCTCTATTAACTGCAATCACACCAATTTTATAAATCCCTTGGCATATATGAAGCCATTTTTTTTCATTTTGTTGCAACAGAGAAACATTCACTATTAACTTGCAACTATTTAGAACATATCTTAAAAGAAAGAAATTAGTAAAATGAAGAAATTGGTGGCTTTCCCAAGCATTTCCAAATTAGCAATATATAACATAAATTCCTGCCATTGAAATGATAAAGATATTCCTTCATTCTCAAAAGGACAATCTTGTAGGCAGTTGAAAACTTTCTCTTCAGATGAACTTCATCCTTCAAAGAAGAATATATTGATTTGGAAAATGAGGTAAATATTCTTTTTTCATAAATAAAAGGGGAATATTTAAATATATGCTCATGACCAATTGCTCACTGAAGCCTTTGCACATGTATAATTTACCAAAATGGCTTCCTATCTCTTTTTGAAAGGATTTAGAAAAATAGATTTCTCTTGCAAAAATCCTTTTACTTCCTCTTATTCCTGGGAGATATGGAATCATAATGTGTTTCTTTTGTGAAAATAACTGTGGCTGAACTTGGGATGCAAGAAACATGGTTTGGAAACCTCAGCTGATCTGTGTGTAACTTCATGTTAGTGGTTTGTCTTCTGCAAGTATTAGCTGGTCTGAGGGGAGAGCATTCATACAGGTGTGGAATTAATAATCAGATGTCATACAATATTTTTTGTTTCCTTTGCATGCTTGAATCATATGCATTATATATCATTGAGTCCAAAACTGAGAAATCCAATATGCTGAAACAGGTACACATTTTGTTATAAAATGAAAAAATAATGGAAAATTTATTATAGACTTAGAGATAACATAACAAAAATGAGACACCCCTGTTCACAAGGGATACAGAGTTTTGCATACTCTGAAATAATAAAGCCATGTAGTGGAAATAACAAGATTCACACATGCTAGGCAAGGTTTGTATAGCCTGGAGGCCCCCTGTGACCAAAGATTTGGCAGCATTATCTGAATACCACAGTGATTTGTGAAATGACAAACTTAATTCTCTCTGCTCAAGCATCTGTTTACTAAGGTAAAGCTAGCTTTCTACAGGAAGTAACACTAGCAATTTTTTTTCTTTTTTTAACTTACATTTAATAATTTTATAGTTATGGTATGCAAGAGAGTAATTTTCTATTCCTGTCCGTCACTCCTCTCTCCTGCTTCTACTGTTATTACTGCCAAATACAATAATAAGTTCATTTAATGCTATTGTTTTGATCAGTATTGATTGCTACAAAAAAAAGAAGCATTGATCCTTCTGGAAGAAACCCTTGATGGTTAAATATGTGTTCAAATTCACACAACTTCTAACCACAGAAAGTTCAATGAAAGCAAGAGACAAAACGCAACTGGCTAGATATGTTTCTCTCTTATACTGGAAAAGAGAAGAAATAGATGAAAGCAGGAAAGCAGATGCCATTTTTTTCTTTCAAGTACTACAATTTTAAATTAAAAACTATTAAATTGTTGAAGTGAAATTTTATGAAAACTGTTGATCATGCTATATGTCTGAATCAAACAACTGCATCATATGTAATGTATAAACTTATTAAGGAACCTGGGATTTTTTCCTCAACCTATTTTTTCAATAGTAGAAAAATTAAAATAGGGACCAAACTCAGGATTTCCAAATTTCCAAATGCAACAGAACTACTTAGAACATTTTTTCTATTATCTTCTCTATCATAATATTTTGACTAAGCAAATATTGTACATAAGTACATAAGATTGCATTTTGATCTTAAATATTTATATGCATGATAAAAATTTTATTGGAAGCTATGTGAATTGATACGATATTCTGAAAAATTCTGAAGCATTTTATATAATTACTTGCACTCTGCTGATTATAAAGATGAACTACATGTCCTTGAATCTCCAGGATTTCTCTATGGAAAACATTGCTATGTTTATGAGTTAGCCACTGCTGTTGCGTCGAAGTTGTAAAATATGTCTAGTCAGGCAAGGTTTAAAGATATTCTTTCACCAAAAATATCTTTTATCTCTTTGTTTCATCTTTGATAACATTCTGTAAACTTCAGTGTAAAGAGAGAGAAAACTTTTAATGTATTCATTTTACAAGGAAAATCATGATTATTTTGGTTTCCAAACTTTGAAGTAAATGTTTCAATCTAATTTTTCACAGGTAGATAATTAATTACCACAGATTAAGTGTGTTAGTGGGGAATGAATGGAAAATTATAGCTGTGTAACATTTGGTATGCAAAACTCTGTAGGGACTACTTTTGAATATTACATAAATGTTTTCAAATCAGGCACATCCAAATGACTTCAATTTATGATATTCTCTTAAACCTAACAGCTGCATCGTTTCTGGAATGAGTCTCTCCAGACCCATCAGTCTGAAAAAAAAATTCAGATGACCATTAATTATCTTGCATAGAAAACTGGCAGTTCCCTTTTTTACTGGACAAGTCTTTTGGTGAGACAGAATATCTATACTCGATTAATGAAACTACAAGACACATATAATATATCATCATAACAAAGATATGCTTCTTAACTATCTATATTAAGTAAATTTTTAAAAAAATTACTAGTGCTTGCACTGAAACTCTTTTTATGGAGTCTATCAGGAAGACTTTAAGGCATTCTTTGATGAAGTCAGGAGAAAATCTTTTGAGTTTCTAATGGGGTTGTGCTTGAAATTTACATGCAGGTCCCAGAAACAGACTTGTAGTCATCATAATGCTGAAACTTTCAGACCTTAAACATTTTCTACCTGAACAGAAGCTTCTGTACTTGTAGCCCATAGAGAAGACACACAGTTAAGCTTTTATTTCAGGGTCATGAAAATTAAAAAAAAAAAAAAAAAGAAAAAAAAAGAAGAAAAAAAAGAGGAAGAGCAATGTCTAGTTTTTTCTGGTTTTCACTTGCATTTTTGTACTTTCAATCGTATGTCATTCCTCAAGTATATTGTGAACTTAACAACTGAATGGCATTTCAAAAAAAAAAAAAAAAAAATTAAAAGCTGTGTTTCTGTTTCCCAGCATTGAAAATATTTCAGTAGTGTTTTCACAGTCTTATTAGGCAGTGTTCTACAGGTTAAGGGACTTTAAGGTGTACAGGACAAATAGGGGGAATTTTTTAACATCATGAACTCAACTCACTTCTCACTATAATCTCTTTAACAGCCACTTTAATTTACACCATTCCTCTTTTGTATAAAGTCACGCAAGACAATGTCTTTCACTAAAAGACATTTACAAAAAAGAAAAACATATTGTTGAGATTTGAACAAATAAAAACAACTAAAAACTGCTGTTATTACGATAGCTTCATAAAAGCTATCCCTATTATCCATGATTATAGACATCTCTGTCCAACACAAAACTTCATAGAGGAAAATGATCCAAACCAATATGAACAAAAGTCAGTCACTGTTTTATAGCCCTAGGTCAAGGTCCAGCTTTAGTCAGGCAGTATAACCATAATATATATAGCCATGTGTGTGCAAATTAGAAAATACTGGTATTGAAGATGATTTAAACTATGTTTTTGCTGTTGGGATGCCTAAGTCTCTTCTCAAGTCAAAATAAGACCAACATCATGCAGCTTTTGTTAACAGAGGGATTTTATGCCTTGTCACGGAAGGCAAAATTTTGTTTCATCTTAGTAGATGTTCCTGTCTGAGGTCAGCCTGAATTATATCCTCTACTTGTTTTGTAATGAGATAACTGTCTCTGTGCTGTCCATACATCCTGTGAATTTGGCATAGCAAATGAATTGCNGCTTTTATTTCAGGGTCATGAAAATTAAAAAAAAAAAAAAAAAGAAAAAAAAAGAAGAAAAAAAAGAGGAAGAGCAATGTCTAGTTTTTTCTGGTTTTCACTTGCATTTTTGTACTTTCAATCGTATGTCATTCCTCAAGTATATTGTGAACTTAACAACTGAATGGCATTTCAAAAAAAAAAAAAAAAAAGTTAAAAGCTGTGTTTCTGTTTCCCAGCATTGAAAATATTTCAGTAGTGTTTTCACAGTCTTATTAGGCAGTGTTCTACAGGTTAAGGGACTTTAAGGTGTACAGGACAAATAGGGGGAATTTTTTAACATCATGAACTCAACTCACTTCTCACTATAATCTCTTTAACAGCCACTTTAATTTACACCATTCCTCTTTTGTATAAAGTCACGCAAGACAATGTCTTTCACTAAAAGACATTTACAAAAAAGAAAAACATATTGTTGAGATTTGAACAAATAAAAACAACTAAAAACTGCTGTTATTACGATAGCTTCATAAAAGCTATCCCTATTATCCATGATTATAGACATCTCTGTCCAACACAAAACTTCATAGAGGAAAATGATCCAAACCAATATGAACAAAAGTCAGTCACTGTTTTATAGCCCTAGGTCAAGGTCCAGCTTTAGTCAGGCAGTATAACCATAATATATATAGCCATGTGTGTGCAAATTAGAAAATACTGGTATTGAAGATGATTTAAACTATGTTTTTGCTGTTGGGATGCCTAAGTCTCTTCTCAAGTCAAAATAAGACCAACATCATGCAGCTTTTGTTAACAGAGGGATTTTATGCCTTGTCACGGAAGGCAAAATTTTGTTTCATCTTAGTAGATGTTCCTGTCTGAGGTCAGCCTGAATTATATCCTCTACTTGTTTTGTAATGAGATAACTGTCTCTGTGCTGTCCATACATCCTGTGAATTTGGCATAGCAAATGAATTGCTTAGAACCAGCAATATTCATCATTTTTTCAAAAAGCTGCTTTTTTTAAAGCTGATCCTCAGAATCACTAGCACACAGCATAAAATAATTGTGATAAAATAATATATGACATTTGTCTACAACATCTACTAAATAATACTCCTTCCACAGTAATATGAAAGAAAACAAAGAAGAGAGAGACTCAAGTCTTTGTCCTCAGAAAAATCCTCCAAATGTAGAGGTCTGGAGTCTTTATATAGTTTCATTTTCTTTTATTATTTTCTCCTTTGTTAATTTATTTAATTTTCATTTTTGTTTTTACTTTTCTGAAATAACCACCATTTTCTGAAAATTGAATTCAGGGATTTCTTAAGATCAAGAAGTTAGCTAAAAAAAAAAATAAGGAAGCAGTTATTTTTTTTATAAATGTTACAGAAAACATTGAAAAATATGTCTATTTCTTGCATGGCAAAACATGTTATTCCCTTAAAAAAGTTATTAAAAGTTTGAAAATCTCTGAACTATTGTGGATGCCGTACACTCCTTGATTTTTTTAATGTAAACAGTGGAACTCAAAATACTTGTTTATTTTTCTGGAAGATTTTACTGTAATTTGTGAGTTTGTTTGTTTTTTTTTAAACATGATTAAACATTTCCTTACCTGCTTTATACTAATCCCAGAGAATAGGAGGATAATGAGGGGTACAGCTACAGCTGGTGAAACTTTCTTAGGCAAGTTCAAGTTCAGCTGAGAAATTTGAAATAACATGTTCCAAATAAGACGTTCATAGATTTTGGCTTTGACAGACCATTGCCATTGTTGTTTGGAAAGTTACATAGGGAAACTTTTTGGTGTATACATTCATCAGACATATATGATAAAATAAATGGCCTTAAAATTTATATTCTTAGCCAAAAAAAATCTGCCCAGGTTTGTGTTTTTTACAAGATATATTCTAAGACAAAACAGGAAAATTACCATAATTTTATGCTAAAAAACATTGAAATCTTCAGTAAACTGTTCATTGAGAGATATCCTTACCATAGGAAGTTTGCAACTACAGTGTGTTAACTTTCCTCTTTTATTTGGACAGAAGAAACCCTTGCCAAAACACTGTAAAATAACATTAAATATCAAAAGTAGATTTCTTGTTTATCTGCATAAAATCCCCTTTGCTTTTTTTCTTTTCTTTAGATGCAACAAAAATCTATCAACATAGATTTTACCAAGTATCAAAATTCCAGATTCACAGCTTGTGTCAGAATTCCTCAAACAGAAAAATATATGGTGCTTTTGTGTTGATATAAGAAGCAAAAGCATGTCTAAAATGTGTAATATTATTTATTCATTTAAGCAAATGGAATGACCTTCACAGAAAAACAAATTCTGGACCATCATTTTTTAAAGGCAGTTTTGTATGTCAGCTTTGATTGTTTTGGTTGAATACTTCATCAGGGATTCAGCTTTTCATGATATTTCTATTGTCATCCTCTTACTAAGGTTCTTGTTATTTTTAAATGTTCTCAAAACTCATGCATTTCAGTGGCATAGAAGAAGCAGATATGTGGCTGGGATTTCCAAGTAGCCTCTTTTGAGAACTGTCAGTTGCCTTTTTTTTTTCCTTATAGTCAAGCAAAGATTAACTTTATTTTTTAAGTGTGTGACTTCTACAGCAAAATGTCTTCTTTTCAGAAGCCACTCATTAAATAATTGTCTGTCAGCCAATATTTGCATTTCAACAGCAAATTATCATCTGTGAGTTCCCATATTAAAAAAAAAAAAAAAAA
>VXBS01007366.1:1826435-1865892 GCA_013400255.1 Sitta europaea
AAAAAGACAAGGAAGGAAATCTATTATATTTTGTCGAATGGCTTTAAGAAGTGTTAACAATATGCAGATACGTTGAAGTGTTAAATCCTAATTCAAGGCCCCAAAGGCTTTACAACAGTAATTGTAACATATAGCATCCAAAAGTCAGGGTATATTTTGTGAAAGTCCATCAACGATAGCTGTCATTACAACTTCACTGCCAAGAAAACTGTAGTTATGAAGGCACTTGTGGGGAATAGAAGGCATTTAACTACCAAAGGTTTATTGCTGATGCTATTTTTATATGTAAGTTCTGCTTACAGAAAAGGCCAGTGAGCAAGATAATTTATGAGAATGTCTGTTAATGACTGACAGCTCCTGTTTTTATTTCAGCTTAAAATTAGTTGATTTAATTATTTAAGCACTAGAGATTATTCATTACAAGGTAGACAATAAAAGAAGCTATAAGATACTTTTTAATGGCAAAAAGCTGATAAGCTAATCAGTCACTGCAACAACTTCAAAAATATTGTTATATGTTAGCAGAGATTTTGAAAGAAATACTGTGCAGGCTGATGCAGCTTGGTGTTTTGGTAGTCCTATGCCTGACTGGTCAGCATTCAACCCTTATTAAAATTCTGTTCCTTGCTTGCTTAGAAAACAATAACAACCACAATTCTTGTATCACTATTACTATTAAAATTACAATTGTTACACTTTCATTTTGATGGTTCTTAAACACTTAAAAAGAAAAAAAGAGGCAAAAGGGATGCAATCACCAAGGCAAACCTACATTAGAGGGAAATTTTAGTAATGCTGGATTTTTCCCCTTCACTCTTTTGAGGGTGCTTACCAACATTTCTTTCTAAGTCCTCTATTGCCTTAATTGAATGCATTCTAATACAAAAAAAATGGTCTTTCTGTTATTCAATAGAGTCTTGTCACTATAATGATCAGCTGTAATTCTTGTTATATTTTTACTGTTGTTATAATTTCAAAGGTTAACATGCTACAGTTTATTTATAAATAAACATGCATACTAAATTGCCTTTTAGGTCAATTTTCGTGAGCTCATAATCTCAGAAAGAGCCTGCAGTTAAAGACCAATCTTCCCTGTCTCCTGAAGGTATCACACATAGTCTTCTTAATTCATGCTTCTCATAATAATTTTTAAAATCCTACAGTACCCTTTTGTTCTTTCTGCAATTTTGCCTGTGACAGTGATCCTTTCTCTGACTTGCAGACCGTAGTTTTTGTATAGCAAGTACCAAATGTTTCTAACAACTTTGTCACGATATAACATTTCGAGTAACGAACATAAACTTATCCTGGGCCAATTTAGTACATCCTCATAATTAAACTTTGGGACCTAGTTATATATCCTTCATTTGAGTCTTATATCTTTTCTATTGCTAATCTTTTCCTCAATATATCTAGTACATTATAGCTTTCAGCAATAAAATGGTCAGCTTTCCTTTTTCTTTTAATCTTTTTGTAAGTCATTTGTCACTTTCCTAAATGACTGTTTTTCTAAAAAAAAATAAAAAATCCAGATAAAATTTGTCTTCTTAAAATCCGTATGCAATATTTTATCCTCTTTGCATGATGGCTCGCTTTGACTAAAACTATATTTGATTTTGCTCCAACATCTAATTGGTCTGAATAAAAGACTCTGTTAAATTTCTGAAATCTGAAAAATAAGTAGTGATCCAGTTTCCCCTGCTCATAGACAAAGGAAAAAGATTTTACTGTATGCAGTAATATCCCTCTCCTCTATTACTTCTGGTTACTTAAAAAAATCCCAAAAGACAATGTTGCCTCAAAACCCAGATGAAAAATGCATACAACCACAAAAAAATGTCACTAACCTTTATCAGAATATAATTCTCATGTCTTTCTGAAAATCCATAGACTCAAAAATTAATATTTTCAGAACATGGTGCTGTGGTTTCAATTTGAAACTGGGCGGAAACACTAATTTTTGTTCTGGTTTAATTTTGCCAATTTCAAAGTTTCTAATCAAGAGCAAAACAGGCTTAAGCTTAAAAGTAATAAGACTTTATTAAATAACACTAAAAGAAAGAAAAACAACAAGAATGAGGATGGAACTGCCAAAACACTTTTTTTTTCTCTTAACTAACAACGTAAAGACAACAAGACTCAGAAATTTTAGTCAGTTTTTCACCTCTACAAATAGTCTTTCCTTAGTTCATTTAGAGAGAAAAGTATTCTTGGCTAATGCTATGAAAAGCTCCCCACAAGAAAAAAAAAATTCTTGTGGATTGATTTTCTCACAAACTGCAGGTGCCTGAGATCTGCCTTTGTGAAGTCTTTCCCATCTTTTACAGTTTTTCTTCACAACTGAGCTTTCGGTCCATATCAGCTTATTGGGGTGCTATTTTAAGGATGAGCTGTTCCAGCATCCTTTCACCCATCTCTGGGAACAGAGGTCTTCCCCTTTTATCCCTGGGGCCAAGGTTTCTCATCAAACTTCTAACACTGGTGCTTCGGCTCAGAATTGTGGCTAGAACGCTACCACCCCCCAAAGCATTCCATGAACTTACTGGGGAAACCCAAAGTCTGATATAACAAGTCNTGTCCCCAGGCTCAGCTCCTCTGGTGCCCATACAGGCGCTGTCCCCAGGCTCAGCCGCTCCCGATGCCGACACAGCCTCAGGCCAGCGTGGTTTGGTGTTCGACTGGAACCAAAGCTCTGCAGGTTCTGCCGGCTCCTTTGCCCTGCCGGTGTCCCGGTGGGTTCCTCGGTGAGGGCTCTCAGCCGCTCCCGCCCCTCCAGGAGCGGAGAATCCCGGCCGGGCCGAGCGGGCCCAGCCGCACCCGGCCCAACGCCGCCTCCCACCCTGGGCAGGGCCGGGAGAGGGCAGAGGTGTGTGCTCTGACAGCCGGGAGGAAAGAGAGCATCCCGGGCTTCTTTCAAAGGTAATAAGAACTAGAAAATGTTTTCCTGTTGTTCTAATGAAATGCCAATCTCAAACCCAGCCAGCTCACTTTTTTAGGCTGGTCAAACTAAGACACATGGATACGAAACATATTTGCTAAAAGCATCTAAACGGCTATTATTTTAGGTTATATACATTTATCTTTAAATAGCTTAACATTGCAATGATAAAAGATATAATGACATAAAATCTTTCCAAAACATCCCACCATGTCTGATTATTTTTGGTACAGATTTCACCCGGTAGTTAAAGCATAACATGCACCTTCCTCATCTACTCAATAGAATTTCTGCCAATACTGGACAGCACTTTATAAATTTAAGTGCACTTGTAATCCAGGAATGTTGCCTGGGTTTTTTGTTGTTGGTTTTGATATCCTAGTCAGTTTACATGCTGAAAAAAATTAGTGCAGTTCTCAGTCATCAGGTAAACCTCCCAGAACAATAAAAATATTGCTTCTCATGAGAAACCCCAAAATTAGTTTAAATATATTCAATTGACATAATTTCAGAGAGTACATACCAGACTACAGGCAAATCTATTGGTCCACATTTAGGAAGTCATGCTTCCTTTTCTTGAAGAAGGAATATCTGCTTTTCAGCTTTCACAGAATCATTAGGGTTGGAAAAGACCTTGAAGACCACCAAGTCCAACCTTCAACAGAATATCTCTATACCCAATATCCATATCACAAAATGCCACATCTACTTGTGTAGATATGTACTGATATGGGCCTGTGTTTACAATTTGTGCTGAACACAGGGCTGACAAAACAGAGATTTTTGTTATTGCTGAGCAGGGCTTACACAGAGCCAAGGCCTTTTCTGCTTTTCATAACGCCATGCTGGCAAGGGAGCTGGGTGTGTATGGAGGTTGGGAGGGGACACAGGCAGGACAGGTGACCCCAAATCACTAAGGGGGCATTCCAGACCATTTGGCGTCATGCTCAGTATGTGAAGTGGGGGGAAAAGGAGGAGGGGGAGTTGTTTGAAGTGGCAGTGTTTGTCTTCTCAAGTAACTATAACATGTTATGGGGCCCTCCCCTCCTGGAGATGGCTGAACACCTGCCTGCCCATGATCATGCATCAATCAGTGAATTGATTCCTTGTTTTGTTTTGCTTGTGTGTGTGGTTTTTGTTTACCCTATTAAACTGTCTTTATCTCAACCCATGACTTTTCTACCTTTTACCCTCCCAATTCTCTCCTGGGTCCCACTGGCTGGGGAAGAGGCAGTTTGCAGCTGCAAGATACTTGGTTGCTGGTTTTCTGAGTACTTCTACTACCACTTCCCTGGAGAGCCTGTTCCAATGCTTAACTAATTGTGCATATATAATTATTTGTACCTTTTTTTGATGGTAAACACATTTAAAACTCAAAATATAAATTATCTCCACTCTCCATGCGATAATTATGAATTTTATTCCTTTCTGGTGTTTACCAATTAGCTAATTTTCTCAGTCTGCTTTGTAAATTATAATGACTTTGATTAATAACCTCTTCCTACTCACTATTGTTTTCAGTTTACCTTGGATTACATGGATTATTTTTCCATAGATATTTTTAAAAAAATCAATCGCAGTTTGTTTATTTCTTATTATATTATTTTTATCCCTGTGGACTGATTGCCTGAATAAATCCCTCTGGTCATTTTCCAACATGTTTTGATATTAATATTGTTTGTGAGTGCATGTCTCAAGTTCTCCAGAATGTATGAACAGCTTTTGTTTCAACTTTTTATTAAAATCTTTATGTGATTCATATTTTCTCTACATCTCTATTAGTATTAATACACTTTTCAGTTTCCTCTTTATCTCATCCAGATGGTGTAACATTCAGTTAACAATTAGACCTCCAGACTACTTTACATGTTTTATAGCATAGTTCATTTTCCCACAGATCCAATGTCTTTCAGCACTTTCAAATTAGACAATGATCAAGTTTTCCCAGAGTTGCTAGGTTCTTAATATTTATCATTTTAAGGTATTTAGAGGTTTTCTGAGTACATTTCTAGACATTTTATATGTATTCCTAAGAGCATATATCACATTTTCAGTAGCATGATCAGTGTTTATAATGGGATTTGTTATTCTTTGATTTTTTTTTTTTGGCATGCGCATACCAAACAGCTACTTCAGGGTCACAGTATGCATAAAACTTTCAATTAATCACATAATAGTGTCATAAGGGCACAGTCTATTCCACTATAAAGAGCTAAACAAGCATCTAAGACGTAACCATATTCTGCATTCTGTGGGGTGGAGGTGGGGGGAGTAACTTAGTAAATACTTCAGCATTTTTTTGCAGAACAGTCCCTCATCAAGAATATTTTTGTCTAAAAGTACCTCTAGAGGAAATTATTTTCAAGAAAAATTCCTTTAACTAGGGTCAAACAGATTCTTGAACTGTGACATAGTTTATGGGTCTTACAGTTCATTCTAGCATTCCTCATTTTTCTAGACAGACAGGACATCCTTATATCCATTTAATATCACCACTCTTTTCTTTTCATATCTTAAAGAGATTTGTTGAAGAAAGGATTCTGAACTACAGATCACGTCTATATAATAATAGTATATTATTTAAAAGGTCTTGCCCTTTGAAAAGACAGTCTCATTGATTGTTTGGTTATGACTAAGATCTTCCTTTGATTATAGTCTTTCACTTTTAGCAACAGCCTGGACTTGTAATTCCCAATGCCTATTAAATGTTTCAAACAAGGCATAGCTCCCAGTTTAAAGTAAGTTTTCCAAAGTGTCATAAAGAACTAAAGCAGATTTAAGGGTATATAAAATGTATTAAATAAATATAAAGGAGTCTTTATGAGTAAAACTGCTTGCTTATGATCAGGTTTGTTATTTCCTTTGAAAACTATCACTAGACACTACCCATGATAAAGAAAAATTCGTGGTACCTCAGTGAAATTCCCACTGACTGGAAAAGGGGAAATACTACCTTCATTTTTAAAACAGGAAAGAGGAAGAATGGGGGCACTACAGGCTGGGCAGTCTCAGACAGGTGCCCAACAAGATCATGAGGAAAATCCTCCTAGAAGCTATGCTAAGGCAAATGGAGAACAGAGAGGTGAGTGGTGACAAGCCATGATGACTGCACTAAGTGCAAATTTACCTAACACACTTCGTGTCCTTTTTTGAAGGAGTTTTAGTGCCAATGAAATAATAAAAGAGTGGCTGATGTCATCTACCTGGACTTTTTCAAAAGACTCAACATTGTTCCACAAAACATCCTTGTGTCTAAACTGGAGAGACATGGCTTTGAAATGGACTGAGTGTTTGCACTCAAAGAACTGTGGTCAGTCTTGGTGTCCAAGCAGAGAGCAGTGATGAGTGGTGTTCCTCAGGGAACTGGTATCAGGATGGACAAAACACTGTTTGACACACTTATTGGGAATGTGGACAGTGGGACTGAGTGTGGCCACAGCAGGTTTACAGATGACACCAAGCTGTGTGGTGTGAGTGACATTCCAGAAGAAAGGAATGTCCGGTAGAGGCACTTTGACAGCTAAAGGATTGGCCCATCATGATCTGTAAGGTCTCTTCCAACCCAAACCATTCTATAATTCTGACATTCTATGATCAGATAGCAAAAACTTATTCTAACTATAATATTTATTAACAAAACCTAAGCTGATACAATTGTTTTTTAAAGAATTTTATGTCAAACGAACAAATGAAATTATTGTTTGAATGTTTTGGTAAGAATGTAGACATCTGTGTAGGTCTGGTCCAGTATGTTAATTCCATCAAAGTAAACACTAATGAACTAAAAGTCCAATTATTCTCATAGAAAGGTTGTGTTTTGTACAGTACCAATGTGTTTTACAATGGAAATCACCTATTTGCATGGCCTAAATGCCTGATAAAAATTAGGTGGTTTTATTTTTGCTTTGTGTATACATGTATTTTTTATTTTAAGTGTGATGTAAATTTTAACTCTGAATTTAACTAAACTTAAGGAAAAATTGGAAATCACAATTTCCATTTCATATACAAAGACACAGAAAGATATGTATGGAAACATGCACAAACACAAATAAACTTAGAAATTAGGGTCTTTAAATGTTCTGTGGAATAAAATGAATATCAGCTTGTATAGCATAGCCTGGATATCATAATGCTCACTAAAGATGTTAAAAAGCTGGTGCTTTGTTTTCTTTGCTGCTTTTTTTTTTCGTTGTTTTGTTGTGTTTTTTCCCCAAAACTGATAAAGTTGAATTTGCTTCAAGATTTCATACAAAAAATCTTAATTGTCCCTACTTTGAAATATGGCAAGTGCAAAAAAATGTCATCATATGTGCCTTCTTGTATATATTTTTTACAAGTTGCTGCAGATGTGCCTTCATTGTATTTTATAGAACCAAACACAATGAAGTTTGGGTAAAAGATAATGACTTTTTGTGTCACCTAAAGAAATTTAAAACTATGATCCCACTTTTCCCTGAGGCATTTTAAGAATTTTTAATAAAAGTGGATTGCAGTTTTTTATTTTGTTATTAAAGCAGCTGCAGATGAAACATGTAACTTTCTTGTGTTGCCTTTGGGAATTTTGTCTGTAACACATTTCCGAAAGCTGGGTTTAATGTATTGAGCTATCTAAATTGTTTTGTAAATATCACACCTGATACTGTGTGACAAGGAGACAGAAAAACCCACATATATACATATTTTTCACTGAAAAATACTTTAGTGTCTTGACATTTATTTCTTCTATGGGAGCAATACTGAACAAATCCTTAGTCGATATTTACTCTATTCCTCATTATGGCAGTTATTTATGTTTGTGGGTCAATGACTGGATGTCACTCAACTTAGCTCTTACAAATCTTCACTGTATTAAAAATTGACAGTTTTAACCAAAAGTGATTGGGCAAACAAATTATAGGTTTTTAATTAAGATAGAAAAAAATATATTGTCTTAGTAGCTATTTTAAATATTGGGAGACTGATCATCCCTTTTTAGAAGCATCTGGGTGAACACTGAGAGGCTGGAACTCTCACACCAGAGAATAGCTTTTGATTTGATAATTTTTCATTTTGTATTAAAAGTTCCTTGAGGGGCAGTGACCAGGCCAAAACCCTCTGAATTGAGGGAGATTCTTCATCTTAACATGGAAAGTAGCTGTACCCATTCAAGGAGAAAGATTTTATGAGACTTAAACAAAATATGAGAAAAAGTGAGACACAGCACTGAGCCAGGGAGCAGACTAGTCATGTAAAGGCCAAACATCTTCACTGAGTAACAAGAAGCTGAAAGTCATATTTCAGAAGTGGCATAAACAGCAGCTTTCTAGGACATAGGGAGGTCTTGCAGAGTTTGTGATTACTCAGATGTCATCTGAGCTGTTTGGATTTCAGAATGGAAAAGAGAAACTATATTACAAAGACATAGTGGGCATGGCTAGAATCTTCATGTTTTCATTATCTGAAAAGATGAATATCGTAGTCTACAATCTAATGAAACTTGACTTCTTGAGTTTTAGGCATATTGATTTTCATTGAGGTAATTACTACAAGGCAGAACCACCTCAAAGCTTTGCCTGCCTAGGTTCCCTCTAACAGATCTTTTTTAGATGCTCTGTCTGAGACCAGAGTTTGTGATCAGCCAAGATGTCTTCAGTGTATAACAGTAATTTCTTCCACAACATCTTCTGAAAAAAACTTTGGAAAACTGTTAGGGGAGAAAAAGTGGTGGTTTACAGTTTAACTTTTCAGGAGGTATAAACATATCCCAGTAAATATCTGGGATTGTTGACTGACAGCAACTCTTGGTGTTCAACAATATGAGGATCTTTGAATCTATGTATATCCAGTAAACCAAAATTAGGTTTTCAACCACTTTATGGACAAATTTTCTGTATCTTCATTTCAGAAATAAGAGACATTGCAGCAGTAGAGATTATCACAATATATACAGAAAGAATACTATGATAAGATTCACTGAAAGCTAAAATCGAGGAAGAACTATTATACAGTTTGCTCTTTGGAAGATAATTTTTGTTAGCCTAGTAAGCCTAAAATATTGACAAAAATATAAGTAAAATCAACATCATAATGCTGACATTTGCATTAAGCAACACAAGTAAAACCAAGCTATTTTCAAGAGCAACTTGGATGTAAAGTTTTAATATATGAGCAATTGATTTGATTTTTTTTTCTCTACTAAAATTCACATTTTCATGTTGACTTTACATGGGAAGACCTGGCAAGGCAAGTAGCTTCTTTTTTTCCCAATGTGTTTAATTATTAATATATCATAATTTTAAATAAATAAATTTTATTAACCAAATACTGATTTTTAATGATTGAGATTTACACAAATAAGCTTCTAATTGCATAATCATGGATTTACAGGACGTTTCAATAAAATGATTTTGGAGTTAGACAAAATCTGAGACTGCTATCTCAGTTTTCACTTCAAATCTATACTCCATGTGCAAACACTGATGAACCCTGCTGTCCTACTGCCAAGGCCCTATCCTAAGTCTACTTAGTCTAACCCATACCTCCACCTTAGCATTGATCAACACATTTTTTCTCAAAACTCTTTCATCCACACTGTAAACTCTTAACATCTTGGGCTTCACTGATATTTGTAACTGTGGTGAATTTTTTCTGCGTATGTACATGGTTTTGAATGTGGTATTATTAGTTTATTGAAATGAAGCTGGATTTTATGGGGAAAGATTTGAAAATTAAGATGGTCTCCTTGCCTTGCCCAATATACACATACATATCTGGAGCACTTTCACATATTGCAATAAATGGAGTAGAAAAGCAAGTTTGGGAAAAAACATAAATCTTACTATGCTTTGTCTCATCTCCTGATACTGGCACCAAAACACAAAAGAGTCTTTTTCTTTTTGGCTATATAGCAGGTCTTCTAGACAACTTTGGTCAAGTCAGTTTTCTACTTTGGCTTCTGTTCCCCCAGCCAATGCAGATAATGATCCCGACCTCTTTTCTAAAATGCTTTGACATCCTTGGGTGAAAAGTTCTTCCTAAAAGCAGGGTAGTTTTATTATTATATCCATTATATAGTTACACTATTCAAGGTCAGTAGACCTATATAGCTGAACAAAAATGAGATCATATGACCATCAGTACAATGCGGTAATTGCACTCAAAAGTACCCAATTGAATGTTTAGTCCAAATGAAGCCATATTTAGTATGGCTTCATATATTGTTATTGAAAGTTTGATACATTGAATCTTGAACTTTCTTTGATTACAATTCTGCAGTGAGACTTCCTCAAACTTTTTAATTCATTCGCTGCTGTCCCCAGGGGATTAATACGGATTGGGTAAGAAAAGAACGACATCAATGGCATATAATGAATTTCTATCCAGGTTGTCCAATATCTTTATACCTTCAACTCTATTATTGTGTTGGATTCTTTGACGGATTTGTCCCAGAATTATGGTAAAAAGGGAGGGCAAAAAGGGGCAGCATTGCCTTTTTCTGCTAGAGAAAGTAAAGACTTCTGAGTGGTATCCATTATTCCTTACTATCGTCTCTACTACAATGTCTTTAGTAAAGAAAGTTTTCGACCATTATGTACAACTCCCAAAACTTTCATCAAATAGCTTTTTTTCAGCCAATCAAAATATCCTTCAGCATACAATGCTAGTAAATATAAATCCTCTCTTACTATTTCTATTTTGGAATGATCTGTAAGCTGAAATTTGTGTGTTTCTCCAATCACTTGCATGGCACCTTATGGGTGTATGCTTATTGCTCCTTCATTCTTCCAGTTGCTGCCACTTCTCTACTTCAAATACATACTGTCTATTTTCTTACTTTAGACAATTTCTTTGGTATTAGACATGAGCCAGGAAAGTTAAGTAAACACTTAAAGACAGGTCAGCAGCTGTTTTGTTCCAAGTTGATGTCCTAAACCAGGGTTTAAGGACAATTTTTTAGTCCTTGGGACTGAGTTTTGAAGCAACTGCTTCTATTCAACTTGAACATGTGGCTCAGTAGTGACACTATAGGAAAGAGGTAAGGAAACTGAGCTAATGTTCTTGGTCTAAGCTTTCGATTAGTTTCTTTAAATCCTTGTCTAGAATTTTCAACTACATGTGAATGTTTGCTTCTTAAATATTTTTTACAAAAAGAAAATATTTCACTAAGGTCTATTTTTAAATCGCATTTTTATTTATTTTATTTTTTTGTTTGTTGGATATGTTGGGTTTTTTATCTTACATTTCTATCCTCTGGACCACAAGCATGAGATAGAAGTGAGATGCCATTCAAACTTATAAACAGAAACAGGGTGAATCAATAACAAACACTAGTATTATACTTTACAAACTTAACAACAATTTACAAGGATGTGTTTTGGTCCATTGCCTCAGTGCCAGGCCCTCTGAAAGGTCCTGCTCATTCTGGCTGGGACAGAGTTAATTTTCTTCATAGATGCTGGTATGGGACTGTGTTTTGGATTTGTGCTGAACACAGGGTTGGTAATTTAGAGATGTTTTTGTTATTGTTGAGCAGGGCTTATACAGAGCCAAGGCCTATTCTACTTCTCATACTACTCCAGCAACAGGTGGGCTTAAGATGCATGGGAAGATGGGAAGAGACACAGCCAGGACAAGTGACTCACACTGACTAAAGGGACATTCCAGACCACTTGGCATCATTCTCAGTATATAAAGTGGAGGCATGAAAGAGGAAGCATGGGATGTTTAGAGTGATGGTGTTTATCTTCCCAAGTAACTGTTACATGAGATGGGGTCCTAGTCTCCTGGAGGTGGATGAAAACCTGCCTCTCCATGGGTAGCAGTGAATTAATTCCTTGCTTTGCTTTGCTTGTATGCATGGCGTTTGCTTGCCCTATTAAACTGTCTTTATCTCAGTCCACAGGTTTTCCAGCTTTTACCCTTTTGATTCTCTCTCCAATCCTGCTGGTGAGGGAATGAGTGAAGGGCTGCATGAAGCTTGGCTGCTGGATAGGGTTAAACCATGACAAAGGCAAAGTTGAGTTACAATGCACAAATATGTTTTACAATGGATTTTGTGTGCTTATTATAATGAAATTTAATGTGCTTTTCCATGATGTTAGTGCAAATAGGTAAGAGCAAAATTAAATGGCTGCATAATTGTTGGCTTTGCAAATGAATCACCCTGAGAGTCTGTAATACTTTCAGTTTATCCTGCTGCTAAAGATTACATGGAGTATTTTAAATATAAGTGCTTTTTGAGCAAAAGAGGTTTTGGCCGTTTTATATGCATAAAGGCATAGTAAGGCCTGATAGAATAAGAGTCTAAGCCATCAACTCCTACTCAGAAGAGCTGTTCTGAGGTAGTCTTTGGATTCAGACAAATTACTTATTTCATCAGTCTGCATGAGAGTCCAGGCCTTATAAAATACTAGGGAAAAAAAGAAAAAGAACCAAAACCAAACCCCATCTTAATCCCATTTCAATATCTATATGATTCTTTAGTCCCTTTTTTCTGTTTCAGATTTACTTCCCTAGGTACATTTGCAGCAAGTGGAGGTGAAGAGTTTTGCATGACTATCAACTACAGAAACAGACTATAGGTAGTTAGTGCAAAGAGTAGAGGCAAAAATCTCTTGGTGAATATTTAGGTAACTGCCTTAACTGCCAGCTGAGAATCCATCAGTTATTATTTTTCATATAAAATTATTCACAGTTTCACTGCAACAGCAAATTACAAGCAGCCTGATCCCACATTGAAAAATGGTGGCTACTTGGAAGATTTAAAATAAACAAAAATCCATACTTTTCCAGTTCAAACAGCAGAGAAATATTGATAGGGAAGGGAGAATACGCTTTGACCTTTATGACTTGTGAAGTATACACATGTGGGATTTAGTGAATAACTAGCTCTGCAATCTTTTACTGTTCTTCAAGAGTATAATTTGACGATTATCAAACAAGTTGTATTGAATTGTGTGCCTCTGTTTTAGAGATTTCAGATGCTGGGTTAAACTGCTATACACTGATTATCTAAGATGATTCTTTCGTTTTCCTCCATTATCTTAATTACAACTCTTAGAATTTTTCACTTTTTAAAGGCTTGGTCAACTATCTAATCTTTTGATTTCAATCTACAATATTGCACAGATATTGTAGATTAAATGAAAACAGAACTGCCAGTATTGTTATCAGAACAACTAGAGAAAAATATATTACAATCACAAGATCAGTTTCCTACCAGTTTTAGCAATCTATCTGTCCTCCAACAGTTAGTGGTTTTATTTATATGTTGCTTTGAGAAATAAGTTTTTAGTTCTTACTAAGAACTGACTTGTATGTGAAGAATTGCTAAAGTCTTAATCAACAGAAAATCACAAGTTATTTCACCAGCTATCATCCCTGTGTTAAGCCATGATATTAAGTTGGGAGAGGTGTTGGAATCACATACAGACAACTAGATAGTGCTGGAAACTTTGTTTTGCAGATTCACTTTAGGAAGTATAATTGTGGCCTCAAGGCTTGTGCCCAAGCTACCCAAAAAAAGTTACAATTGTACTAGTATGACTGGAGAAGCAGCAGCTCTTTTTGTCCCCTGGGAGAGCTCACACTGAAAAGGACTTTTCACTACTCTTTGAATAAATATACCCTGTGATTCCTTTACCTTTGAATTTCACAGTTTCATTGGCAGGGAAATAAGTAGGGCAGAGCCATTTCCTCAAAGGCATAATTATTACCCAAACCTTTGTTGGCACTAAACTGGAAAAGTGTTTCAGAACTCCTTTACTTTACTTCTGTCTGCAGCTTTCTATAAATGATTCTCCTCTCATAATATTTATCCTCTTCTTTTGGTAAACCTTGAACATGACGGCCTTCAGGATGCCACTGCAAGAAGAAAAATCAGGAGTTTTCCAAATGGTGAGAGGTCTCAAATATTTTTGGCTATCCAACATGGGACCCTTCAAAGGTGCCTGTTATTCAGAAGAGTTAGGAACATCTTCTTTGAAGGCTTAGTGACTAAGAATTTTTGATTTAAAGTGTAAATTCAGAAGCTATATCTCTGAATAAACAAAGCACAAATGTTTGATTCTCACTAAGCATCAGAGGACCAACAATATGCATCAACCTATTCAATCTTTTTGGAAAGAAGACTACGTTAACTGGATGTTACAGAGATCTTTCTATTACTTCTGCTCCATATACTTCATTCACCTGTACTTGGCACCTCAAATCCTGTCTTCAGTTATGGGACACTCACTACCAAAAGGACCTCAAAACCCTGGGACGATATCCAGAAAAGGGAAAAAAAGGTGGTGAAGGGTCTAGAACACAGTCTAATGAGGAGCATCTAAGGGAGCTGGGGTTGCTTACCCTGGAGAAAAGGAGGTTTAGGAGGGATCATATTGCTCTCCATGAGTCTCTGAAAGATGCTTGTAGCCAGGTGGGGGATGATCTTTCAGGTAACATATAGCAGAATGAAAGGAAGTGATCTCAGGGTGTACCAGGGAAGGTTTAGATCAGATATTAAAAAAAAAGGTATTCACAAAAAGGTTTGTCAGGTATTAGAACAGTCTACCCAGGGAAGTGGTTGAGTCACCATCCCTCTAAGCATTCAAAAAATGTGTGAATACGGAATTTGACAACATGGTTTAGTGGTGAACACAGTGTTGGTGCTTCATTGATGGCTAGATTTGATAATCTTAGAGGTCTTTTTCAACAGTAATAATTGTATGATACTAAGATACTAATTTTAAGGAGAGATTTGTATTTTAATTGTAAGGTCTTCAACCAACCTCAATCTAATAAGACATTAAATTGAGGAAAATCAAAAGAGAATTAAACTGTTGAGGAATAGCTGCTGTAATCTCACATACTTTTTTGTAATCCTTTTCTGTTTAATATCGTGATCCTTGGCTTTTAGACAAAGAATCTTTTATTTAATGAATTTTTCTCTCTGTCACCTTTTCATTTAAGCTGTCTTTTGAATATACATTCTGTTATTCTACTTTAAAAATCAATGACCTTATGGAAAAACCCTGATCTACTAGCAACTCAGCTTCATAGTACTGCATGATAAACAACAGATCTTCAGCAAAATTGTAGTTTCAGTTCCATGAAATTGCACAGGAGGATAGTTGCTGTGAGAACTGCTTTTTGTATGGTAATATAATGCTTAGTTATAATACTAATAACAGGATATAAAATCTCCTTTAATCATTTCTTTACCACACACACAGTTAGGATAATGCTTCTGATGAAACACCCATTAGTTTCTGAGAGTGAGATTCACTTCACCTGCATAATGACTGCAAATTGCAATGGCAGCCTCTCAAAAATCACTTTCAATGCTCTTAGGACTGCTACTATATTTGATTGAAAGCCGCTCTGTTCTTGACCTGTCTTTCAAGCAAGCTAAATGTCGTGTGTAAAATGCAACTGGAGTACGGATTCTGCATTAACAGAATCTCTCCTTTGATAGAAGTGCTGAAGAGGTAGACTTTTGTGAATACATAGGGTGGATTGACCTTGACTGGCTGCCAGGCATCCAATAAGGTCCTTCTCATTCCATCTCCTCATCAAGACAGGGGAAGAAAATAGCAATGAAAAGTTCGTGGGTCAAGATAGAAAGAGCACTCATCAGTTATTATCACAAGAAAAACAGAGTCATCGTGGGGAAAATTGATTCAATTTGTTGCTAATTAATTGCAGAGTAGAAAAGTGAGAAATAAAAAGGAACAAAAGACACCTTCCCCTCACACTTCTTCTTCTGAAACTAAACTTTGGCCCTGAATCACCCACCTTCTCTGCAGGAGTGGTGCAAGCAGATGGGGAACAATGGTTGTTTTCAGTTGATAACACTTTATCTCTGCCACTGATTCCTTTCCACTCTCTTTCCCTGTGCCTTTGAGGGGTCCCACTCACATGACACTCCTTAGCTGACTGCTCCAGCATGTGTTATTCCCATGGACTGCTGTCCTTCAGGAACAGACGGCTCCAACATGGGCTCCCTGCAGGGTCAACAGGTCCTGTCAAAATTCTTGCTCCTGCATGGTCTCCTCTTCATGGGCCACAGCTCCTACTAGGAGCCTTCTGCTTCATGGGCTCTCTGTAGATTGCAGCACTGTGGGGTACTCCACGGGCTGCGGGGGAACAGCTTGCCACACCATAATCTTCATCACAGGGTGCAAGAGAATGCCTGCGCCTGTTCCTACAGCACCTCCTCTCTCTCCTTCTTTATTTACCACAATGTCTGCAGAGCTGTTTCTCTCTCATGTTCTCATTCCTTTCTCAATGCTGCTGCGCATATTTTTTTTTAACCTTTAATAGGTTTTTGCCCTCACAGATGTCCTACCAATGTCACTGATGCGTTCAGATTTGGCCAGCTGAAGGTCTGTATTTGAACTGGCTGAAATTGTGTCTGTCAGAAGGAGGGGAGGCTTCTGGCAGCTTCTCACACAAGTCATCCCTGCAGCCCTCCCCACTACCAAAGCTTTGTCATGTAACTAAATACAACACACTGTGATAAGGCAAATTACACATTGCAATTAGTTTGTATGTAGAGCCCTTATTATCCTATTGAAGATGAGCCTTTTAAAAAAGACACACTTCTATTTTACATGCACATGTTCACAAAAGGGATAACTGAGCCACAAATTTTTTTTTCCCAAAACATGCTGGTTTAGGGAGTAAGTCTCATATCTTCTCTGGACTCTGGTTGAGCTGTACAAAGACTCAGTACCTCTGTCATCTTCACATTAAAATCGATTCATAATACAGCTTTTGCCAAAGTTTGCATTTAATATTCCAGGGTCTCAGTTTGTACAGTAAGTCAGGTCAGGGTAGAGACACTTGCTGCAGTTGGAGCAGTGACAACAGCGCCTGGAAGCATCAACTCTAGCTGCAGCAGGACACTCTGGGATCTTCAGCTGTAGAGTGAAACCAATGCATATCTTAGTACACATCTCAGAATATAAATCAGTTCAGAAACACCATTTGTAGAGATTTTCTCAGAATTTCTTTGTACTAAAATTATCACAAAGTTGTTGCATTTTATCTAATTCAAGACTAAACTTTGATTTTTCACATATTAGAAACCTCTTCCTTTGGACAGCAGTCTACTGAAATGATTGTTATAGAAAAGATTAGAGAAATTCGATTTTTCCCCAGCTCCTTTTGTTGTAAGGCATTTGACTTATGCTCTGATGTACAAATTCTCTTTATTCACTTTAGAGTCTGTTTTGTAATGTCTAATATTTGCTGTTATAGTCTATTGATATGATTACAATCTGGAATGTCAGCAAAAACAAACAATATCAAGAAACAAGCATTGACCACAGCACTCAACGACCTTAGGTCTAATTAATGCCATGTTGTCAAAATTAGCAACAGACTGGCCTTGAGATAATGATGACTAAATACATTGGGAACATCACCCACTAACTAGCAAATCTCAGCACCTTCCATAGGGAATATTAGAGCAATTAACAACAATTTTGCCTGACCACTGGGTGTCACTATTAATTCACATTTAGCTTTGAACATTACTAGGGGGTTTTTTGCCTGTTTCTTTATTTTAATAATAGTAGAGAGGTTTCTCTTTAAGGAAACGGTTAAGGCCAAGTAAGTCACATTAAAAACAGACTACATTTGCAGTGAAAAATCTTCATCAGGATATTTGAACATCATGTCTGCATGATGGTTCACAGTGTAATCAGCAGTGACATTTCTACATACAGCATTTACAATTCAACATCTAAAGTCAATGCCCCATATGTTTCAAGAGTGCAGTCAATGTTTACTATTATGGTTTTTTTGTAAATTATTCTCATGAGAAAATGACTTTTTTACTGTTTTGTTTTTTTTTTTGTAGACGTTAGTGTGTAAGCAAACATATAATAATGTTGAGACTGACCATTAAGAAACAATTCAGAAAAATAGAAAGTAAATTTGTATACCATACACAGGACATTAACCTTCTTTGAAATTCAGGAATGTGAATTACAACTGTGCTTTCAATTCAAAGAACCAGAAGGGAAAAGAGGATGATAGAAAGACATGTCTCAGTCTTTTGACTTTGTTCTCACTACAATTAAAAAAAAAGATTAATGATGTTATTATTATTAGAGTTCAAAAGAAAGTGATATCAGACATTATCTTCTTCCTTTGTCCTCATCTGAAGAAAGAGATTTTGCTCAAATGTCTGGATATAAGGAACTAAGGCCAACCTTAAGGCAAACTCTATAGGCATTTCCTCTTTTAAAATAATTCCTTGTATATCAAATGATTCTGAGCAAAAGCATAAGTTGTTTCCTTTTTTGGATTGCAAGGACAGTGTCCTGCAAATGCATTTTGAAACATGATATTAAGATTCTGCATGATTTTTTGCGATGGATTGGCAATGTTAATAGCTGTTCTATTTAGGAAAGTAAGATAAAGAAGAAATATATTGATTTGTTCAATATATATGAATGTAAAGATTCCTGTTTCCATTTCTGTGAGTTGCAAGCATCATCTTAATGGTGAAAAAATTATTGTATACTGGGAACTGTCAATTCAATGTTGGGTTTTTGTTCTCCAATCCATCAAAGCAAGCTCCTACCCTGTCTGCTCCTTTTTCACAATGGAAGTTGAGCATAGAGAACTTGTTTTCTGGGACTATATTATTATTATTATTATTATTACTATTATTATTATTATTATTATTACCGAGAGGAACTGGCTTTTACTATAGAGAGTGTTCAAGAAAAAAATGTGGATGCTACACTATGATGTTGTTATTCCTTTTCATTTGCTTTATCTTTTTATTTCACAGTGACAGGTTTCTGACAAATAGGAAACAATTTTGAATTTAGCTATCAAGCAATAAGTTTAAGATACAGCAAATGATCCAACTAAAGGAGAAGTTTACAACTCAAAAATTCCTTCCAGTTTTTATTGAATTATAGGCATTTTTAACAAACAACATTATTTTTGGATTGTCTGCACTAAAAGGTCTCAGTTCACTTTATCACAGCAGATACTCTCAAATAAAAATATTTCAAGTGTGTGACGCTTTTATATTTTTTGGAAGAAAACATCTTCAAAAGTATGCTGTGCAAACCCAAAAATAGTTCTAAAATATTTCTTATATGATATCTTCAAGGAGCAACAAACTAGGACTAAGTTCTTCAGCCTGTATGTGTACCTACTTGTACCAGTCAGCTAAGTATTACCTGCTAGATAATCTTTCCTGTTACACCTGTACCTCTCAAAGCCATATGTTTACAAAATAAAATATTGAACAAAATGCTTTTTGCACTAAGTGTCTTCACACTTGTAGCTAGTGTCCACCATCTTATGGAAGCAAAGGAAACATTGATAATATTCCCTTGATGCCTTGGCTACCTGGAATAGAGTAAGAGAAGATTAAGAGAATAAAAATAAGTAAGTATTAAAGGCCTTCAATAGATACACCTTGGGCGGTCAAAAGCATCTGAGATGGGCTACACCCAAGATGGACAATGATCACGAGTTTTTCAGACTGATGTAAGTTTGGTCCATTTACATATCAGGGGTTAATCCTCCAATTACAGCTTCAGGTTATGAAGTCAAATACTCTCAGCTTGCTCCCACCCAATTCGCTTTTGTTTATACTTTTTGGAGCTCGAGGCAGCAGGGTGTCTTTGGATCTCAGGATTGGAGGGATTGTTTTGTTTTACCAAAAAGCAAAGACAGTTAACTAACACTCTATATGGAGTTTGGAGTTATACACTAATGCAATATAGGATTTGAAAAACATAAAAGCTAAATCATAAGTCATCACACTTACAAGAGCAATTCCTGTGCATATGTGCTTAATAGTTTAAATAAATGTAGGGAAAAATACTTATTACAGATACTACCAGCACAATGTTAAATCAGGCTTAAAGCTTCTTGCCTTATCAGCTGAAATTCTGAGAAATTAGTGTGATTGGACTCCACCTCAGATGTTCAGCTTGAAAACTATTGATGTGAAGCAATATTTCTAATGCCAATACAGTTAGTGAAACCAGCACAACAACTGATCCTGTAGGCTATATATTAACTTAGTTCTGAAAGAGTTTGTGTGATATCAGTGTTTTTTCAGTTGATTGAATTGAGCAGTGATCATGTTTACTCAGACTTTCACTTGAAAAATATTTGCACAACTTTGAATTCATATTTTAATAATGAGGATCGCATATATTTGTAGAATAACTTATATTTCTATTGATATGACTGTTCAATTTATAAGCTCCTCAAGGCAGAGAATATTTCTTACGTACATATAAGATATTTATATATTATTGTCTGAACACAGAGAGGTATTTGACCTTAACAACAGAAACTTATACATACATGTGAAACATAAGGAATATATAATGACTGTGAACATGTAATATTAAGCTACTACCTCCCTTCATCTCTTGACACAGACATGCATAAACATACACACATGCAAAATATCTTTCTTTTCCTTTTTTGTTTAGTTTACTTTAGCCATCTTCATATTCCCTTTGCTTAAGAATGTAACAGAAACATAAAAATACAAACCATGTCAGAACATTGATTTCTATGCCTCGAAGCCTACAAAGTCATAATGAAATGGACTCCTCACACTTTACTAAGAAAAAGCTCTTCCTAATGCCCCAGGAGCCCTTTAGGCCATTGAGATGTCGATGCACATTATATTATCAGATTTATGTCATTCTGATAAGGTGGTCCACTTGAGTCTTTGAGCTAAAAGTAAGACATTAGGAGGAAGAAAGCAGCAATTTAAAGTTCCTAGTGTAAGGATAATTAGGGACTGGCAGGTATCCAGTGTCATTACCAGGACGCTGCTGTAGGGCAAATGCAACAGCTGCCTGTTTATTGCAGTGCTGCAAACATGGATCTGTCTTGGCTCTAACTGGTTTTATTTTTAGCTTACATCTGCTTCCTAATATCTTGAGTTTTTCAGAACTGTTCTTGAACTTGGACTTCTTCAGCTTTCAGCTGTTTAGTCCAAATTCCAAGTGAACTGCTTTCAGAGCTCATGTAATACACTTTTTGCAGCAACAGGACCTGTTGTTATTTTAGATTAAGTTTTGGGTTTGTTTCTCCATATGTTTAGCCTCTCAGTGTTCTGTTTCCATCTGCATTCTTTACAGTATCTCATGGCCAGATATCTATACTATCAGCTTACGAGTGACTAGTGAGGAGACTGGCTTTGATTTACCATGTTCTGAAAGCCACATGCAAATGTCAATGCTTGAAACTGGATCTGAAACTGAGAGCATTGCAACGCTTATATGGTATTTCATTTTGTAGAAGGGGAAGAAAAATAGAGGAATGTTCTCAGAACTAGCTTGTATAAGGTGAGCAAGCTACTCGTGGGGTATACACTGAGACCTGTCAGTAAGGAATGCTCTCAAATCTTCATCACTCAAGAGAAACATCACTACATCTAGAAACTGCAGGCAAGCTGTCAACTTCTAAATGCTGTCAAAGATCACAGGAAACAGAGGCTGAAATCTTCAGGATAGTTTGCAATCTCTTAAGAGCTTAGAATGATGGAAAGGTCACAATCTTAGAACGGCTCCTAATGAAACAAATCAAACTTCAGCAATTTTTGAGCCAAATAATGTAACTAAATGATTTTATGTATATTTATTTTCAAAAGTTTCTTGATAAAATAATAAAAAATTCTATTCAATTTAATAGTGCCAGAGAATATTCCCAGGTACAGAATAAAAGTATCCCCCACTACTTAAGTGTAACAATTCTCCTTTGATATGATTGTTGCCCAAGCCAAAATTCAGTCTTCCAGGCAGTTCTTGAGAAGGGTTTGGGAGTTAACAGAGGCCATGGAGAACTTGCAAAAGGTAGTTTGCAATTGTCCACCCTGCTTTGGAAAATAAGGGAACAAATATACTGGAAGGGGTTACTCTGTACCAGTTGGCCTCACTTCTAGAAAAATACACTGGAATTTTCTGGTGTTAACATAGTCACTGAACCTGTGAAACGCATGGTGGTAGTGTCAGGTCACAAAGTATTCATAAGGAAAAAAATAAGGTGTTATCAAATTAAAAGTTAGCTTTGTGACACTGTAGCGAAGGAAAGTTTAATGAGAGATGAAGCTAAAATCTGAGTTTGAGAGAGAAAGCCTATATGATGGGATGTCATATTCTGCTTTTACCAGGGGTATGCTATTAAGTTTTTGAGCTGCATCTTCAGGGCATCAAAGAGGCCAGGGATACTCCCTAGGGTCACCCTGATTTTCCTGCTATGAGTTCCCTCCTCTTAGACAAGAATTTGTGGTAGTACTTGACACTCACAATAGTTAATTTTTAACTCTTTGACTAAGTCATAAGAAAACTATTTCTGAGTAAGGAGATAAATCAATGCTGTAATAATGAAAGTGACTAAAATACGGTATAGATTTCCATTCAAATAGATAGTTAAAATAACAGAAGCAGTCGTCTTGAACTGGAGATCATATCATTCAAGTTTTCTCTTGACAGTGCTTGACTGGGTTTACTGCATCAATACTTGTTTTCTACAAGCTACACTGAACTTCTTTTTCTGTGCTTTGCCTGATGCAGGATATTTAAGTGGTAAAGGAAACAGATAAATGCAGACAGGCATAAGGATGACATTTCTTCTAGTTCTGTTGGAGAAGAGTGCTAAATGTTGGAAGGGAGTGACAGGAAACTTTAACATGCTGTCCAAACTCTAAATCCAGGAGTTCAGAGGCTGTGCCAGATCTCAGTATCCATGGCATATGGTCTACAAAGCTATTCTGGGGTAAGGCTGTGCCTTTTGTTCTGTGTGCAAATGCATGAGTATATTTTTGTATGTATATGTGGATATACCTACACACATAAAAATGCATACATATATGTGTATGTGTATATATATGTTATAGACAAACTGTAAATATATATGGACCACATACCGAGTCAATAACTTTCTCAGCAAATCCTTATAGCTTACTAAACAGCTTCTGTTTTGTGGAGTACTGCAAAATTCAATGTGTCTAAGGTATCTCTTTTGATAGAGAAATTAATCATACTTGGTAATAATATGGAAGCGGCATTGTGACCTAGAGATTTGAACAAAAATGTTTGGTTTTCATTCTGTACATTTTTTTTCTCTCTACAACTTTGCACTAACCATATTTGAAAAAAAAGGTCCTACAACTGATGCAAGTAATCCAAGTGTAACTTAAACAAGTATTTACAACCTATTGGGGAAAAAAATAATTAAAGAAGAGCAAGGTTTATTAAAAAGTAATTTTTTTAATCATCTATTAAATTATGTGGCTTTTTTTTCATGAATATATTATGTCCAGGAATTGTCTCCAATTTTTTTTTTTTTTTTTTTTTTTTTTTTTTTTTTTTTTTTTTTTGTTGTTTGTTTGTTTCATTTAAAACACATAAAACTCTTCTTAAATCTTTCACATTCCTCTCTGGAGTAACAGTCAGGAATTCATGGCTCAGAATCAAGAGCAAAGTGCAGACAAATGAGTGATACCAGGGCTTAAACCAAAGTCTTCATGAACAGATTGTCTAACAGACTGGAGTAATAATCTTCAGAGTCACCATGCTGGCTTGCAGATTGCTGTTTTAAGTGGCTTGGATTATTATGGTGATTTGGCAGCAGTCCTTAAATCAGAGTTTGGGCTTTGGCACACAGATATACTACCTGAACTTAATTTAATTCTCCTGGATAGAGAGTACACAAGCAACAGAAGAAATTCTTCTGGTTGAAACTGAAGTTAAGACAACAACCTGACTAATTTAGTATCAGAATTTGTTTCACAGAAAAAATCTTACACATCTAATCAATTCCCCAAGAGTAAACGACAAATCAGTTGGTTCATTTACATGTAATAATGTGTATTATAAAATCACATTGATTGCTAATTATGAATCAAAGTGTGTTAGTTTCTACAAAACCTTAGTATTAGAGTATTGAGAAATAGGAAGCTGATTAGTGGAGAAATAAGTATCAGTGAGGCATGGAAGAACTAAGTGGTAAATGTCATTTTAACAGAGAAACAGAGTGGAGTACATACTGCATCATTAAAAAAAAAAGACATTATTAAATGTCTCTGACACTTCAGGTTCTCACCTGTGCAAGAATGACATAGTAAATATCAGAATTTTACCAGTACATGAAATTAGCCCAGTAAGATGAATAACGTTTATGTTGTTGCTATCTGAAAAATGTGTATGTAAGTTTATGGGTCATGTAGGCATCATGAAGGTCAGGAGGTGAATTTATGCTGAAACAAAACAGAATTATGTTGATCTGAGTGGTCCCCACTTTATTTTTCACAGGAAGCGTTGACATGGATGTAATACCTTTGGCACAATCAATCAAAGCAGACCATAACCTGATTTGCAGATGCATGGAAATAGTTTACCATGTAATTGCTAAAAGGAAAGGTACTGAAGGTATAGTTCACTGGCACAATAATAATGGCTAAAAAAAACCCCAACCACCAAAAAATGGCAAACAATAATAAAGGCATACTTTGATGTTTTGTGACTTTTAAAAACAATCTGCTGTTGTAGTTGGAGATTTGAAAGGTGAAAGATAATTTTTCTTTCCTTCTGTAACCCTGAAGTGAAGGGAAAAGATTTGTTAATGCAAGCAGGTGGCCTACACATCCTAGTTATTATGCATAATCCATTATACAGAGAGCAATACTCATCCTGTAAATTGAATATCACAAAAATAGAAAAGTTACAGTTAGAATCAGACAAAAAAATTACCAAGTACCTTTGGTGGGAAGTACCTACTGAACTGCCCACTACCGATATGAATATCAAACTAAAACCATGATGACACATCAGATTGGTTGGCAATTAAGCACAAAGGCCTTGCTATTGTATGTAAATTTTATTAATTTGAGCTGCATGGAAGTGCCTACTGGCTAAATGTGATGTATTTGGACTGAAATGTCTTTGCTTAACAATTCACTTGCTTTGAACCTGATAAAATTGTGGCTTTATTGTAGATATGAGCATAAGTGTATGTATTTGTTCTTAATCAAAATGTTAGTATGATAATGAAGAAAAATGCAAATTCATAGTACTGAAATTACTGAGTTCTTCATCAGGGTGCTATCTTTAAATATGCACCCTGTACCTCAGTACAAAGGAGGCATGGATCGAGCTATATGGCAATGTTTTTACAAATTGCAAGAAGAATAAAAAGAATTGCATGTGCTGAAAGTGATGAATAGACATAACCCACCATCTCAGAAAATGAAGCAATCTGCAATCATCTACTCTGAAAAAATCCCATGACTTCTCTTAAAACAAGCAGTGTGCATTTTTTTCCTAACACTTTTCCAAAATAAATGAGATGTGGATGTGAACAAGAAAAATAACACGTGTTGGGATCTGTATTAACTGATATGAATATGAGAAAATGTTACAGGCTTAGCCTAAGGTATGCAAAACTTTCAAATTGTGAAGTTGGATTTCAAATACATGGTGAAATGCGTGCATCTTCAGGTAAAAGAAAAATTTAGATTAAATATAAGGGCTGAATATACTTTCTTATACGCAGTATGAAAGGAATAGTAATTTCACTGAAGATAGTGGAACTGTATCAAGAAAAAAACCAGTACAAATAGGAACAGAATCATGCCTATAGCACCTAAAAGCATAAACCAGCCTATAAGCTTGTTTAACATATGACAAGGCTAGAGGCAATTTGGAGTCTGCCAGCACTGCTCCCCGTGGAATATGCAAAATAGTTAGATGCTACTGCTCAAAGAACATTTTCCACAGCTTAGCATATGGTTTAAACTTTCCAAAGAGAATATGCAGCATAACACATTTCTTTGTTTTAACTTTCATTACTTAGCATGTGTTCATTAATACGAACATGCCTCTAACCAATATAACCACCTAAACCTTAACTTCTTTGTGGTCAGTGGGTTACCTTCTGTTATGTCAGTAGCAACAGGATTGGACCACGCAGTGCTTTATACAAGCAACGTTGTTAGAACTAACAAAGACATTATCAAGGCTAAGAATGTGTTTGATTCTGGCTGTTTGTTTTTCCTGAAAAAATTCCCGTAGCTAATCTTTTGCAGGGAAAATATGTAGAGTATATTTTTTCAATGTTGTTAATGTAAAACCCTGTCCTTTCTACTTTGGTCTAATCTACATAACAGACTGATTATTTCATGAGAAGTTACTTGAACATTTTTAGATTGCAATTCTATTTCAGTTAATTATATTTTATTTGTTTCTCTTTGATCCTTTTCTCACAATTAGACTATTAAAAGTTTTTTGTATATACTCATTCTAGAAGTGTTTTTATAAGGGATTTTCAAATTAATTAAAAACAAACAAAATCAAACAAAAGATCACAAACCAAACCAACCAACCAACCAACCAACCAACCAAAAACCCCTTTCTCATAGTTATAATTTGAAACAAATTATTTTTAAATAACCTGATTTTCTTTAAAATAAATTTATTGTCCAGAAAGGGTCACAGGCATTTTTGCAGGAGTAGAATAATACTTTCATGACAATCTTCATGACTGTTTTCACAGATAAGGTGAAAGATATTTCTGAATTGAAAGCATCCTTCATACTAGCTCACATAGTGAAACTGTCTATATTTTGAACTGTCAATATTAGACAAAAAAGCAAAATGTAAAGGTGAGGAGTGTCTTGTCATGTTGCTGAAAGTGCTGTTTATTAAAAAAGCTAAACAAATAATTTCTGTAAATTAGAGTGATTAATATATATATTTCTGTGTATTTTCATTTTCCTCCAAATTATGTCCAAACAACACTTCCTGGGATGGCATCTCCACTGCTAAAACATCTTATATACATCCTTTTAATTACACTTCTCAAAGACTGTCCTAATAGTTCATCATTTACTCCTTGCACAGTCGATGACTGAGAGTACTCTGAGTTGTCTGAGTGACAGATGGTATTCACCATACTCTTTTTTTTTTTTTTTTNGGTCCCCATTCTTTTTTTTTTTTTTTTTTTTTTTTAAGATGAGAACTACAGAAAAGAAATTATAGTGGGAAAAGTCCAGAAAAAGCAAATCCTGCCTGCTAGTATCTGCATTGAAATCAGCTTAAGGGCCAACATTTCATTTGTTTTTAATCAACAGGAGACATGAGAAAGCAGAACTTGCTAAAAATACTTCTGTTAGCAATAGCACTGAATGTTCTTTAAAATTACCTTCTTTTAAATCATTAGAATTTCCATTTCTGAATGTCTTACTCACTGACTAATTTCCTCAGCTATTACATACTGCACTTGGAGGGAAAAATGTTTCTCAACTGTCCTTGGAGTTACTCAAGGCATCACCTAATGTTTTTTGGCTATCTTCCTCTGATAGGCATGTTTCTTCAGACTAATTAAACTCTTCCCTTAAAAAATCTCTCTACAGGACATAATTTTAACTAGTCCTTTCTACATAGTTTTGAAACCTATTTTTTCAAAGCAATCAGAATGACTATGAAAGCCTGAGCCTACACAGTTTCTCTTAAATAATGTCCTCATGTTCGAAAGCTAGGAAAGAGGAAACTCTCTTTAAAAAGATATTTTAAAAAATAGAAGATCAATATCAGCTGTGTTCCAGTTAAAGAATAAAAAATGGAACAAATATTGCCACTAAGCCCAGCTTTGTTCTCTTTAAACTGCGAGAAATTAGTGTTTAGCAATGACACAATCTATACTGTATGACATCTGATGTCCCTATGTGGTGTAAATGTTAGACTGCCAAGATGATGCCTGCAGAAAACAAATAACCAAAAGTACTTTACAACAAAAAATAACGTAGAAGACCTCAAAAGAATTTTTTCCAGAAACACTTGTAATGTTTAAATCCCTAATTCTTAATTTCAGAATTAAGAGTTGATGTCTTTGTCTCAGAATACTGCTTCTGTTTCCTAGCATAATTTCTAGACCTGTATAGTACTCTTCCCTGGTTGTTTGGTTTATTTAATTTTGTTTTGCAAGAAAAGAGTATACTTTACACAAAACAAATTATTTAAATGAAACAATAATCATAAACTAAAGAGAAACCTCAAAACTTTACTTTCCATTCCAGCATGAGCACCATCACTGTTGTATCTCAATTACTGTCTAGAGATAGCAGTCAAAGCTGCCTGCAGGTCTTCAAGCTCAGTTATGAGTCTAACTCAATCTATGGTGTTTCCAGATTGGTGGATTGCACCTTGAGCCATTGCTTGATATTATGCACTCTGGGATTTTCTACTCATACAGATGGTTGTGGTTATCATAATGAAAGCCACTGAGAAATATATTTTGAATATTTTTATCACTTCTGCCAGGGAAGAAATTACAACAGTGGTATAGGATAATAAACCTGAAAGATAGAGAAAGACCTGTCTTTTCTCATAAAAGCATATATTTTTAAAAGCGTGTAAAGCTAGGATGCAGCAACAAAAAATGTTTCTAAGTTCAGTGGAGCAGAGTGAGACATATATTCACTGCAATTAACCAAGAGTAATATTGTACACAGTCACACATTCAGATAGATATTTTACAGTATTATTTTAATCTAAACCAGCTGTGATTTGTATCCAAAAAGTCCCTAAGATTTTAGGGAATCATTCTAAGAATCTTAATCTGCATTCTGATGACTTTTATAAGTATTACAGTAGGTCTCTTGAGTGTAAATATGGGCATTATATCCCAGCAATAAAAATACTGTATTTCAAGACATAATGAAGGAAAGTTTTAAGTACTAAAAGCTGCTTGCAGTTTACTGACATATAATAATGACAGATATTCCAATAAAAATAGGGCAATAGAAATAAGACAATAATAGTTTAGTATTTTATGCCAAAAAAAAGCAATTTTTAATTTTTTTTTTTACTTTAAAGGTCCTCCTGTCAAATGATTTTCCATCTACATAAGCTTTGTGGATAGAATGTTGTAAAATTTGTTTAATCTTCTAAAACAAAACTGTAATTCACTATTATCATTAAATAATATCTTTTTATTCCTACAATAGTTTCTTTACTCATACCGTACACTTTTAGCTTTCAATTTAGAAAGCTCTTATTGCAATTACAGCCTCAGAAAAGGATGGAATTAAAAGGATGAACCCTGGACTGAGAAGAAATATAGATACAAAAAAAAATAATATTTTTGAAATTTCATATTTTTCAATTATATTTTCGAAAAAAAATCAGGGATAAAAATTATGTTTTCCTGTCTTTTCATAACTTAATGAAGAACACATAAATCTGATGCAAAAGGAAGAGCAATAAAACCAAATGAAAGCTATCAAGTGTTACCATACTGTATTGCACTGAAATGTCATAAACCCTTTTATAAAGACAAATTTCCCCTCAAGTGCAGTAATACAGTCAGAGTGGAAAACAAAATGATCTTTGGTTTATATACTTCTTACCCTCAGAGGAAAAATACCAAAAGGAGTTCTGATGTTGTTCATAAAAGATAAAAACCTTCCAGAGGGGAAATTTCCTCTTTAGTGCTGGGGCAAGGTAGAATTGGAAAGCAATACGAGGAGTAATGGACAGAACAAAATGAAATCAGATTTTAGAAAAGAATACTTTGATGTGAGGGTTTGGGATTTTTTTCCAGTTACAATGTTATCATTTTATTTCCCAAGCACTCACTTTTGCAGGATCCTCCTCTCTCTAGGGTAAGCGAAGTTTTTTTTTGTGTTTCTGTTCCTGTGCTGATTCTGCAAGCTGGTATTGATTAGCTTACTAATGAAAAAGGCCTCAGGTGTAATCTGCAGAGGTTTATTTTGTTCTCTTTATCTCTTGTATAATGGTTATGAGCCTGGAGTCATTCCAAATTCTGATACTTCTTTTGGAGATCATATCAATCATGTAATTAAAGTGTGTTGCAACCACCTTTGTAAGTCTGCTAGACTGAAAGCCACGATCTTTAAGCACTTGCTGAAAATCAGTGCTATACTCTTTCCACTCTGATTTGACTTGTGAATATTTTTCTAGCTGAATTTTCTTGACATCTTTCAGTTATTGCACATAGCAGTCTACAGCTATTACAAACCAACTAACTAGATTACATATTGTATTGAATTATTGTATTCATACTCAGAAAGTTACCATAGTTTCCATGATGCACGCTAAAATACAAATTTGTTTCAAGATGACCTTAAAACTGCCATATTATTGATAAATATCCCAAAAATTTTAGTAAGTGAAGCTCATGACAAGTAGCAAAGAGAAAAATCTGCAGAGAACACTGATGCTTTATTAACCTTTTAAGTACAGATTCAGACAAGTAAGATGTTTCATTGTCTTACCTGACCAGCAGTGATGTTATAGGCCAAGACATTCAAAAAGTGACGTAACAAAGGACCAATTGAAGAAGCATCTCCTTCCAAACAGGCAAAAAAAGATTAGAGGGACACTCTAAGGTGTCTCAACTAACACTAGATGCTCTCCTGCAGACAACGAAATCAAATTGTTTTCCATTGACATAGTTTTCCATAGTAATAGCTGTTTTAATAGAGACATTTCTAAAATAAAAAGTGTTATGGTACTTCCTGCTCTTATGCTGACCCAAACATCAAAACACCAAGCATTACAGTCCTCCTGGCAGACATTCTATTGAGAAGAAAAAATAAAGGTGTGATTACTAACTAACTTGGTGTTAATTTTGCTTTCTAGGCAATGTAATAGTTATTTTTGACCGGCAAAAATTTCTATAAATTTTTTACTCAAAACACTAAGTTTACAAAATTACTGTGGATATAGAACAATTAGAATTTCATGATGGTATTAATGAGTGAAACAAAATGCAAAGGGAAAGATCATTTGAGCACTTTCAAAGCAGTACTTTGCCTTCTCTCATTTATTCTCATTTCGCATATGTGTTGTCTCACATTTTCCATATGAGTTGATGAGAACTAATTCTCATACAGAAAAGCTAAAAAATACCCGAAACACAGACATTATCTTGTTTAGATCATGAAACACATTCAGTTTGAGCAATACATGACACTCCTTGTCATCATATTAGTGCTTCGAGTGTTTGACCTATATGTCTGGAATCACAAAAGATGCTTTGGGATAGCAAACATATCCACTATTTAGTAGACATGACAAAGGACATACTTTCTGGGATGAAGATGGAGATGAGTTGCAATATTCTTTGTCATCTCAAAACCCACAAGGCACCAATGTATGGCCAACTGAATTACCCTCTTAATCCCCTGGGTAAAATTTTAGATTTTCTTAAAGCTGGGTGTTCAACATTGGTTTAGGCACTGTTAATTATTTTGCCAGTTCTCCGTCTATTTTCAGGTCTAAATCTGAGTGTTTATGTAGGAGCTAGGTATTTGAGTATCTACTCCAGTCACTGGAGTAGTTGGTCAAGATAGCTAATGAAACTGAAAAAGCATGTCAGCTCAGCACATCAGAACAAAATTTGGACTGAAAATTGGTATTTACTGCCTTTTGAAATGTCTTAGCATATCCAGGAATGCAACTATTGATGAACAAATATGACAATCTAAGGAAAGGAAAGTTTATAAAATTGATTTATGGTGCCTGAGATGTACTACCTATCCTAGTGCTTATATTGAGTGCTATAGATTTTTGGGATTGTGCTTTCTCTTCATCTATAAACTATTCTCACCATCCTTTTGCACTATAACAATTTTGCATGAATAGAGAAGTTAGTCTGATGAACTATTTAATTTATACTTTAGTATGTAAGATAAGTGGAATTAATTTTGTTAATATGGCTTAAATACATATTATTAATATAAAATTTAAAATTATATTTTTAGAGCATTTTGAATCAAAACTTTCATTTAAGCAATTTAACTGCTAATGCAAAATGCCATCAGGCAGTGTTCTGAGACAAAGACAGGATTAGAATGTTGAAGTAAATATAAGATACTTGTGATTCAGTCTGCAGCTATCTAACAATAGCTGTGCTGTGGTGCATGTTTAGTTTAATTCATTGTTTTATTGTATTGATTTGTTGTTAAACCGGTGTTAACGGTTCATTCCAATGTACCCCTATGTTTCCCCTAAGTTGATTTGTCCCTTAGTTGTAACTGCCCCTAAGCTGTCCTTCATTGCATTCCCCTCCTTTGTTCCAGCACCTTCCCTGTCTTTGTTGCCCTGCCCCTTGTTCCTGAATCTTTCCTGTCAATCCCACCTTGGGCCAATCCCTGATTATACCTCCCCTTTGGAAATCCCCTAAATCTTGATGCCCCATTGGCCCATGTGACCTTTGTCCCTCCCATGTATTTTCCATTAGTTTATGTACTGTAAACCAATACAGCTCCTCCCCTTTCCCTCACCTATTGGTTGACCATTTGTATCTGCCCCCAAGACTTTGTATAAAAACCCCTGTACACTTGTGTTCAAAGTCTTTTGTCACAACTCTTCTGGAATAAACTTCTTTGGAGCTCAAACAGAAGGCCTCTTCCCCATCCTTTTTCCTGCCCCCAGCACAAGAACATCTGGAGCCGCAGAGCAAAAGCCCTACAGCTGGCTGCACCCTGGATTGCGCAGCTTTCTGGGGGCAGCCCACTCTTGACCCAGTGCCAGGAGCTGGCTGAGCAAGAGCAAAAAATCTGGCACTGTGTCACAGCTGAATGAAAATGTTTAAACTATTACATTCAAAAGACTGTGAATATTATTTTGCGTTTCTTAACTCTCAGAATCACAGAGGAACAACACTCAGAATCTAAATCTATGACAAAAATGTTGAAAGAAAAATCCACATTCTTTTAATTCAAGTGCTGGACAGAGTACGCTATATATGTCATCCAAATTAATTTTTTTTTTTTCTGATTTTTTAGATACTTTTTAAAATTTAATTTGGTCTATCTTATCTTAGTTGCCTAGGGTTTCTATAGAGACATATATCACAAAAAAGACAAACTGGGGAAAATCAGAACGGGTAGAACATATACATACTTAGATAAATTTTCTAAATACAACCCAGAAACTTGTTTCTTAGAACAATGTTATGAAAGACAAAAAGATAAAAAAGAAAGAATGTTGGCATGATTTTAATGTGGCACCTTTGTTTTAAAATAATCTTTTAAGTACTTTCTGAATAATTTGTTAGACAACTCTCAAGAGAAGCTTCCATTTTTGCCATCACATACAAGCCTTTTAGGAACAAGTGTGAATATAATTTCTTTAGTCACTTTGTGATTATAGTAGTGGCATTGATAAACTATGTCCTTGGCAGACAACAGTGATGATCGAGCTGCTTTTTTTCTTGACAATTTATCATATTACAACCTTCTCTGGAAGTGACAAGTTATTGCTTTTTGGATCCCTAAACTTTGTAGTGTTTGTTGCAAACATTAACTTTTTTAATAAACAGTTGCTTTATAATATTGACTGCTATTTTTCAACAAACATTTATTATACCTGTACCACTGGTTTTCCACTAAACAGTTGCATGCTGCCCATTCATTTTACTTTGGTGTGTTGAAACAGCATATAGTATATGGTATACAGAATTCAATAGGCTCATAGTCTGCACCCAGGAAAAGGACCCCACTCTTTACACAGTTTTCTTCCACAGACAAATTAGACCTCAAACTATCATATTAAATGAATAAAAATTAGGCGATGCTTAAAATAATTATGAGTCAAAACAATTCTTGGAATAAAGGCAGCCTTCATGCAGACAATTCAAGGACCTCTGCTTACTTCTAATATACCTAGAAGATTTTAATATATATTGTGACTAAATAGATAATAATTTTGGATGAAATGTGAAGGAAGATAGAATACCTATTAATGAAAGCATCATAGATTTAGCATATTTGACAATATGTACAATATTCGGGGGACTTACATAAAAGTTCGTATTTTTTACTTGGCTAAAGTACAACATTAAAATTTTTATGCACAACTATTAAATTTAGCAGACTATTTTATTTTTTATGCTTTTCCAGAGAAATTTTTCACTTCATTGTTATAGCAGATGGGGTACATTTGACAAAAAATCTTTAAAATCACAAAAAAAATTAATTTAATAGTGTGTAGCAAAATCCTTCCTTTTTCTACTGAAGTGATTTCTCCTAAACTATGAAGAAAATATGTCTTTACACAATTTTTGCCTTGACAAATGGCCTCAGCCACTTATCTGTTCAGTCAACCATCATTCAACTTAGACCTTTCGCTTATTGTAGCGCAAATTGTGTTTGAGAATTGCTGCATTCACATTTGTTGTCTCATGGTCATGCCTGTTTCATAAACAACTTGTTCCAAACCTTCAGAACTTTCTGAATAATTTATATTTCTCTTTTCCCTGAAGAAATTTCTATAACAAGAAACATATTGTCTCCTTTAGTGTTTTCAGATCATCTCCATTTGCTGGGGGGTAGTTTATGGGCAAGTGCTTTGTGACAGCTCTTAAGCTACTAGGAAAACAAAATATTATTTCTTTTTTTATTCCTGCTTACAACATCTATCTCTCCAGCTGAAACAAAAATAAAAATTAAAGCATATAAGCAAACAAACAAGCAAAGAAGCCCAAAAGATATCATAATATTTCTTGGGTAATTTGTAATAAACTTTTAGTTAGAGAAATTTATATCACCTGTAATGGTTTAGCACAGTTTCTTGAAACCAAAAATATAGGGGATTTTTGTATTTTTAGACTTTCAATATGCTTTGTTTGCAGTAAGAGATAAGGGTATATGGAATTGTAATGTAGATCATCAATGCCTAGGGCTAAAAGCTCTTGAAGAGTCCTTCCTCTCATGCATTGTCTCATTCAAATAACTTTTATATATTTTGGGGTAAAATTCTCATCTAGCTAAAGTCCCTAAAAAGAAGCTTTTCTACTACTCATTTTCTCCTTAAAGTCTTCAAGAAAGTGCAGCAATGTCAAACACAGACGCAAGTGTCTGAAGAGGCATCATTTTCTCTCAATGTGAGCAATGATTTCCTGTGCATAGGAAAAGGTATAGGACTTGGCCCCTATTAGATTTTGCTCTGTGCTGGAATAGAAATTGTGATTAGCTTTAATTGTTTAACCTTAATGTCTTTTATAATTTATCAATTTATTGCTTATTTCTCTGTGGCTCCTAGCTTTCATGAGTAATTGGTATTCTAACTTGTCTTGTAATCTTTACTGGGTTTATCACACAGTTATTCAGAAATGTCTATTGGCCTGAGGGGAATTTGATGTGATGCATTTTAGGGCTGAGTTGTATTTGCTGGTTGAAAAATGCAGCTGTCTGAAAATATCACATCAAAATACATATAGGTTTATTTGGTTTCTCTTTTCTATTTTAATTTTTTTCTCATTTTTTTCTTTTTCTTTTTTTAATTTTTGTAAGGAATGTTGAACTTTGTTTTGTCTGTCAATAGATTCAACAAGTGATTGCTTAAGATAATGGGAATGATAATCTTCATGGGTAAAATAATGCATCAGGTTACTTTTGAAGCAGCACAAAAATAAGGAAAGAAACAGCTTAAAAATCACTTCATGTGTGTTTGTGCATAGCACTCACAATAATTTTGCTTGCTTCTAAATTTAACTTTCTTTGTATATCACATTTTTTTTAAAAATTAGCATTCAAAATCTTCAGCTTTAACAACATGTATTTCGCTACACTGAGATAAATAGGAAGGTTAAGCTAATGAGGAATTCAAGGCTAAGAACCAGCACCTTATTGACAGTACGTTGAACAGTGGCTCATAAAACAGTTGGGATTTGACTTTGGTGGAAAAGCCATGTCATGGCAGGAAAAATCTGAAGGTCTGTAAGGAAAAAGTTATTTTTTCATGTAATTATCCAAATACTTTTAATCTAATAATCGAGCTAATACTTGTGCAATATATGGTTTGGAGAAGTTAAGTTAGAGGTCAAAAATCAAGTCTGCCTTTAGAAATCTTTTGAGAGACTTGAAAACTTGAAAGGCCTTGCAGGAAACCTCCTCAACAAGTGCATGCAGCTAAGACATACACAACTGATAATAACAAGAAATTAATCAGGGGAAAATATGGGCCTTATTTAAATTAAAGGAGGAAGTAGTCTGAAACTAGCAGATTATAGTCTGAGTAGTCCCAGTCGATGGAGATAAAATAAAAAGGAAAACAACTCTTGGAGAAAATACAGTGTTTCTGTTAATGGCAGAAGCAACTTGGGCTGACAATTTAAAGGCAGTGCAGGGTTATCGTACCCTTCTGCATTTCACCAGTTCTGTAGTAATAAAAACCAGACATGTAGTATATAGCTTTGAAAAACCCAACCCAACACAGAAATGACAACCAAACCCATAATGTTTCCATTCTGACATAAATTCCCTGGTTTTGTAGACCTTTTTTGGATTCTGCTTGCTATTCCTACAATTCAGTCCTGCAGTGTTTGAATGACAGAACTATGGAAAATGCAGATTAAAAGGCATTACCTGATTTATTTTAACATCATTCTCAAAGCAAAAATAGATTCCAAGGTAGATCAAGATACCTGTGAACTTTTCCAAATTAACTTTTTATATTTCCAAGAATGATCAATGTGTCTAAATATGTTATTGTTCCACTGTGATTTTTTTTCCCACTATGCAATGAGAATTTTTGTTGCAGCCTGTTGCTTCCATTATGAAAAACTGAATTAAGTCAGCTCCTATTTTTGCTGTAATCACTTTGTTAGGTAAGGGAAGGCTGCAGTAATATTTTTCCTGAGCTTTCCCTTCTCAAAGTAAAACAAACCAAATTTCTTCAGCCTTTCCTCATACATAATCTGGTCTGGAGCCCTCACTGAACTAATGTTTTAATTTTAGGCTTTTTCAGGTCTGTCAGTCTCTACATCTCTGAAACCTGGAGGCAATGTTACAAATGCAACTTCACCAGGGCTGAGGAGAGGTGACTTATTAGTTCTCTCAACCTGTTTGAACTAAAATTTAAATTGTCATTTGGCCCTCAGTGCCTTTCGCAAGTCTCTTACCAGCCTGCACTGATGTCAGAGCATGCCCTGTCTGAGCAGCCAGATTTCACATTTGTCTTTGCTGGAATTCATGATGTTTCTGTTAACCCAATCCTCCATCTTTTTGAGGTACCTCTGAATGGCAGCCCTGATATTCAGCACACTAGACAGTCCCCCTAGTTTGGCTTTGTTCACAGATCTAATGATGATGTATTTTGTCCCACATTCCAAATTGTTGATGAAGAGATTAAAGAGTGGTATTTCCAGTACTTACCCAAGCATGACATTCATGGCTCACTACCAGTTAAGACTTCAAAATCATGATTGCTGTCCTTCAAATGCAGAGTCAAAGAATAGTTCTGTGAGTTTTTCATTTGCCTTGTTGTCCACCCATCCAATCCTTATTTCTTCAGTTTTACGAGGTTACTGTGTCAAAGCCTTACTAAAGTCAAGGTAAATGATATATACTACTCCTTTTAGGTACTCATTTTATCAGGATTTACTCTTCCTCACTATTTCTCACTTTTCCTTTGTATCTTGTCTAAGAATTTACCTCCTAATTTTCCCTATGACTGCCATAAATCTGAATTGTCTATTAGATCAGATGGTTTAAAATGTGGAAAGAAATTTCTTATTAGATAAATTTGTGTATGGTACTCCAGAAATAGGTGGAATTATCAAGCTGTACAAGATGGACATCACAGAAAACCAAGAAATTTAACACAATAATTTTATACTGGCATAAATGGTGACACAATGTTAACATTCTCTTAGCAGGAGAGAAAATGTCAGTCTTCATAACCAGCTGCCTCAAGTAGCCCTTCTCAAAACAACCTGGGGAACACTACAATTAGGATAGTAATGGAATCATAAGTCAACAAGAAATAGCTAGCAGTCCATCTGAAGAATCTCATATTGCATTTGACTTTTGCACAGGTCTTAACATTGATATCAAGAGGAACCCTGGCAGCATGTACTCAATTTGGTTTCACAACAGATATTCAGGTACAATTCCATTTTTTCTTTACCCTTTTTTTTTTAACATCTTACTCTTCTCTGTACTATAGGAACCTGACCTCTCCTTTGAAGACAAGAACAGGGATCAGTATGTAAAAGTATGCCTGAATAGCTGCAGAACAGGAAAGAACATCTTCTTTTCTTCTTTAACTGTGATAATCTCCCAAAAGGGCTGGAAACACAACTGGAGACGTGTTTCAGAAGCTTACATTAATAAATGTGAGGTGTTGTTGTGGTTTTTGTTCTGTTTGAAAAGTGTGTCTTCATGTTTTTCATGAAGGTAGTGTAAAATTTTTACAGTAACAGCTTGCAAAATGACTTTTTAGTCTACTAGTATAAAAGCACTAACACTCAATTTACCTGCATGCCTCAGAATGCAAACAGTTGTATAGCTCGATGTAGTTCATATCTCTTCATGTCACCCATTCTTTATGAAGTTCTCTCAACATGCCATGCATTAAAGATCCCTATTCATGCAGTAATTTGTGTTTTGGAAGTAATCATTATGGTGGGTGGCAATATAGTTTTATAAGATGCAAAAAGGCAACCTGCTTGTGAAAAAGATAGAAATGTAGGTCAGGACATTTCTTAGAATACAGCTTGCTTTTTTTTTTGTACAACTATTAAACAACATTAAAAATAGTTCTGACAATCAGATATGGTTCTTTCTCTTAGGCTGATTTGCTAATATTTTTGACATATCTCATTTTCAAATGTCAGTGACCTTTCCTCCAACATTAATAGTTTGGACTCCATACTTAGGACAATTCCCATTTAGAAAAAAGAGTGCTAATATTTTAATTCCAGTTAAATTGTCAGCTCCTTTTGTGTCCCACTGTAAATTCTTCAGGCAGAAATTTGTTACTTGAGCTGTAGTGTTAAATGTTAACTGGTTGTCTGGTTGAAGATAAAACACTTGCACTTAATTTTCATTGCTAATAGAATAAACAGAAAGGAAAAAGATAAACTTTTGATAGCAAACTGTTTTTTTTTTTTCTTTTCCTTACAAATGAAGGATTTTTTTAAAGGAGTACTACAGTCTTAATTAGAAGAAATACATAAAAATATTTTGAACTAAAGCCATATTTGAGCCACCAGAAATACAATATTTAATACAAATCTTCACTTTTAATGCAGGTAGTATAGAAAAAGTTAGCAAATTTTTGAAAGATACATTTAACACTGCTTTCTGATTGCAAGAACTTAAAGTTTTTAGTCAGGGGATAATTTTTTGCTAATCCACCGAAAGTCTTCTTAAGCACATCTTATCTGAAATATATTTCTGAAAAAAAAACCAAAAAACAAAACAAACAGAAACCTAACTTTAGTGTGGACAAAGTCAAGAAAAATGCCTGCTAAACTCTCCAAAATTTTGCATGAAGCATTAAAACTATGGCAAAGGACAGAATTTATGTTCATTACTCTAGAAAATGAGAATTGGATTTAACTGACCATATAGGAGACTCACTGGGAAAAAATGCAGGTTTGTGTAAAAGGTCCTAGGATCCTGGTGGACAGTGTGTTGAACATATATTAGTAGAGTAGCCTTGCATCAAAGAAGGTTGATGAGATATTGGACTGTATTACCAAGAATGCAGCCATCAGGTCTGTCTTAGTTTAGAAGAC
>VXBS01007367.1:0-10201 GCA_013400255.1 Sitta europaea
GTGGCTGGCCTGAAGCATCTCTCTCCCTCTCTGTCTCTGTCCAGGGCTACAGCAGAGGCAGAGCCCAGCCCAGGCCAGCAGCCGAACAGAACTCTGTGTCAGCAGATGTTCCTAAAAGCAGTTGAGCCCTACCTGGCCCGTGTGGCCTTTTCCCCTCCCCCCATTCAGCTCAGGGCCGAGTGGGGAAGGTGTTCTCTCTCCAACAGCCAGAAATGAAAAAGGAAGCTTCCCGGACTTCCTTTCAAATGTAATAAGACCTAGAAAACAAAGTGCTTTCTCATTGGTCCAGTAAAATGTCAATCTCAAAACAAGCCAGCTCACTTTCGTGGGCTGGTCAAACTAACACAGATGTTTATTGTCAACTGGGAATGTCACCTCCATGGCACCGAAATAACTCACCACCAGACAAGATGTCCTGATTGAGTTATTTCACCAATTAGAAAATTCATGTGAGGGGGAAGATGCCTTGAGCTATTGAACCAGCTGATAGGCAGAACAGATAAACTTTCCTGTGGTAGGGGGAAGTCCTGCTACAGTGGGATGTGGGACGATATAGGTCAAGCCCTGAAGGAATACTCTGCCCTGATAGTTTGGAATTTTCCTCCTGAAGAAATTCAGAACCCAGCTGAGGTAGGAAAATATCTGAAAAAATAATTGCAATGACAGCTCCAAAGTGAGGCAGCTTACTGCACTGTGCTGGGCTCTGGCTAATGCTTATCGCGCACTGCTCGATACCATACAGCAGCAGCTACAGTCAGAGGGGAAGGAGAACAAATCAGCAAACACCAGTCTCTCAGGCTGCAGTAAAACCAGACAGGCAGCCTAAGCCAATAGAAGTCGCCCCTGTCCAGAGGAGGAAATATAAGACCAAATCCATTTGCCCAGTGGATGAGGAGGAGGAGGAGGCAGGACCCTCACAGCCAGCAGAAAAATCAGAACCAGAAATAATCACTGAGTCTTTCTCCTTAGTAAGTCTCTGCAATCCGAGAATAGACCTTACTCAATGACCTGATGAGTCTATATTGAGCTGGTTGATCCAAGTCTGGGACATGGCAGGTGATGCTATAGTTTTGGACAGTACTGAAGCAAGGCACTTAGGATCTCTGTCACACAATGTGGGTATCAACCAGGGGATTGTGAGGAGGCTGGAGCCCCTCAGCCTCTGGATGCAAGTGTGAAGGAGAGATACCTTTGCCCAGAAAATCTCCAGCTACAGCAAGGCTCTTGGAAGACCATGAAGCAAGGAATCCAATGCTTACGGGAACTGGGCACAATAGAGATCCATTTTTGAAATGACAACCAAACCACTAAGAGACTAGATCTGGTAAAATGTATGATAGTAATGTGGCTCAAACTCACATGACTCAGTACCCAAGCATATGCCCATACTGAAGCAGTGCTGCAGTGGAATGAGGGAAATGAGACAGTGGGTGCTATGACAAGAAGGCTCCAGACATGTGAAGACACTGTCCACACTCTGACATGAGCCCAAATCTCAGCTGTGGAAATAGACCTGATGGTGCATATGCAGAAATTGGAAGACAGGATTGGAGAGACCCATCAGAAACTCAGAAAGGAGCTTAAAGAGGGCCTTCTCGAAGTCTTGTTGGTAAAGACATGAGCCCCTGTTATCAGAAGCCTGACATCCCCCAGCTAGGGAGGGGGGGGTACAACCCATGAGCTGACCCGTGGTTCTTCCTGTGTGAGCATGAGGAAGATATGAGAAGAAAAACCCACTTCTGTCCTGGCAGCATGGATGTGTAACCTAAAAGTGGAAACCACTAACAGGGGGAGTTACATCAGAATGAACATAGCTCCAGTTTCTTGTGACCGAGCTGCTAGGTATAACAGAAGGAAGGATGAAATGTCTGATCCCCTCGAAGGGATCTCCAGAATCTATGCCCAGGGAGGAAACAATAGCCAGAACTAGAGGCCCTGCCTCTAGCCAGGTAGAGACCAAGGGAAATTGGGTCTATTGAACTGTGTGGATCCAATGGCCTGGCAGCTAGAACCACAAAAATACAAGGCTTCAGTTGACACAGGTGCACATTGTACTTAATACCATTGGGACGTGGGGGCAGAACCTGTTTCCATTGCTGGGGTTACAGAGGGGTTGCAGCAGTTGACTCTGTGTGAAGTTGAGGTGAGCTTGACTGGGAAGGAGTGCAGGAAACACCCAATTCTGACTGGTCCAGAGGGCCCATGTGTCCTTGGCATCGATTACCTCAGGAGTGGTTATTTCAGTGACCCAAAAGGACATTGGTGGGATGTAGAAGCAGCAGCTGCTTGGCCTGCTTGGCCTGCTCAACCTTAACAGCAGCCCTTTTCCTATGGGAAAGTGCATACCAAAGGATCATCTCCAGCCATAAATACCTGTTGTATTGCACAAGATAGTTAGTTTGTTATAGATGCACACTGGTGACTAATAATTGTTTTTATTATATTCACATGGTATATCTTATATACTCCCTTTTCCTAACCTAGTGGTGTAACCTTTCCAGACTGACCCCCTCCCTGAATGTCTCCTATTTGCTGTATTCCCTTTACCCCACACCCTCTCTTATCTTGATGTTTAAAATCCCCACACTCACATGATGGGGTCTCTTTCTTCCTCCCTGGACCAGCAATAAACTACCGGGTCTGGGTGCTGGAGCAAGATTGAGCAGGCCCCTACTTTCATCACTAACCTGGGCCTACTCCTATGGTCAGAGCTAGCCCAAGTTATGACCATACCAGGACTGGGTCACAGTGTTAAATACCTATGTGAGAATGCTTTGTGAGAAGGCTATGTGTAACATGTAAACATTTTTTCATAAGAGCAAGAAACATCTGTTCTGTTTGCATGCTGCTCCCTCTCCTANATTGGTGGGATGTAGAAGCAGCAGCTGCTTGGCCTGCTTGGCCTGCTCAACCTTAACAGCAGCCCTTTTCCTATGGGAAAGTGCATACCAAAGGATCATCTCCAGCCATAAATACCTGTTGTATTGCACAAGATAGTTAGTTTGTTATAGATGCACACTGGTGACTAATAATTGTTTTTATTATATTCACATGGTATATCTTATATACTCCCTTTTCCTAACCTAGTGGTGTAACCTTTCCAGACTGACCCCCTCCCTGAATGTCTCCTATTTGCTGTATTCCCTTTACCCCACACCCTCTCTTATCTTGATGTTTAAAATCCCCACACTCACATGATGGGGTCTCTTTCTTCCTCCCTGGACCAGCAATAAACTACCGGGTCTGGGTGCTGGAGCAAGATTGAGCAGGCCCCTACTTTCATCACTAACCTGGGCCTACTCCTATGGTCAGAGCTAGCCCAAGTTATGACCATACCAGGACTGGGTCACAGTGTTAAATACCTATGTGAGAATGCTTTGTGAGAAGGCTATGTGTAACATGTAAACATTTTTTCATAAGAGCAAGAAACATCTGTTCTGTTTGCATGCTGCTCCCTCTCCTACTCACTGGTTGCATAGTTTGATCCTAAACTTGTACACAGAAAAAAACATATAAATACTTGTATGCTTAATAAAGTGATTCTGTTGACTCAGCCCACAGTCCGTGTTTTCAGTCTCTACAGTGGGCTTTTGGGATAGCTGCTGTGGAGACAGAAGGCATTAGACAGTTAAACACCTTGCCTGGTCTCTCAGAGGACCCTTCTGCAATAGGACTCCTGAGGGTGGAAGAACAGGTACCGATCGCCACCACAACAGTACATTGTTGGAAATACCGCACCAATCAAGACTACATGATTGCCACCCAGATAATCTGTGAACTGGAGAGACAGGGAATGGTCAGTAAGACTTGCTTACACTTCAGTCTTCCCGTATGGCCTGTGCATACATCTAATGAAGTATGGAGACTAACAGTGGACTATCATNTACCGGGTCTGGGTGCTGGAGCAAGATTGAGCAGGCCCCTACTTTCATCACTAACCTGGGCCTACTCCTATGGTCAGAGCTAGCCCAAGTTATGACCATACCAGGACTGGGTCACAGTGTTAAATACCTATGTGAGAATGCTTTGTGAGAAGGCTATGTGTAACATGTAAACATTTTTTCATAAGAGCAAGAAACATCTGTTCTGTTTGCATGCTGCTCCCTCTCCTACTCACTGGTTGCATAGTTTGATCCTAAACTTGTACACAGAAAAAAACATATAAATACTTGTATGCTTAATAAAGTGATTCTGTTGACTCAGCCCACAGTCCGTGTTTTCAGTCTCTACAGTGGGCTTTTGGGATAGCTGCTGTGGAGACAGAAGGCATTAGACAGTTAAACACCTTGCCTGGTCTCTCAGAGGACCCTTCTGCAATAGGACTCCTGAGGGTGGAAGAACAGGTACCGATCGCCACCACAACAGTACATTGTTGGAAATACCGCACCAATCAAGACTACATGATTGCCACCCAGATAATCTGTGAACTGGAGAGACAGGGAATGGTCAGTAAGACTTGCTTACACTTCAGTCTTCCCGTATGGCCTGTGCATACATCTAATGAAGTATGGAGACTAACAGTGGACTATCATGGCCTGAATGAAGACACCATCACTGAATGCTGCTGTGTCAGACATGCTGGAACTTCAGTATAAACTGGAGTACAAGGCAGCAAAGTGTTGCCACCATTGACATTGCTAACACATTTTTCTCCATTCCTTTAGCAGAAAAGTGCGGGCCACAGTTTGCTTTCACCTGGATGTGTCACTGATATTCACCAAAAAGTGGTCAAATAAAACTCTTTAACACCAATGNAAAAACATATAAATACTTGTATGCTTAATAAAGTGATTCTGTTGACTCAGCCCACAGTCCGTGTTTTCAGTCTCTACAGTGGGCTTTTGGGATAGCTGCTGTGGAGACAGAAGGCATTAGACAGTTAAACACCTTGCCTGGTCTCTCAGAGGACCCTTCTGCAATAGGACTCCTGAGGGTGGAAGAACAGGTACCGATCGCCACCACAACAGTACATTGTTGGAAATACCGCACCAATCAAGACTACATGATTGCCACCCAGATAATCTGTGAACTGGAGAGACAGGGAATGGTCAGTAAGACTTGCTTACACTTCAGTCTTCCCGTATGGCCTGTGCATACATCTAATGAAGTATGGAGACTAACAGTGGACTATCATGGCCTGAATGAAGACACCATCACTGAATGCTGCTGTGTCAGACATGCTGGAACTTCAGTATAAACTGGAGTACAAGGCAGCAAAGTGTTGCCACCATTGACATTGCTAACACATTTTTCTCCATTCCTTTAGCAGAAAAGTGCGGGCCACAGTTTGCTTTCACCTGGATGTGTCACTGATATTCACCAAAAAGTGGTCAAATAAAACTCTTTAACACCAATGTAGCATTAAGAAGTGCATTATTTATTATAGGCCTGGTTGCACAGGGGGTAGCTCCACCTTGTATGCACACCAATACTCTAAGTGCATTGCTTATAGAAAGTCACCACATGCATATTATAAATGCTCATTACCGTAAGACATTCCCCAGGTTCCCAGAATCAGTTTTTCAGGGTTATTTTTATAGTCTTGTTTTGGCTGTATTTGCATTCCTAAGCCAGATGTCTTTATCTTCCTTCTGTCCTTGCTGACACAGTGATATGCGGAAAATGTAATTTACAACTTGGGAGAGTTGAAAAATTTGGTATGCTTTATTCAGCGCTGATGGCACATGAAGGATCGCTCCTCCAAAGGCATGCGCAACTTTCGCGGTGCTCATAATTTCCTTTTATTCATATATGCATATGAATTGCCCAATCCCTTCATGCATAGTCATTCCTCAGTTCTGCCTGGCCTCGCTTTGTATGCAAATTTCCCAGTGAGTCCTTCTGCATTTGCATGGTGCCCATTGGGGGTCGCACTGTGGTGTCTGGGGGATGAAGGCAGGAGTCTTCCTCGAGGTTGAACTTTTCACCCCGGCTCTCCACACAATGCTCTCTGAGCCCTTGGTCTCAGTCCAAGTCACAAGGTTGGCTCTGTCCTGTTGTCTGGGTCTCATGAGCTTCTGTTATCTGGAGGTCTTGCAAGTCTGGTACACTGCACCTGCATTTTTGTAAACAATTTCCCCTTATCATGCCTCCTTGCATACCTCTGAGTTGTTTTTCTGCATGTACACCTTGTCTACTGTGAGAGCCGTGTCTCATCCGACTGTCTGTAGGCCCAGCATAAGTGATTTTAGAGTGATTTTAGGCAATAAGTATAGTTCAGACTTTTGGTAAAATCTCTAAAAGAAACTTCTAATTTCTAGCTTCTTGTCTCAACAGCAGATCCTGCATACTCTGGTTTTTTGCTAAAAGTACACAGACACAGTAGAAATTGGATTAACCTTTTTGGTGTCAGAGGAGTGTGCAGTACACCTGGAACTGACTGCCCCAGGGGTGAAAGCACAGTCCCACCATTTGCCATGGACTGATTCAGACTGCACTGGAAAAGGTACAGGCTCCAGAACATTTGCAGTACATTGATGACATAATTGTGTGGGGGAACATGGCAGAGGAGGCTTTTGAGAAAGGGGAGAAAATAATCCAGATTCTCCTGAAAGTGGGTTTTACCATTAAACAAAGTAACGTCAAGGGGTCTTCCCAGTAAATTCAGTTCCTAGGGGTGAAGTGAAAAGATGGACACAAATTCCAACAGAGGTGATCAATAAGATTGCTGCTATGTCCCCACTGACCAACAAGAAGGAAACACAGTCTTTCCTAGGTGCTGTGGGTTTTTGGAGAATGCACATCCCTGAGTACAGACAGATTGTAAGTCCTCTCTAACTTGTGACACAGAAGAAAAATTACTTCAAGTGGGGCCCTAAGAAACAGCAAGCCTTCGAGCAGATCAAAGAGGAGATTGCCCTGGCAGTAGACCTTGGGCCGGTCAGGACATGACAGGATGTGAAGAATGTGCTCTACACCACAGATTGAAAGAATGTTCCGTCCTGGACCCTCTGGTAGAAGGTGCCTGGGGAGATTCAAGGACGATGGAGTCAGGCGTACAGAGGATCTGAGGCCAGCTACACCCCAACTGAGAAAGAGATCATAGCAGCCTATAAAGGGGTTTGAGCTGTCTGATGCCTTAAAGAACCTAGAAATAAAACAACACACTTTCAAGATAATATTAGTATAGGAGGTAACATAAAGGCTGGTCTTTATTGGAGGCCTCCAGGGGCAGATATGGAAAATATCCACAAAATGCCCACTCCCACATGGGGTGAATACAGTTTTATAAGTTTAGCAAAATAGCATATTTGACAAAAAACACCAATTAGAGGCATAAGAGTTGAGGTAATTTCCCCCGTTTCAACCCTCTCTAAATCCTCCCCCCTCAGATGACAACTAAACTTTGTTTATGAAAATGTGTTTTGAAGAGCTGTTTTTTGGCCTTGGTTCCCAGAAAGAACCAAGATAGGATAGGGGCCTTGCACCCCCTGGGGCTTGGAGCTCTGGAGTATGTTTTGTCTTTCTGGCTAGGGAAAAAGTAGGGAAAAGTACTGCAACTAGCTACTAATACAATAATAGGCTATAAATATATGTGTAAAGAATAGAGAATATATAAAAAGGAAAAGGGCAAAAATCATTCAGCATCAGCCTCAGAAGTGATTTGCACCAAAGCATAGCTTCTTCTGGTGTCCCAACTACCAGTGCTGGGCTGGATGTTTAAAGGAAAAGTCCCTGCAACACATCATGCCACTGATGCTACCTGGAGTAAATGTATTGCCTTCATTGCACAGCAAACTTGAATAGGAAATCCAAATCACCCTGGTATCTTGGAAGTCATCACAAACTGGCCTGAAGCTGAGAGTTTTGGATTATCATTGGAAGAGGAAGAAGAACAGGTGACGTGCTGAGGAGGCTTCACCATATAACCAGCTATCGGAGACTGAGAGGCTATACGCTCTCTTCACTGGTGGATCCTGCCGTATCATAGGAACCAGTAGGAAGTTGAAAGCAGCCATATGGAGCCCTATGTGTCAAGTCACAGAAGCTACTGAAGGACAAGATGGATCCAGTTGGAGTTGAAAGCTGTCCAGTTGGCTTTGGACATAGCCAAGTGAGAGAGGTGGCTAATCATCTACCTCTACACTGACTAACAGATGGTAGTAAATGCTCTGTGGGAGTGGCTGGGAAGGTGGAAAAAGGCCAATTGGCAGTGTAGGAGAAAACCGATTTGGGCTGCCAAAGATTAGCAAGACATTGCTACCTGAGTAGAGAAGATGACAGTGAAAATCTGTCATGTGGATGCCCATGTGCTCAAGAGTTGGGCTAATGAGGAGCACCACAACAATGAACATGTGAATTGGACTGTCAAAACCAAGATGTCACAGGTAGATTTGGATTGTTGACACAAGGGTGAGTTTTTTCTAGATAGGTGGGCCCTTGATGCCTTAGGTCATCAGGGAAGAGATGTGACATACTGATGGGCTCGTGACTGAGTGTCAGAGACTGGAAAAGATTGATGTCTAGAGACATTTTGGGATGCCTGTGTGTGTGTGGTGGGAGGGGCAGGTCAGGCCTTGCCCAGGTGAGGCAGTAAATTGCCCCACTCCCCAGCCCAGAGATGGAGCACCTCAGCCCCACAGTGTCTTGTCAATCATGGCACACCGGAGGCTGCCCCATTCTTGACTAACCCAGCTCTTGAGTGGCCAAATGACCAGGAGTCCCACCTGAGGGAAGGGCCACTGAAGCCCTGGGGTTTAAAAGGGTGACCACGAGGTGACCATGCATCTCAACCCTGCCTCCTCTTGGAATCCACTCTGGAACCCAGGAGTTGGTAGCTATATGTGTCTTGATACATCTTTTCTGTCTTTCTTTCTCTCTTTGAATTCTCTTTTCATGAAACATTTTGGGTAACATAACATTGAAGTTGTTTAAAGGTTTATAAGTTAAATGGGCTAAGTTAATGCTATAAGTGTTTTATGTTTAATTGGATGTTGTACTAAATCCTTTGCTAAAGTTCCTTGATTTTCTATATTTTGCCAGTAAACTTTTGACCTCTTGAGAATATTTGGTCAGTAGGTCTCCTGTGCATCAACTCAGAGTAAAGGAACCTCATAAAACCTCCTTGCATTTAAATGTTTTGGGGTGTTACACCGAGGGGTGGACTTAACCACAGACACCATAGCTAAGGTAATCCATGATTGTGAGATGTGTGCTATGATCAAGCAGGCTAAGCAGGTAAAGCCCTTGCGATATGGGGAGGCCTAGCAGATCGATTACATCACACTGCCACAAACCCACCAAGGCAAGCATTACGTGCTCACAGTGGTAGAAGCAACCACTGGATGGCTAGAGATGCACCCTGTGCCTCACGCCACTGCCTGTAACACCATCCTGGGCCTTGAAAAGCAAGTCCTGTAGCAGCATGGCAGCCATGAGAAAATTGAGTCAGGCAACTGGACCCATTTCATGAACAACCTTATAAACACCTGGGCTAGAGAACATGGTATTGAGTGGGTGTACCATATCTCCTACCATGCACCAGCTGCTGGGAAAGTTTGGTGTTGCAACAGACGGTTTAAAACCACCTTGAAGGCACTGAGCAGGGGGACATTCAAAAATTGGGAGTGGCATTTAGCAAAGGCTATGTGGTTAGTTAACACCCGAGGCTTCACCAACCAAGCTGGCCCTGCGCAATCTGAACCCCTGTGTACAAAAGACGGGGATAAGGTTCTGGTGATTGTCTTAGTTTGAAAGACAGGTGTCTGCTAGGGAAGGCAGGAGACTCCCTTGGAATGGAGAATGCAACTCCCCTCCCTCTGAATTGTAATAATTTTGAAATTAAGGGGCTCTCAGGCAAAGATATGAGGATAGGAATAACAGTTCTTTACTTGTGTATAACAAGGAAAACAGAACAACAATAACTATGGCATTAACAACAAACAGAACAGGACTCATTTCAAGAGCAGCCTTATAAACATCTGGGCTACAGAACATGGTATTGAGTGGGTGTATCATATTCTTTGTCATGCACCAGCTGCTGGGAAAGTTGGGCAGTAAAATGGACTTTTAAAAACACTGAAGGCAATGAGTGGTGGGACCTTCAAGCAGTAGGATCTGCATTTAGCCAAGATTACATGGTTAGTCAACATCAGAGGTTCCACTAATTGAGCTGGCCTTGCCCAATCTGAACCCCTGCATACAGCAGACAGAGGTAAAGTCCCCGTGGTGCATATGAGAGGTGTGGGAACCAGGACATCCT
>VXBS01007368.1:0-45438 GCA_013400255.1 Sitta europaea
GTGGAGGGGAGCGGGATCCGTGCCCGGTGTGACTGCAGGGTGCGCCGGCAGCGGGGCCCGGGGGGGAGCAGGTGAGGGCAGGGGCAGGGCTGGAGGTCTGCCCGGGTGGGCAGGCCGGGATGTTGGTGAGGCGGAAGGAGCTTGGCCTGGTCGCCTGCTCCCTCCCTTCGGCTGCCGCCCGGCGCTCTAGCTTCTCGGAGGAGGAAACAAAGAGGCAGCGGGGGTGGGAATGGCCGGGAGCTGCGCTGCAGCCATTCTGGAAATACCTTCTGGTGTTTCCAACCACCCACCCCCGCCGAGTAGTGATTAACAGGACCGTGGGCGGGGGGGCGACCTGCGGGTGTCCGGGGGTCCGGCTGGAGCCGCTTGGAGAAGCGGGGGGGGCACCCGGGAGAGGAAGGAGGAAGCGCTCACCGCCCTGCCCTGTGTGTTTCTCTCCTCCTTCCGTCACTTTCCTCGCTGAAGGCCTCCCGATGAGTTAAAATGGTGCTGAGGCTCGAGGGGAGCTGGTCGCTGCTCGTAGGGAAGAGGTTCCTCTGCCTGTCGGAGGAGGAGGACAGGACGTGGGACGCCAACCTCATCTTGGAATGGCCCTGGAAGTCGGGCAAGATCCGGGCTGTGTCACACACGGACATATCCAAACAAGACCTGAAGGTAACCGGGAGCTTTCAGAGAGACCCGCTAAAGCGAGAGTGTGACCGGGGAAGTTGGTGCGGGTGTGTGTACACGTGTGTGCTCATGCTGCTCTCGGGGGGAGAGGAGACCGCGGCTCGGCCGACACGTTGGGAAACGTGCGCCCTGCCCGAGTGCCCGATGCGCTTGTACTAATGCCGCAAATTATCTCTAACTAGTTAAAAATGTGCGTTCTTCCATCGGCATTTTAACAAGCAGGTTTTTACCGCACCCACAGTACCTATGGTTTATTTTCTAAAAGTAGTTTAAGGTCTTGCCTGTTGTGAAGAGGTTTTTGCCCCCAGAGTGGAAACCGAACACCTCCAGTGTCGTTGGGATTGGTGACTTTCCTTTCCTGCTCTTTGGAGTAGCTGGTCATGAACAAGTTTTTAGGTTTTAAAGTCGTACCAAATTCATGTCTGGTGTTGGAGGTCTCTCGGACTCTTCTTGCATGGTGGCCTCTGCTTATTAATGATTACCAAGTGGGATTCTGAACACATAGTTATTGCAGGCGTGGTGTAATAGGTTGGCTGTGTATTCTGTATGGAAGTCAAGTGATGTTTACGGTTTGGCTCTGAAGTTCTTAAGGGGCTTTATTTGGCAACTGTAGTCATTAAAAGTATTCAACCATTTCTGGGCACTTACTAGAGTGCAGACTGAGCACCTACTCCCCAAGGGCGAAACTCCATTGTAGCTGCGGCATCTTGAACATTGTGCTTGTTTCTACGGAAGACTTCGATGGCCGTCCTGTGACGGCAAGAACAGCACCATCTTTCCATTTTAACTGTCTCATTTCCTCTTTTTTGGTCATGAGAACTTAGAGACCTCTGATTTACTGAAAAAGCGCCCCTTCCTTGTCTAACAAAACGAAACTTTGGATGTTTTTAACTCTCTCTGGAAAGTGTAAACTTCGTTACCAGTGTGTTGTTGTGGCTCTGCGGCAGGGGTGGAGCTTTGTCCATTTTTGGGCGCGGGGCTGTGCCCTGTGCCGGGCTGCTAGTCAGGAGGAGGTTCGCGGGGCAGAAAACTCTTAGGGACTTTTCTCTGCCAAGGAGAAGAAGCAGGTGCTGATGGGGACTCTGTTGTGAGCTTTGTAGCTGGTTACGGTTCTGCCAGAAGCGATTGACTTGATGTGTCCTCCAATTGAAGTGTTAAAGAAGTTGCAGAATGTGCAATGGAGGTGTGGAGGGCTTTGTACCTAAACACGTCCCATCTCCTTTCCTCTCGAAGCTCTGTGGAAGCATGATGGACCCCAAATAATAATGGACTGAGAGGGGGATTAAGTATTTCTCCAGTAAGAGAGTAGATGTATTTATTTCAATTTTTATTTTGTGTAGAAGGTTTGTCAGTTGCTGTTGAAACTATTTTCTCAACCGTATTTTCCTGTATGTGCAGTGTTGATGCAGTAGACAAAACAAGCCATTCTGGTTCTGGTTGTTTATTTGCTTATCTCTTTCATTGTTTCTGTGCACCTCAAAATTACTAAGTTCATTTCTGCACCTATTAGTTCTATGACTCCTGGCTGTGGTAATGCTGTTTGTGTGCATGTTTTCACTTGCCTTTCCCTTGAGAGGGACGATAAAACACCAGGAAATGTTTCAGATTCACCCAACTGAGATTTCTGTGCTGGTTTTTAAATGTATGTAGGCTGGATTGCTGTATTCTTTGGGAAGAGGCAATGATTTTTCCAAGAGTAGAGTCCTCTACCAAGATACTCCAATTCCTGTATTCAGGCCAAGTTGTATTTGTGGTCTTTCCCAATAATTTGCTGATCTCCCACATTGCCTTTGAAATTAGGGTAATGCTGTCCCAAAAACGTTGGTCAAGCCATCATATTTTTGCCATGAAATTGTTTTCCTTTTGAAAAATCTGCGTAGTTGTTTCTGAAATTCATAAGAACAAATGGCAGCTAAAAGCAGTCAGAAAGTGATCTTCTTGACATTACATAATTTGATCACCTTTACTGTCCTACTGTCATATATGCTTTCAGTAAATTGCCTGAAGTTATCCTTTAGTGTTGGTATCTTTAAAATCTGTGGAAAAAAACCAGCTTATTTATTCCAGTGCTCTAGAGTTTGTGGAAAATCCATGTGCCACTGTAGGCAGTCCTTTTAGTTTCAGTGGACTTTTTGGGGGGCATGTGTGTGTGTATTTTTCCCTGCTTGTAAACACCAGTGACAGTGTTGACCTATTAACTATCCTTGAGCAGCATAAAATTTTTTGAGGTGGGAAGTTGTAAAGTTAAATGTAAATATTATTTTATGTGACAGTGATGATGATAAACCAATTAACATTGACTGCTACTTATAAAATACTGGGTCAACCTTGGATGCTTTAGTGATTGCTTGGTTATGTGACAGGCAATAATCATGCTGGGATTATAAGTACATTTAATTATTTTTTTTATTTTTGAGTAAATTGGTGGGTTTATCTTTTCTATGTTGAAAGTTTCTGAAGTTTATAGGTAGTCACTTACTCACTTTGCTTTCTTTCTGTAGATTTGTGTAGAATTTGATAATGAACCATGGGAGAAGCGAAGGTGGATAGAAGTCTACAGCCGGATGATGATAGCATTCCTGGTGGAGCAGAAGCTGGTGCTGGCTGAAAGAAAAACCCAGTGCATGCCTCCTGTCCAGTGGCCTGCAATGGCAAGTACACTCTTGGTTTCACTCACTTTGGTGCTGCAGTTCCACCTTCTGGGGACAGTGTTGTCACCAGAGTGACTTTCTCGAGTGCAGCCTCATTCCTGGATTTTTCTGTGAAGACAGAAAATCTCTTTGTGCAGCTCAAGCTGTCAGGGCTCATCAGCATTTGAAGTTGGTGGACACAAGGATGTATTTTTATGACTTTGCTTCTCTATCAAACTACTGTTCTGTGCATTGTTAATTCATTCCCCCACTAGTCTTGTGTTTTGTTTCTTCTTCCACAAAGTTCCTCTTAAGAATAGAGAGAAAAAGTGTAAATAATAGGTTTTTAAGGATAGCCTATGTTTTTATTAAGTTTTTGACTCTGCCTCAAGTTAATGCTATGGTGATTCTTGATCCTGAGACAAAAATAATTCAGATTACTCTCATGTGATGCCTGCCTGGCATGAATGATTTGTGAGATTTGGATTTTCTGCCTACAAAAAGCTGAGCTATAGTGCACAGGAGAGAACTAAGCTTTCTGTACCTGCCATGCATGGCTGAATAGGCAAATTAGCCAGGGGAGGTGAACAGGAGACATTTCTGATTGTGTTCAGCCAGTATAGTTGTACTTGACTGCTTTGGATATTGCTACTCAAGAAAGTAGTGAGATAAGTGAAGATGCAAACATGGAAACTTGTTCAGCTTGAATTATGTTGAAGCTGTTGTCTGTATTTTATTAACTTTGCTAGGTATAAAGTATGCATTGTAATTTCATATTGCTGCATTTTAGCTGGTCTTTCTTAAGCAAAGTCAATCTAAGCAGATACTTATTGGTAGTAGGACCCAATAGAATGGGAATGGAAGTGGAAATACAATTCCTTATTTTTTTTTCCTAGGCTGTGCATTAATATCAGCAGTTCCTCTGGTAGATTTTGCTGACAGCTTGTTCTGAAAACCTTCATGTTTAAACTTGGTTGTTGTCCATTTCCAAGTATCTGAGTAGTTGTTACTGGATACTTGTGTTCAGTTTTGGCATGAGGTTTTGCTCCTGAAGTGTTTGATGTGTCAGTTCATGCAGGGTACGTGTTTCAAAGCTCATTTAGCAAAGGAAGATGTAGGATCAAATGTAGGCCAGTCCTGGATCTTACCTTGGCAAAAAAGGACTTTTTCTCCCTTTATCATCACACAGGGCAGGAAAGCAGAGGTCACAAAAGAGGTGTGTGGATTAATTTATTTGAAACTTAATCACAACTTACTGGTTCAAGTATTTGGCAGAGCGTGTTTCTGACAAATGGAGCAGCTTTGTAGAAATCTTGTAATGCCCAATTACTCCTGGGGAGACTCTTATCCCTCCTGTGGGGATCTTGTCCCCCTGCCAGTGCTGTCCTAGTTGAAGACAAGACAAAGTATCTGGGTTTTTAAAGGACTGATCCAAGAAAAGCCTTCTCCTATCAGAATGATTTCCTTTTTGTAAATGGGGCACAATTACACCTTTCAGGTAGGGAGGAGTTACTCTTGCCTCTTCTTTTTTTACAGGCTCCTGGTGCCTGTCCTCTCAGATCTGTCACTAGACAAAATTTAATTTTGAACACATTAGTCTTCAGAAGCTTTTAAAAGAAGTTTTTGTTTCTTGTCTGTTCTTAAAATCTTTGGTATACCTGAGCACAACTTCATCATTGCACTGCAGTGTTACAATAACTATGAAGCTGTCCAAATCACATGTGCCCAAATTAAGGTTCCAGTTTATTATCAGTGTTGCACAAGTTTTGAGAACTTTAATATAAACTGTGCTGCAGACATTCATTGATTTGCTAGTTATTTCAATCTACCGTGAGGAGGCTTATTAGTAATATATCCGCAATTAGAATTATTACATTAATAAATTTTTCATGTTGACATGAATGATTAATTGCTAATGATAGCTACCTGTACTGGATTCCTAATTCATGCTGATATATGAAATGAATTTCAAGTGGAGTCCAGTAGTTTTCATTAGGTGTGTATTAGAAGTTTTATTGGAAACTGGCTTTGTTTTCAAGAGTTGCACGTAGATGTGGTAACTTAACAGAAATAGAAGCAAAGTTAAAGTAATTTTTTAAATGCACAAGATGAATGATATCTTCTTGCTCTGTTTCTGAGGACATGTTTATCACTTTTTTTAGACCTACAAGTCCTTAGTGGACAAAGCTGGAATGGGATCACTGGTTTCAGTGCGCTACCTGGGTGAAGAGAAATGTGTTTTTCTTTCTAAGGACCTCTTAACACCCATCCAGGTAACCTTGATTGTCATTGTAAAGATGAATCTGTTGTCTTGATATTTAGGATGCATCAGGGTAATGTAATTGAAATGCAAACTTCAGATGTGTAAAAACTTGTAGTAGGTGTTTATTTCTGTAACTCATAAATACCAGTTCTGAATGTAACGTGTCTGGTTAAAAACCCTCAGCAGCTGATTGAGGACAGGGTCACTTAGGAGAGCTGGATGAGGGAGTGTGCTAGGACAGTTGTTTAGCTCAGATGACAGCAGTTTCATGTTGATTTTGGGGATTACCTGGAATAGTTTCCCTTTCTTCTTTTGAACATGACTCTTGTTACTGTGCAAAGACTGTCTGGCATAAATCTTGCTGTTTAACAGAAGCACATCACTGCTAATCCTAAACAAATGAGGAATTGGGCAGAATGTAAACGAGATGGTTGAATTACAGTCCCTTCATTGAGCACCAGAGGAACATTTGTTAGTGAAATTCAGGTACAGGTGGGTGGAAACAATTGTCCCTGGGCAGGTGTTTGGAAGAATATCTGCTAAAGATAAAGGATTTAGCCTTTTTAGGAAACTCTTCTCAAGACCTGTAAACGATGTGAAGTAAAAGTAAGCAATGGTTGTCCCATGTTAAGACTGTGAGTAGTGCCATCATTATTGTTCTACTTTGACTTGTTAACAGTCAGCAAATACACAAGTCCTTTAGAGAAACGGACAAGAGAGTCACTGAAAGCCAAATTTGAGTTGTAGATGGTTGTCTTGCTTTCGTTGGCTCAACAGCAGTGAGATCTCTGTGCAGAAGCCTTATCTCAGCACTGCAGCTAAAAGATTTCTTTGCTGGCTTCTTGAATAACAGTTTATTGACATGTAGTTCTTCAGTCTGCTGCCTCTTAAAAATATCAGAGCAGTGCCTGCAACAAAGAGATAAAACCCAGCCCCAAACCCTTTTCTTACTTGCACTCTCTGAACCTTAGGTGGAAACTTGCTGTGACCTTTCCATTTCAGAATCAATTCTCATTCAAGAATTTGAGAGGAAAAAATAATACACATACATTATGCTCAAGAATGATGAATAATTTAAATGTAGCTGACTGTTTTCATTCATATAAACATTTTATAATGGTGTCTTGAGATGGGCTGGATCTTGGCATTATCATAAATAGAAACAAAATATTTTCATTTGTGTCTGCTCAGGACAAATATGCTCCTGCTTCTGACAACTTAAAATCCTAAGTTAGGAATGGACAGTTCAATTAAACTTATTGCTCATTAGCAATGTAGTACAACAAAGCTGGGTTATTTTCTGAACAATATTAAAGTAGACCTGGAGAGCTCACTTCAGTCTGTCTTGCAGATGCTTGTTGCAAATTAATGGTAAGAAATTGTTATCTGCCTCCAGCCCAGCATCCTAGAACTGGATTTGTACAAATTGTTGCCATCTTGTTTTTAAACATTCTGGGATTTGGTTAAAAGCATTATCCTAAATGCAAACTTCTGTTCTTTTTTTTCCTGAAATAGGATGTGGACAGTTCCAGGCTTTCTCTTAAGGATGATCAAAATGTAAATGAAGAAATTCAGGCTCTGGTTAAGAAACACCTTGATGAGACACGCTTGGTCCAAGGTACAAGCATACTGTGGAGCGGAAAACTGGCAATAAATGCTCAGGTCCAAAGGGAAATCCTTGCAGTGTTGGTTTAATTAATTGGTAACCTGTTCTAGGGGCTAAAAGCTTTCTAAAAATACTGGTTTTACTGTCACAGCAGAGAACGCAAAATGTGAAGGAATGTAGATGTTTAAGTTTCAAGTATTTCTTTCAAAACAGTGTGTAATTTAGGCACATAGAGATGGCCTGGTACTTGTGAAATAGATTTAAAAAAATGTTTATTATTTCAAGTAACTTTTTTTTTCCCAGTTTGTTGCTTGTTTGTGAAAACTTTCAGGATGTTGTACAGAGGCTTCTTTTTTTAGTCAAATTTAAAATTGTTACTTTTGTTTGCCAGCTTGAAATTCTTAGTTACTGGGTTCATACCAGCATATTTGTAGTTGTGTGCTCACACATGCAGGGAGTGACTATTTTGATAAGGTAAATATTGCAGCTTACAGTTTTCATTTCCCATACTGTAAGGACAGGAAAAATTAATTTTGATAACTGTGGTCATCTTCATGCCTCCTTTGTCTTAAGCTCTTTTTCCCCAATTTTGTAGGTGGAAAAAATATCATTGGTTCAAAAATTAGGATTTATAGCCTGGACCCTTCTACCCAGTGGTTCACAGCAGTTGTTGTCAATGGCAATCCAGCCACCAGAACTCTGGAAGTCAACTGCCAGGAGGTTGGTTTACAAATGGATATGGGGAATAAGTGCAAACTTTTATTTATATCTCCACCAACAGCATTTTTATTTCTGTCTTTAATCTTTAAGCATGGGTGTCAGTGTAGTGCAGAACAATATAATTCAAAGTGTTTCTCTGTGCTGCTGGTAGATTATTAAATAACTAGTATCCTTCTATGAAAAATGAGGGAGACCTGTAACTTGTATTGTAAGAGTGAAGCAAACATGATCTTGGTTTCTTTGCTATCTGTGCTCTGCAGACAGTGCTCTCAAGCACCAATTTGTGTTTTTATGCAGAGACACTGTCACATGGTATGTTGTTAAATTCAGTTTGGTATTCAAAGAACCTAAGCTTAGTCCATACCACCACATCTAAGATAAATATATTTAAGTAGTTTCACCTCTCTAAATGGCTTCTTCTGTGTTTCATGTCCTTTTCAAGATTCCAGCTTTAAAAACTCTTGATCCAGAATTAATTCATGTTGAAATCATATATGACAACAATGGAAAATGTGGTAAGACCTATTACTTTTTGCTTTCAAGCACTAAGTAAGTTATTTGTGATAGACTAATCTTGATCACCTTCTCTTCCAGATAAAGCAAAAAGAATTGGGGGTGTGAAAAGGAAGTCATCTGAGAACAGTGGAAGTGTTGATGCTAAACACACAAAATCTTCTCCTGAGGTAATGTCTTGCTCTGTTATATATGGCTGTTACATAATGATTATGTCAGCTCTCAAAACATCTTAAATAAGGATTAGATTGGAAAGTAGAATGATAAATATAATCCCTTGGAGGGTGTGTTGAGTTCTTTCAAACTTGTCTGGGCTTGAATTGAACATCTTGCCTTGTGATCATTGGAGCAAAAGCTACTAATGTTGAATGTAGGTGGTTTGTTGGGATTTTTGTTTGTTCAGTTTTTGCTTGTTTGGGTTTTTTTTAACTGCTTTTTGTCCCCTCCTGCTTAGGAGTTGGTCTGCCTGCTTATATGTTCTAGCAGTGGGAGAAAACACAAAGGAGTTCTGAAGTTTATAACCTTTGCTTTTCATGTTCTTTCTTTAACTATTTTGTACTTGAACCCAAAACCTTCAACTGCATTTGGATGCTTAGAGATTCAAGCTGCACATGCAGCAGTTGAAGGTTGTTTCAGTACAGAAAGGGGATGTGACTTTTCTAGTGCTCTCATGTCTACTTTTCTTTCTTTTGTGAGTGACCTGCCAGATGTCATGGAGAGATAAGTAAACTCTCAAAGGTCAAAAGACAATCTGGGTAACTTAAGTGTAGAAATGCAAATGAAAAATCATGGCTTGGCTGAAGAACGGTACTTCAAACTTGCCCTGTAATTTTGCCCCAGTGTTTCAGATCAAAACTTGTATTTTAGGTAGAAGTAGCCAGTCTTCAGGAAACTCTGGAATGGGAGGGAGAGGGTTGTGTTGCTTCTGTGCAGTCAGTCCTATGTAGAGTCAGCTGTGGCTGATATATATATATATATATATATATATGGCTGGATATAGTCATTAGCAATCTTTACCAGCCTCACAGAGAACCAGCATGAGGTCACAAGCCCAGGATAAGAGCCTCAGTGCAGAGAGTGTCCTGTCCTGTACTTACTGCTGAGGAGGAGCTTGCAGCAGGGCAGCATTGGAGTAGCAAAGGATTGCAGTCTTGTGTTTCCACAGCTTGTGCTTGGGTGTACCTTTGGCAGCTTCTGCTGCCCAGTTTGCCTTTCTTTGGCTATCTTCATAATTCAGCCATTGAGCAGCATGCTTGACACATACAAAGCTGGTCTGTATTTCACATTCCAAATGCCCTGCTGAAGAATTACCATGATCTGAATTCATAACTTGTTTTACCATAGTTTTTCCTTAAAGTAGTGAAGTTATTTACTTCTCATTTTCCAGTCTGCCTTCCTTCAAAGGACTGGATCATTTATCACTTTTGTATTCTTTGGGAAATGCCTTGCAACCATTTTTTCAAAGTTGTTACAGTGAGTGTGCTTTCTAGTAAGGAAGTCAGAAGTTATTTATTACTCTGATTTTGGTGGATGTGAGTATGTGGGAGTGATTAGCTGAAGCCATATATTTTGTTAATAAGTATGTGATAATACTGATTTCTTGTGTGGAGTTAATTATCTGCAGCATTCTTGTGAGAGCTTGACTTGGTAGTTGACAGCTGTGTAATACCAAAGCAAAAAGGAAATATTTTGGAGCTGATGCTAACGAGCCTGTAGTGTAACTTCCCAGCAGTAAGTGAAGCATGTGGGAGTAAAATATGGATGCTGGAGCTGGGGAAGGACCCCCACAGAAAAGCTACTGTTCTAAAGACACTTGTTAATTTGGTAGGCCTAAAGAAAATTAGATTTCTTAGGATGGTGATTTAATCAATGTAGGATTTCTTTACTTAGCACTCTCTAGAATTCTGGTGCGGAGATTTTCTTGCCACAAGAAAGTTCACATCTAGATATTTGCTAAGCTGTCAGACTTCTCAGTTTTGATTTTCTCTGGGATTTTCAGCTGAGCTCAGAAATCTATTTCTGACTGCCAATTACTGCAATTACTTTGGAGACATCGTTGCACTGGTGGAGCATTCTGTCTTCCTTTCCACTTGCTTAATACATTTCCCCCAAAAAGTTTGTTGTTAATTGAGGGGAAATGAATTAACATGAACAGTGTTTCATAGGATCTGTAAGGTTTAAAAGGACACTTCAAAGTTTTTCCACCTCATGAACTGAGTGACTCTTTAACAGGCTTTATTAAACATAGGAAGAGTATTAATATATTTTTCCTTTCAGGCTGAACCCCGCAAAGCCATAATTTGTTATCCTGAATTTTCCTAACTGTTAAAGTCTGCCTTACAGGTTTCTCCCAGTCAGGGACATGTGCAGTCAGTACCAACTGTGCTGGGTGAAGCACTGCTGGGATGTACTCCTGCAAATAAAGACCAAAGGCATCCAGGCCTGCCCCTGCCTGCTAACTCACCACCCAACCTTGGTGCAGAAACTCCTCAGGGGTAAGGAAGCGGTTTTATGCTTATACAGACTCCAAAAAAAAAATCTGATCCTTAGCACAACAAACTCTGAGGTCATTTTAAAGAGCTGTAGAAACTCATCTGTAATACCAGCAAAGAAAAGTGTTAGACTTGCTTGCCCTGGATATGTAATTTACTTCCAATGCCATGTTCTTATTTGTCTTTAAGGCAGTGGCCCTTCAGTGTCCCAGGCTAATGTCACTGCTTCAGTGTACCCATCTGTAAATGGATACACAGGTGTGGTGCTTGCTTTGTCAAATGCATTCTTTCCCTGCCTCCAAGAAAGCCAGTTCTTGTTCAGGCAGGTGTCTGCTTTCTTGCAGATCAACTACAGCTCCTCAGTTATATTTCTGTTGAACATCAGTGCCTTTGAACTTTTGTTGCCCTCAGTTCTGTCACAAAATGGATGTAATGCAGAAATAGTGTGACAGAAAACCCCAAATTTGCAGTGCTAATAGGGAGTTTTCTACTAGTTTTGTCTCTCACATGCTGAATGTGGAAAATACAGGTTTTTAAAGCTTTTTTTTTGTCAGAGAGGTTTTACAGTCTCCAGCACACTGACTTGTGCTGCCAGTCAGAAGTTCCTTGAGAATCTTGCCACAGACATGCAAATAAAACACATTTGGTTATTCAGCAGTTGCATGGAGAAAATGAGAAAGCAACTATTTAATTGTGAGAGAAGGTAGTGGAGTAGCAGCAATACTCAAATTTGTGTGTGCCTGCATGGGTATGGAGCTTTATTGTTCTAACTCTTAAAAAAATCAAACCCAGATAAAACACCTGAAAAACACAAACCTATTTATCCTCACAGAAAATTTAAGATAGTCATACATCAGAACTCAAAGCACTTAATTAAATAACTGAATTTCTTTTTTCATGCTTTAAGTGTGGCTAGATTGAGCAGCTGATGCTCTGATTTGTTTGACACGTTCGTGGTTGTTTTCCTAATTATTGCATGGTGTGTTTCAGCACATGCAGACGAAGCTTACCAGAAACTCATCCTTCCTGTCTCAATACTGGAGTTAAACCATTGACTGAGGATCTGATGGCCTTTCCTAAAGTGGGGTTTATGTCTAAAGAACAAACACAAAATCCTAGTGATCAAAATGGTAAATATACCTCTTTGAAAACCTCAAGATCTTCATCTTTGACTGATTCAGGTAATGAAAAGGGAACCAACCTGAGGAATACTAATGAACCTTTTATGAAGGCCACAACAAACTTTCCCAAGGAATGCATTTCCATAAAACAGTTGCAGCATCCCAGCCCTTCCATAGCAATACCCAGAGGCAGTGGCACTGTTGAACTGCAGCGAACTTTAGATTGCAGACCCTCAACCTCAGATGCTCATCTTCTGTCCTTCAGTGAGTGTGGGGTTAAATCACAAAGCAGCTGCAACAGCCATAGCAGCCACAAAGGAACCAAGATTGATGAACTTGCAGACATGGAGTTTTTTATTAGAAGAAATTCGAATGAGATTCTTTGTGACAAGAGTGAAAGTGAAAGCTTTTGGACTGGAAGTGCCAAGGTCCAAGATAATAGTAAGTGTTTCTAAAATTTCCTGTCATTTGAATGTCCTTGTAATTTCTGTCTTAACTACTTAGAAGTAGGTAATTTGTTACATATGCAAAATTAGTAATATAAATTGTGAGTAAGTGAGGAATTTGATTCATTTGTATGTGTTTTGATGACGGGAATGCAATAGACAGGAGAAACACCTTTTCCTGATAAAGGAAAAGGGGAAATCATTAGTTTTTAGAAATAAATGATTACAAAATATATGCAAGAATAGAATGGCAAAAGAGGTTACAAAAACAAGGTTCTGTTTGGAATACAGATGCTGATGGCATAATGAAACTACCTTTTAGCAATGGTCCGAAATTCTACAGACAGGGTGAGGGATGGAAGTTGTCAACAATGCTCTGTTCAAGAGAGGCTTCATTTAAAAACTGTCATGAGAGCAAAACAAACAGAAAAAACCCACCACCACCAAAAATTAATACCCACTCAGCCTCAGAAACACCCACCTTGTTCCTCTTTTGCATTTGGTGAGCTCTTCAGGTGTTCTCATGGGACAGGAGGGGAAAGGCTGTGGTTGTGTAAAAAGCTGGACTCCTGGTGTCATGTGTCCTGCTGTGCATCAGGTGGTGTTGCTGATTTTTCAAGATTCTGGGAATTCCCCTAAATACCCACCTCTGTTTTTTGGTTTGTTTTTTTTTTTTCCTGTCTCCTGTGGCTTGGTCTTGGATTACCATGTGCTGTTCCATAATTAGCATGGATACACAGCCAGACAAACAGTCACTGTTGTGTCCCCTGCAAGGCCTCACTGGCAGTGTGGGAGGAAGGGAAATGTTTGGCATCTGTTATAGTAAGATGCTGAAAGCTGTTGCATCATGAAGGGGGAAAACAGGACTGAGAAATGGCCAGGTTGTACTCTGTCCCCATTTCTTGTGAAATAGGGTTGCTGCATGCCCTAATCTACTCAGGGTTCTTAACTCTGGCTGAAGAACTGCTTTTAAAAGCAGATGTTCTTCCAAAATGCTCCTCTGTGAAAGAGTGAAAGGAGCTCTTAACTTGGGTCCACAGACTGTGTGACTCCACTGGAACTGCAGCTTGAGACAGTTCCTGTGGACTGGAGAAGAGGTTTCTGCCAACTGCAGATATTTTTTTGCATAACTGTTTCAATGTAATGTGAAACTTACAGGAGAAGTTGATGTGGATCTTTCTCACTAAAATAATTTGCTGTCGCTTCCGTGTGAAAAGCTGAGGCTTTTCTGATCCTGGCTGCTCTTCCCTGCAGTAATTGTTCGCAAGTCCATTTTATCTGATGCTGCTAAAGTGAAGAAGCTGCAGCAGAGTGGAGAGGCATTTGTGCAGGATGGCTCCTGCAATAACATCGCCCCTCACCTGCACAAGTGCAGGGAGTGCCGCTTGGACAGCTACCGCAAGAACAAGGAGCAGAGGGACTCCACTGTCTTCTGCCGCTTCTTTCACTTCAGAAGGTAAGAACAGCTTACACAAACACCTCGGGATTCCTCACATATGAAATGTGAAAAACACCCAGTTGTTTGGCCAGAATGGTCTCATGTAGGTCTCTGTTTCAGAGCTGTTTCATGCTGGTGTGTAGCTATAAGACCAATGTAGCCAACTAATGAGTGGCTGCCTGTGGTGTTTTAGCTCTTAGAAATGATACAACTGCTTCATTTGAGCAGAAAATATTTTGGCAAGACTTAGAGCTCTTTATTTTGCTGTTCTGGGCTGAGTGCCAGTAGGATAACATGAGTTTAGTTTGAGTGCTACAGCTCAGTAGAATTGGAGATACTAATGAGAGGGTAGATTCCATGCAGGTTTCCCAAAGTTTAGTTGTTGGACACCTGAAATAACTAACCATGAACCCACGTGGAAGAGTTGCAGTAAGTGGCTATGGGCTTTTAGCTGGAGACATTTAAGCCTGCCATAGAAACATTTAAATCCATGCACTTTCTGGAATTCAGTTTTGTTGTTAAACATTTAAAGAAATACACATGTGCTGCTAATCTATTATTTATCCTCAGATTGGAGATTTTACTACAGTAAATCTTTATATAATCTGATGTGTGAGGCCAAAGTAACAACTGACTATGCTAATTTGTCCTCTCAGGGTAACAATCCAGACTTGCAGTGCAGTTCAAATCCGATGAATCCTTTGGTTTAGAACTTGAAACCGATGGAACTATCCCTTTTTATTTGAAGTGAAATCTTCCAAATCTGGAAATGGCATTTGTCTGATGACAGCAGCTGCCAACATGTTCTCATGGCACACTTAACACTACAGTGAGCACACGGTGTCATCAGAAGTTACCTTTCCTCTACAGCATTTATTAAAAAGGTTTCTGAGCAGAACTCTTCATGTTTTCCATTTAAAACACTACTAACAATACAGATCTCATTCTTTCCACCTACTCACAATCACTCAAGAATATATCTTACTCAAGTGTTGCTTGATGCTTTTTGACAGCTGCTTCCAAATGGATTGTTACTGAAATACACTCTATATTTAAAGCCTTCTAGCTTCTCTTGAGAATTGTATGTAGTCCTAGGTAAAATTATTGCTGTTGCCATCTCTAGATGTGGTCTTAATGCCAGTACATTTTAAAAATTGTAAACCTCATTTGGTTTTGTGTGAATAAAGAACCACTTATTGTAAGGTAGATTTCCTAACTGAAAACCTGGATGTTTTCAGTCTTTTTTTCTTTAAAACAAGCAGCACGTTGAACATACTTAATGCTGGTGACCAGCATGTTTACCCGTGTCTGTAGTAATCTTTGAGTAAATTCTTTGGCATACAGTACACACATTTGCAACTCAAGCATTGACTGTTTGGAATGATTTTAAACCACTACAGCATTTGAGGTGATTTGGTTTTTCTCCTTTCCCACCCTTTTTTATCAGGCTGCAGTTTAATAAGCATGGAATACTGCGTGAGGAAGGTTTCTTAACTCCAAATAAGTATGACCCTGAGGCTATCAGTCTGTGGCTGCCTTTATCCAAAAATGTTGTGGGTCTGGATCTGGACACAGCAAAGTACATCCTTGCCAACATTGGAGACCACTTCTGCCAGCTGGTGATATCTGAGAAGGAAGTCATGTCAACCATTGAACCACACAGTAAGATCGACTTGTGTTGAAGTCATCTGTGTTTTCACAGCTTCATGTGAAGCTTTAAGCTTCTGTGTGAAAATTAATTGCATATATCTGGATATATTATATAAGTCTTAAGAGTGTCTCTTCTCAGAGAGGGAATGGTTAAGAGCCACTGTGAACCTAGTGTCAGCTCTTGCTCCTCACAGGGAGGGGGAAAGGGAAGGGTCATTCCACCCTTCATCAGAAGTTGTTTCTCAATTTATCAAATTACTCTTCCTTTTACCAAGTAGAAAAAAAAAATTAACTAAACTACCAGGTTGCTGATGACAAAATCTATTCTTGCCATGAAAGTGAAATAAAAATTTTACTTTGCACAGGTTCTGTTAAATTGCTTTTGGTCCTATTTTATTGTAACTGCATCATGGACCTAATGCTGTCAGTAAAAGATTTCTTTTTCTTCCACCTGCGAGTTTCCACTAGCACTTCTAGAAGTGATTGTGGGCAGCTCTACTGGGCATAGACCAGAGAGGTGCTGGTGCTGGAGTAGCTGTCAAGGGAGGTTAATTAGTGTAGACAGGGCAAACTTAGCATCCCCCAAACAGAGGGATTTGGCCACATCAAAATATTTTTGTAGCAAATGTGAGCAGATAGACAAATGGGGAAGTCTATGACCTTGCTCAATCACTTCTCAGAGTAGAATGACTCCTGAAACTGTATTTGTTTTCTGGATTTTAAGTGCATGACTGGATTACAGCACAGTTTAGGAGGTTGTCAACACTCCAGACACAGCAGACAGTGGCATTAGATAAAGATCCTCTCAGTATGGCAGTCACTCCACTGTTCTGGAAGAAGAAAAAAGCTGAACAAACTTGAATGCCATTTGAAAGCAGGGGGAAGACTTTAGATATTCCAGAAATACTTGCTGTGGGGTCGTACCTTGAGCTACTTGGAATTTGCAAGCTTTGCTCTTCTCTTGACCTGCAGCATGTTTATGCTGTGGAACCAAGTTATCTGTAGCCAGAGTGAGATGTGTGGACTGGAGTACAGAAACGTTTTTGGGAGGGTGAAGCTTTGGGTGAATTCATGAAGCAAAGGGGAGGAGTGGTGTTTCTTAATGGCAGAGGATTCATCTGTTGGCATAGCTACCAGGAGCATCCTCTGCTTAAAAACACAGACATGTGTGAGTTCTGGAATTGGCTTGAAAGGAGCAAAATCTCATTAATTCATGTTTGATTTTATTGCCCTGACTGGTGAGAGTGAGGGAACTCACTTTCATTATTATGGAGGTTATTTTGAATGTCCTGGGCAGGAAAGAAGTAATTTACAATTTGAATGTATGATGTTCTTGATATTCTTTGAACAGTTCAGTCGGAGCACAGGAAAAAGGGAGATTCTTCTGCCACCATGACTTGCCACCATTACAGTTATAGTAAATTTAAGCATGTTGTCCCTGTGAAGTAAAAGATTGACCAGTGTAGAAAGAACAGCTTGTTAGGTCACATTGTTCCTTGTCCACCAAGTGCCAAAAAGAAACAGGATCAAACTACAGAGAGGAACAAAAAAACCCAAGAGGGGTGGAAAGGGAGAAGATTCAGAAAAGGTAGGAAATGGTATTCAAAAGATACAAAAAGAACCTTCATCTTGTTTCAGGGAAACTGGGGAGTTGACCTTGAAAATGGTAAATATAGTGCATGTTTTTAAAAGGCAGAGAAGAGTGGAGCTGGTGATATTTAGACCTATGTCTCTTGGAAGAATTATGAAGCAAGTAGTCAAACAATTTTTACCTCCTACTTAAGAACAAGTTGTGCTAAGCTATTCCAGTGTTCCATACATAGTCAATGGGCATTATTCAGAAGAGGAGCAGCAGATGTCTTGGATCCTGGTATGGTTTTCTTAGCATGCATTAGGGCATGGTCTCTCATTACTTGCTTTTAAAATTAAGAAACATTGTGGGCAGGAAAGTTTCAGAGAAGTTACAAGTGTGGAAGGTGGTAGGAGGAGGCAGGTGTGTGCTTTTTGTCTAGTCTAGTTTTCTAGCTGGCAACATAAGGAAATGAAGATCAGGCTAAAAGAATTCTTGCATAATCACAGATTCACAGAAAAATAATACAGCCCTGGAAGGGCTTGTAATTTTTTCCAAGATACTGTCAGTGTTCAGGATGTTTTGAATTAACTGTAGAAGTGGCTAGGGATGAGGAAAGGGGAGTATAGTGGGTATATAGGAAACCTGAACAGCAGCAGTGCTTCAGAGAAGAAAATACTTCATTCTAAGAAGGTCAGATGAACACAAACACATAAAACCTTCCGAAAGGAAGATAGCTACTTTGCCCACCATGCTGCTGAATAGAGAACAAGGACAAGCCTGGTTATGGCAAGCTATATATATATTAAGCTTAGCTTGCCTGTAGTACCTGAATTTATTTCCTGGAGTAGCTGTGGTGTTTCCACTTAGGAGAATGTCAGCAGTGTGCTTGTTAACTTGGGCAAACACGCATCAGGAATAAGAGCTGTGGTTTGTGCTGTAACAGGAGGAAGCAAACTGCTCAATTGCTTGGACTGTTGCATAACAGCAAAAGCATTTTTTTGGTGTTCCCATACAAAACCAAGTCTGAGTCACGTCAGTGTAGTTCAGGTGGCTGTAGTTGACATGCAAATACCGGGTTTGCTTGCACTCACACTTGGCCTGTCCCGTTGCTGCCCGCAGGACAGGTGGCCTGGAAGCGCGCGGTTCGCGGCGTCCGTGAGATGTGCGACGTCTGTGACACCACGATCTTCAACCTGCACTGGGTCTGCTCCAAGTGCGGCTTTGGCGTCTGCGTGGATTGCTACAGGATGAGGAAAAAAAACTCACACGAAGGTGGGAGTGCTTTTCACTACCTGGAACAAAGGGGGAAGAGGGGAAGTAAAATTTCTGTATTGAACTTGGAAGTCGATGACAACCTTAAACAAAACGAAAGAGCCTTCCCAACCAAAAGAATGTTGTAGACTTGTGGTTGGATATATCAATAATAGTAAAATATGTGGCTTTCCAGAGCAGCAGCAGAAATAAGTAATGGTTTTGTTTTACAGATGATGACTCGGATACTTTCTCCTGGTTTAAATGTGTGAAGGGGCAGGCACATGAACCAGAGAATCTAATGCCTACACAAATAATTCCTGGAAAAGGTATTGGAAATATTTGATTAGCATAAAAACTTGCTCCAGGATTTTTTGTCTTGTGTGTTGTTGATATTGTACTGAGTAAGGTTTGATTTTAGTACTAAAGTTAGTAATTACTTAAATTTTATTATCCAAAGAGAGGAATAGCATGTGTGTTTAATACTATTTTATTATCTTTGACCTTTACAAAGAAGCAGCAGAACTTCTTGTTGAATGATGAATGGTATTTGCATTATAGTTTACCTGCACAACACACAATTTCTTGCCAAGTCTTAGTGACTGCTGGATGTTGTGGTTACATGTGAGCTCACTGCTGGTTCTCTCCCTTCAGCTCTCTATGATGTTGGTGACATTGTTCACTCCGTAAGAACAAAATGGGGAATAAAGGCAAATTGTCCTTGTGCAAATAAACAGTTCAAAGCACTCTCAAAGCCAGCCCTAAAGGAGGATTCAAAACAGGTATTGTTTCTGCCTCTGTCCGTGCAGTTAAGCTTGTGTCAGTCTATTGCATGTTCTTGAAGCCACTTCTAATTTGACTTTGTAGGTTGCCAGGCCTGACCTCTCTGATAACCCTACCACATAGGGACAATTTGTATTCACTGTTCATCTTCCTGGTTCAACTCCTCTTTAAGTTTTTGGGAAAATCTCATTGTGTCCCTTTGACACTGAGGTCTCAGTAGTTGACCTAGCCTTGAAAAAGGCTCAGTGAGGATTTTTTAGAGCAAAAATGGATTAGATTGAGAGATCCCTTAAGAGAAGAATATGAAGAACAGACGAGTGGGAATGATTGTGGAGTGTAGTCTATTCCTTGGATCCTGGAGATAAAATACATGCAGCATCTAAAAAAGTAAGGTGGAAGAATACTGGAATTCATGAAAGAGCTAAACATGAGAAAAACCTGAGATTTAGAGGAGTGTGGAAAATCACTGATTTCTTTGGCAATCTGGTAGGTTTGCTTCTCTTACATAAAAAACCTGAAAACAAATGAAACCCTGCAAGATGTATTTATGAATGGATATACTGTTTGGTTTTTTTGCTGTTGAAAACAGAGCACAAATTAATAGCCTAGTTTAGAAGTATCTTGCAAAAAATGGGGGTGAATTACGTGTTTTTCATTTTGTTAGATGCTTATTCATGGCTTATTTTGAAAATAAATGTTACCTGAAGTGTAAGAAGCAGGTTGGACTTGATTTTGGTGTAAGTAATGAACAGAAAAGACAAAAAAAAATTCAGTTGTTAAAAATGTGCAAGATGGTTATGTGAATCAAAGGTTAGCATCCAGCTGGCCTGGCTTCAATCATCTGAATCAAGATTTCCTATGATTCTGGACAAAGACCTGCATTAAATTTATCTACACATCTTCAGAGAATTAGTTACTGCACTGGTTGTGTGAGCACAAGCTCATTAAAGGTTGAAGCATTTTGTATTATGTCATGTTTAGAATCCTTGCCAAGCATCAGCAGGCAGTGAGAGATGAAATAGAATGTAATGATAGGCAGACAAAAGAGCAGAATAATTTCTTAGTTGAAAATTGTTTGAGCAGAGAGAGAAAATGTCACCAGTCATGCAGGAATCCCAAGGCAAAGCAGTTATTCAGCTTAGTCTGCTCCTAGGACCTCCAAATGTCCAGATAAATCAGCTGCAGAGCAGATGGACAACCCCATGCTTGGACTGTGCTGGCCAGGCCAGTGCTGCACTCAGGCAGGTGTAGCTCACACCTGGCAGGGGAGTGCACTTTTGCTGCCAGCTGAAGAGAAAAAATTAGGAATGCTCTGTATCTGTTTTAGTCCTCTGAACTGGAGCTCCAGCTTAGCCCTGGCCTGAGCATATTAGCTATGACTAGAAATGTGAGAACTGTTGTTAAAACTGCACCTGGTTCCCAAAGCAATTCCAGAAAATGCACCTGCTGGGAAGCTTGGCCCTCTGTGCTTGTCTTGAGGGGTGATGGACTCTGGCTGCTCCCAAGTCCTGCTGAGCTGTCACCTCCTGATCTCGAGCTTCAATGCTGACCTCTTGTGGAGATCACATGTTTTAAAGGGCCAAATCTTTTTACTTTTTAAAGGATGAGTTTGGACATGTTATTGCTTGTATTCCCTTTGTGTAGAGTCTTTGTGTCTAAACGAGTTACTCCTTTGCTTTTTCAGCACTTGGCATCTGGGGACAGGCCTGGCCTTCAACACAACACTTTTGTCCTGAGCCCACAAGTCACTACACATGATCCTACTCTAAAGTCAGCACTTGGAAGCAAACAAACTGCTTCTGTGAATACTTCTCCTTCATTAAATTGGTTTTCAAACCTAACGAGTGGAAATGTGAATAAAGAAAACAAAGGTATGTGCAGAACCAATGAAGGGTAAACCCTTTGTGGCTGTTTCTCAGAAGAATATAGGTCAGACACAGCAGTATCTTATGCTGAGACTGATGTCATCTGCCTGCTGGGATGAGTGTTCAGTGCTTGTGCTGCAAAACTTGTCCTGACAATGGCTTGGAGTAAAGCCTGGCAGAGTTAGCATATTCTGTTTCAAAAACTGGATTAAAATCCCATTGATGCAAGTGTTCTTGAAAATTCATTTTGAGAATACTTTCTGTTCTTGTTGTTTGGGGTTTTTTTGGGGGGGTTTGGTTTTTTGCAGGGTTTTTTTAAAATGTGGGATTTTAAAAACTTTGGTTTATTGAAGAAAGTTAAGTGAAAGAAAAGTGTTCTCACAGTTTTCCTTTCTTCATTTTAGAGAAACTTCTCATACCAATTTCAAAGAATGAAAATAAACCTCTCCAGACACTCCCTAGCTTAGCCAAGCCAGCTGCAGCCCTGCAGACATTCAACAGTGCAATATTAACCCCTGTGAGCAACAACAACACGGGCTTCTTGCGGAACCTGTTGAACTCTTCTGCAGGAAAGGTACAGGAAAAATTCTGTGCTACAGGTTTGAGTTGATGCCAGGCTTAGATTCTGTTCTAAACCTGTGAACAACTGCCACAGGCAGTTTACTTTTTTGTCACAGTAAGTAAAATTCTGCCTTCATTTGGGAAAAAGGACTAATAAAGTTTCTGTGTTTCAGTGCTCAGTTAGTAGTAGCTTATTGGTTCTATGAGCAAGTCTTGGTGAGGAACTGGGAGCTAAGGGATAATGCAGATTAACTTCCTTAGGCTAGAGTCTGGCAGCTGCATTGATTGGGATGTCTTTTAGACCCAAAAAAGAAGCACCAGTCAGCTTGTAGATGGAGGCAACAGTCTTCTGTGGTGTTCTCCCCATACCTCATTGGCAGACTGGTTCACTTCAGATGTTTCTGGGCTTTGTCTGATCTTACAGATGTGACTTCAATGTGGTGGGGAACAATACTGGCCTTGGGAGTTCTTTGCTAAAACTGAATTTCTGCCCTTGGATATAAAGCAAGTCCTGTTCCATGATGCATATTCTGGGTTTCTGCAGTGTTGCTGTGATGCAAATCGGAGCAGAAATTGTTGTGCTAGAATTCTGTAGACAAAGTATAAGAAATCAGAGTGGCATTTAATCATGGTGCATTTTTGGACAGCAAAGTTCTGCAGTTGTTTGTTTCTCTGCATGATTTGATCTCAAGTAAAAAAAAATTTGGAAGTGGCAAATACTTTCTTCAAAGCCTACAGGATAAGGCAACAGAAAAGAGCACTAATTTTTTGTTGGTTTTCTTTCATGTGTTTTATCAGACAGACAATGGACTGAAGAGTACACCCAAAATCCTTGATGACATTTTTGCCTCCCTGGTGCAAAACAGAGCCATTACAGACTTGCCTAAGAAGCCTCAAGGACTGACCATAAAGCCCACAATAATGGGCTTTGACACGCCCCACTACTGGTTATGTGATAACCGCCTGCTGTGTCTGCAGGATCCCAACAATGAAAGCAATTGGAATGTCTTCAGGGAGTGCTGGAAGCAGGGACAGGTATTTTTATTTTCCTGCTTTTTCCATTTGCAGTTCAAGTACTTCATCCTTCAGTTGAAGCACAGCTACAACCACTGTAGTGATAAGCAACATTAAACCTTCACCAAATGTTAGACATGAGCCTTACCTAAGGATCTGTTTTGCTGTTTAAACCCTTTTCTAAATGCAGAGCTGAAGTTATGTCTCTGTACAAAAAGGTGCCTCAGTTTGAAACAGAATGCTCAGATGCATGTTAAGGCAGAATTCTGGTAGGGCATACTGAGCATTTAGTTTGCAAAATGCCAGCATTCAAATACTCAATGTATTTCATGTATTACCCTGTTGTAGTTAGAATTTTTGGTGTTTACCAATTCTTCCAAATATATTCTTTTGCTTTCTAGCCTGTGATGGTGTCAGGAGTGCATCACAAGTTAAATGCAGACCTCTGGAGACCAGAGTCCTTTAGGAAGGAATTTGGCCAACAGGAAGTAGATCTGGTTAACTGCAGGACTAATGAAATCATCACTGGAGCTACTGTAGGGGATTTCTGGGATGGTTTTGAAGATATTTCAAGTAAGTATTGTGAATATTTGTTCCAGTAGGTAAAACACTCAGCAGCAATAATTTGGCCCAAGCACTGATTTGTGATCCATAAGCATTGTTCAAGATACTCAGGAATTTCTCTTACCTTGGGCAATTTGGTGAGGATGCATTGCAGACATTTGTGCTTTTAGGATTGTGGACTGGATAAAAGCTGTCATTCCCATGAAGTACTCTCCTTCAGGAGTATGTTTGGATGCCTTTAGTCTTTTGGGGAAATGTTCTGAGGAAATTTAAGATCTCCCTAGCAAGTAGGTTCATCTGCCAGCTTATGTTTTTCCAGTTGAGTTAAACAGAAGAGCACATGTAGAGGTGGTGCTCACAGGTTAAACAGGTTCTGCTGTTTTAACTTGAAGCTACTTTTTAGTCCTGAGGAACTGAAGTTATTTTGTATAAAAATAGATTTAGTGGAGGTGAGCTTGAGGTTTTCCAGGAGAATTAACACTTGCCATTGCATCTGGTGTTCTACTTCATCTGTTTGTTACACATCCTTATCTAAGGATCTGCTTTACTGTTTAAATCAGTTAGGGCAAGAAGAGTGGGAGGTAGAAGACTTACACCTTTCTTTTCTGTTACTTTATCTTTGAAGATGTTTGGCTTCATCAGCTGCTTTTGGCCTCAAACACAAGCCAGTTTCTGAGCTCAATTGTAGGAAGTGCTTGGGCAGGGAAGCAGTAGAGGCTGCTTGTCTGACATCTCTTGTTGTAACACGTTTCTCATGAGAGCAATATCCTACTCTGGTGTCAGAGGAGCTTCTGTGTCTTTAGTTCTACACGTAAAATTGTGGAATGAATGTGATTTTAAGCTTGAGATAAGGATTTCCTTGTCTTAATTCTTTGTGTTCTGAGTTATACAACTATTAAAAACTAAGGGTTTTTTTTTATGATTTCAAATTAGGTCGCCTAAGAACAGAAGAGGGTGAGCCAATGGTACTGAAGCTGAAGGACTGGCCTCCAGGAGAAGACTTCAGAGATATGATGCCCTCTCGGTATGCATTTCAGTGCAAGTGTTTCTTATTTCTGTGGTACACCCCCCAAAAAATGGACTGTAGGAAGAGTCTTGTGTTTTGATACCTGCCTCAGCTTTGAGCAGCAGTTGCTGACATGTGAACAGTTCTGTTTCTCAGAGATGCCTGATGTGAATGGAAATCCTGCAAAAGCTTCATGATTAATTTTTCTGTGCTTCAGTGTATTTGTTGCTAAGCAAAGTGAGCACCTAAAAGTGCTCCTAAAAGCCTGGATCACTTTGAAATTTCAAGTTCAGTTGAAGTTTACTTTTTGGCCAAACATTTTTAAGTACTTGGACTTAGGCTGTTTGATATTCCTTGAGATGATTTCACAACAAAATATCATTACTCTAGAGCAGTTAAATTTGTTGTATTTTTGTGCTTTATTTGTTTGGTTTCTTTTCATGGTGTCCAGCAAACCCCCTGAGAGAAAGAGTACACTTCCTTGACTGAAGAGAGCTTTTGTTGCAGTCTGTTTTTGGTTTTATCAGTACCTAAATGTTAAATTTTGCTGCATTACCTTAGGTTTGATGATTTGATGAAAAATATCCCATTGCCAGAATATACCAGGAGAGGTGGCAAACTCAACCTTGCCTCTCGACTTCCCAACTATTTTGTGCGACCAGATTTGGGCCCCAAGATGTACAATGCCTATGGTAAGGAATTTCCCACTGTAAAGGTCACATTGACCACACCTTTGTGTTGAAATTTATTGTAAGTTATGTGAATCCTTGCTGTTGCAGACAATTTGATTAATCCCATGGATCAGAAAGCCTCACTTTGGCTCACCTGTAGGTATCAGTGATGTCCAGAGCATATGATATATTTTATTGGACATCATTTTGTCCAGGTGGTTTCAAGCCAATAGTAGTTATTCCTGGTCTTCCAAACAACTTGCTGCACAGCCTCTTTCCAGTAGCTGGTAACATGTATTTGTTGTTTTGCTCCTTCTGGCTGTATTGCTTTTGTTGTTCTTTTTGTGCTGTATCATTTAGCTTTTAATTTCTCCCTGAACAGTTCCTTTCCATGTCTGCTGTCACTCAGAAGACCTTTAAAATGGAGCAGCATCATGGCCAGTTGAGAGACTTTGGCTAGTAAATCCTGCATCAGCTGCTGTTCAGAATGAAAGACACTGTTTCACAAAATGCGTTATCCTAAACTGCTGTAGAAACTCTTTTCTAGCAGGACTTAAACATGACTTTTATGCATCATACAGGCTAGGTAGAGATACATTGATCTGTATCAGCCTGTCAGCAGATCACTTGGGAAGCCACAAGATGGAGCAAGGTCCTGGATAGTAAGCACATTGCTGTTCTGGAAGCATTTGTTGGTAGAAGTGAAAGCACTCTAATCTTTTCAGAAAGTGCTGCTGAGAGTGGTATAACGCTTCTTTGTGTTACTAATGGATCTGCTACTCCTTTCCCCCCCTTTGATTTCTCCCCCAGGCTTAATAACACCAGAGGACAGAAAATATGGCACAACAAACCTCCACTTGGATGTGTCTGACGCAGCCAATGTCATGGTTTACGTGGGGATCCCCAAAGGCCAGGCTGATCAAGAAGAAGGTAAAGTCTTAGTGGTGTCTGGGGGGATATTTCTGTGGCTGGAGGGAGGTTCCCTTGGTGTAACTGTTCGTGTTGGCTCTCCACAGAAGTGCTTAAGACCATACAGGATGGTGACTCTGATGAACTGACAATTAAGCGTTTTACTGAAAGCCGAGAAAAGCCTGGGGCTCTGTGGCACATTTATGCTGCCAAAGATACAGAGAAAATCCGGGAGTTCCTTAAGAAGGTAAGCTGCTAATCTTAAAAACTGATCTGGCTGTGCAGCCTTGCAAGTCTCCATCCTCGGGCTTTCCTCCTCCTTCATTTCCCAGTTACTTTGGCAACAACTTGAGTTGTATCCAAGACAAAACTACTCCTGTGCCATGAGTCTGGTAGGACCTGAAAAGGGTGGAGAGTGGAAGCTTGGAGTTACCTTGTATGTCGATATTCCTTCTGCCTGCTCCTCTCATAGATGAGCAATGCTACATAGTGAACAAGAAAATAGCTAAGTGGTTTAGATTTAAGGAAAAGCAGTTTAATTTGATCATTTTTAGAAGAATGTGAGATGTTTTTGAGAAATGTCAGAGCAATACATGGTACATGATGCTCTTCCTTGTTCTTTCTCTTACTGCTTTATTTTTTTTCCCATACCTTGATGAGGTCTGAATTAAGGGAGAAGCATGAGGAATTTTGTGTCATGTTCTCATGTGAATTAAGGGTTTAGTTGGAGATGTGCTACCATATCCAAAAGGGCTTTTTCCAGTGTTTAAATTTACCTCAGATGGTCCAGAGTTCTTTGTGGTCTTAACTGTGAAACTTCTTTGGTGGGCTAAAAGTGGAAAGAGCCAGTATGCTGATATTTAAAAGAATAAATGGGATGATCTGAACAACTGTTGGTCTGGCCAGGCTTAGGCTTTCTTGGTGGAAGCTGTGAGAGGCTGCAACAAACTTATTTAATATTAACTAAGAACAAACCTTATGGTTGATAAAACATGATACTGGGTTTCAAAAGCATTAGCACTTGGAGTCTTGACATCTGTCTCACACCTCAGTCCCTTGTATCACACTTATTGGCAGGTGTGGGGCTTTCAGCAGCTTTTAGTGGAGTAGAGCCAAGCTGTTTGTCTCCTCACAGATGAGTTTTTGGGCTGCAGTCCTGGGTGTAAATGGCTGCTGCAGCAAGTTGGATTTATACAGTAACTTCTTGCAGAAATTCTTTCCCCACAACCCTCAAGTTTCTGTCCCAAAGTGCTTGTTGTGCCTCCCAGTCTCATTTCTCCTGAGAATCTGGTTTGCATCCTCTGGGTCAGTGAGCACATACTGACTGATTGTGGCCTCAAGGCAGACACCTGCTGAATTCCACAGCTGGTAGTGTCTTCAAGTCACAGGCTATAGAGTCAGAGAATCTCAGAATGGTTGGGGTTGGAAGGGAGCTTTAAGACCATCTCATTCCACCTCCTGTGATGGGCAGGGACACCTTCCCCTCGACCAGGTTGCTAAGAACCCTGTCCAGCCTGGCCTGGAACACTTCCAAGGTTGGGGCAGCCACAGCTTTTCTGGGCAGCCTGTGCCAGTGCCATACTGCCTCACAGCAAAGAATTTCTTCCTAATTTCATTTTCTAATCTAAACCTACCCTCCTTCAGTTTAGGACCTTTGCCCCTTGTCCTGTCACTTCACACCACAGTCCCTCTCCAGCTTTAGTATTGTCAGACCACTGGTTCCATGGCTCACAGTGGTTCCCAGTGTGAACATGAGTTGCTTCACTTGCCACCATCAGTTGGGATTACTTGCATTTTCCTTATCCACATTTACAATGTGTCAATGAAGCCAGTGGGACCTGAGAAATGCTGAAACCTTGACAAAGGTCAGAGCCAAGATCCAAACTTTAATTGTCTAACTCTCCTACCTGAACACACAGTGCAAGTGCCTCTGGCACATGTTTGTATGGAATACCACAGATACAACTTGACTGTCCAGTCAGACTGGTGTGTTCAAATGCCTGTTGTCTTGTGACTTTCCCAGGTTGCAGAGGAACAAGGCCAAGAAAACCCTGTAGATCACGATCCCATTCATGATCAGAGTTGGTACCTGGACCGACCGCTGAGGAAACGCCTTCATCAGGAGTATGGAGTTCAAGGCTGGGCTATTGTACAGTTTCTAGGAGATGTAGTTTTCATCCCAGCAGGAGCTCCACACCAGGCAAGCACCAGGGACATGGAATGGCCTGACTGCTTGGGCAGCCCTTTGAGCATGTGGCTAATGCTTGTTTGTTCTCTCTAGGTTCATAATTTGTACAGTTGTATTAAAGTTGCAGAAGACTTTGTATCCCCAGAGCATGTCAAACACTGCTTCTGGCTCACTCAGGAATTTAGATATCTGTCACATACGCATACAAACCATGAAGATAAATTGCAGGTAACTTCCCAGTGCTCAGTGCTCTTGACCCCTTTACCAAAACCCCACTAAGACACAACAAATGTTTTCCCAAGTTTCTGATTTGCATGAAGGTCAGGCAGGTGATTTTGTTTGAACTGACCTGCACAGGGTGAGGGGAAGTAAGTGGGAAAGCTGGAAAACTATCTGTGCTGTTTGCTTGTAAAACCAAGCACCTTTTCCTTTGCTCCTGCAGGTGAAGAATGTCATATACCACGCTGTTAAAGATGCAGTTGGGATACTGAGAGCTAACGAATCCAGCCTTAGCAGACCGTGATGTAGAGCGCCTTAACCACACACTATGAAACAGAAGCGTTGGCAGCTGTTTTACCTACTCAGTCAGGACCTCTGTGGACTTTGAGATTATATGAATGTTACCTCATCTTCCTTTCAGCAGTACCAGAGGATCGTGGTACTATGTTCTGTGTATTCTTCCAATGTTTACAAACCTGATATGTATATGTAGTAATATGTATGGACTGTGGCATACTGTGAATGCTCAGTTGCAATAGAACTTTATATGGAGTTGGTCTCCAAACTGTACAAAATACCTCCTATAGAACTGTTTGGAACTATTCCAAATTACTTGTTTGAAAAATATTATTCAAGGCATTGTAAAGCTTCAATTTTTAAAATTTATTTTGGGGTGGGAGGAAGTATGAAATCACTCAGTTTAATAACTAATTTACGTAAAGTTAAGAATGCAGTTCTGGAATTTCACATTAACATAGAACTAGCATTTAAAAGTAGCTTTAAGCTATTGTATAGTAACATAGAGATGGGAGTTAACCATCTTTAGGTAAATGTATTTAAATTTCTAAATGTTAAAAGAAACTTTTAATCAAATGTCTTCTGTTCGAAACTGCTCTTTAATTTGAAATGTTTGATTCTCTTGTTTTTAACACTGAATGGTTACATAAAAATTCTTCTATTTCAGAGACTGTTCCTTGCCCATCTTCATCAATTGACTGTTTAAAATGTAATTAATTTGATGCAATACTTTGAAACGCAAAAGAACTGTATCATAAGTGGTTCATATGGTTTTTTGAAGTATTTGAAGGCTGAGGATATGGAATTCAGCAGCAGACCTGTTTATAGTTATTTTTGGTTAACCCAACCATGATGTAGCTGACAGACTACTGCTGCCAGTGCTGTGGTTTGTATCACATGAGCTTTGCAGCTTCAGTCTGAAATGGTACACACAGAACTCAGGGTTATTTGGAGAAAAAATGAAAACATTGTAAAACTTAAAACAGAGATACCCTGGGACAAAATTAACCTTTCAGTTCCTTCCCAGCACTGTAGGTTGTAGGATGGCTGTTGGGAACAGCCAGGCAGGGAAGGAAACCTCCAAGTTCACTTTTCTGAGCTTATGCAACAAATTGAACTCTGCAGGTTCCCCTCCCTGTAGTACTTCACCTGTTCTTTGTGATCAGCATCAACTGTCAAGTCTCTCTTGGGTGACAGGATTCTTTTTCAGAGAAACTTCCTCTGATTGCTCCCCCAGGAGTGGGGACAGGCTGCAGTGATGTGCAGGGAGCAGGAGTCTCTTGCAAGAGTTAAGTGAAGTTGACTTACAGAAGGTTTGCCTATACAACAGCCCTTCACTGTATTCAGTGAAAGCTTTCCTCCACTTTCACTTGATGACACATCTTGACAGTAAAGAACTTATTCTAGTCACTTCAGGTGCCTTGATTTGGCATTTTGTGCTTGAACTCATCAAGTATGCTTAAAAACACTTACCTGAGCATTCTCCCTTGAACTATCAAGTCGAAGTAGATGACATGCAGCAGGTTAATTGCTTTCCTTGGAGTCAGCTGGAGTGTTTGTGGGTAGCTGGAGTACAGGTCCCTCCCAGGGAGCTGAGTCACACTGATCTTACACACCCTCTGTGTGCACATAGATCTGAAAAGACTCAGAGTTGAAGCTGCATTTTGAGCTCTTACCACTATACTGTTGTTCAGTCTTGTTTTATTGCAGCTCTCACCCACTTTTGTTTCTGATCTCTCCTTTCTGGGTTTTTAAGACAATAACAAACAAATTGTCCCTCTTGCCTGTTTTTGTTGCATTTGGGGTGGAGATGAACACTTGAATTGCACAGTCCTGAAGCACTGGGGCTGCTTTGCCTCCCCCAGCACAAAGGTGAGCAGTGCTTGGCCCCCCCAACATGCTTTTATGGCTGAAAATGGGAGGGGCTGGACTCCATCCAGCTATCTGCGTGCCTTGTGTGTTTTTCTACCCTTGCCGTTGGGATACAATTATTTAGAGACTTGGCTTTCTTTGGGAAAGTCTTCCTTAAAGTGAAGAGCTCTGGCCTTTGTCCCGGAGATGCTGTGGCCGTGCTGTGTTTGGGTCAGTGTTTTAGTTTGCAAACAGCCTTTTGTGAGCTGTGACATCTGTTTTGCCTGAAGCTTTTCCTTGGGAGGAGACACGGCTCTCCCTTGACCCTGAAATTGTGCTACTGAAGCAGCAGAGAGGCCTTGGCATGGCCACAGGGGCTGGGGAAGCTTTGCCAACAGCCTGGTGAGTCAGGGCTCTCCTACTGCTGCCACCTGCCCTGCCCTCTCTCTCCTGTGATCGTACAGAGCTGGAACAGACTGAAAACTTCTCTTTAACTATGCAGTGAAGGCCCTAAATGTGCTAAAGAAAGGTGTTACACAACTAAAAGGGAGGTGTTAGAGTTGTTTGGGCATTGTTTGTGAAAGAGGCCAAAGTGATGCAAACTAAACTGCTGTGTGGCAGTGACTGTTAGAAGCAGCTTTAATAAAATTTGTATTGATTCAGGAAAATACAGATCTGACAGTGCTGGAGGTTTTTGGTAGCAAATTAAACCAATGTGCCTGTTAGGGAGAAAAGCTGCTTGAAGATGAGAATATATTTCAGGTCTTTGTCTAAAAATACATAACATTACACCACCCTTGCCATGTCACCACAGGAAACATGGGCTGAACAGAAAACTGGAGAAGACTGCACTTCCCAAGAAGTATATTACAGTAGTGTCTTGGGAGGAAAAATCCTCAGGAAGAAAAAAAAAATATATATATATTACAGAAGTGAGAATACATTAAGTTTTGCACTTTGACGGTAGGACAGAATAAAATCAAGCCAACTGTCCAACATCCCTCCTGGCCCTAGCTCCGCAGGGTGGCCAACCGTGACTGCATGGCCTCGATGTCCTCCTCCTCATCCACAGCAGCAGCAGCTGCTCCCATGGGCTCAGGCTCTGGCAGAGCATCTGTGACTTTACTGGGTGCTTTACCCAAGGCCCCTGCAACAACAAACAGGCTCATTAGTGAGTGTCAGGTCTTCATTTAATAATTAGTGGCTTTCAGGGACATCTAAAGTAACCCAAGCAGTCATTTCCCATGGAGGTCACACCCCTGAGCTGTGACAGGGCCAGCCTGGGGCTGTTGGCTGCCCAGCAGCACTGACCTGCCACCTCTGAGCCTCTGCACTCCTTCCTTTCTGGGAGGAGGCTCCCTCAAGCCCTGCTGCTTGCCTGAGAGCTCCCCCTGCCTGCCTGGGAGGAGGGGAGCTGCTCCAGCCAGAAAACAGGATGGAGAAAGCAAATTAGGATGAGAAAGAAGAGGACAATGTGCCAAACATGGGGCACAAGGTGCCAGCAGCGTCCGTGCTGCACTTGCAGTGTGGTACAGCTGAATGCAGCCCTGGTGCTTGTTTTTGTCACACCCCATCACAAGCAATCCAGGTGAAAGGAGCATTCTAAGCATTCTCCAAGTCAAATAACTGAACCAGTAAATCATTACTTCATGAGCTGGAAGGCAGAAGTTGTGGTTTTGGTTTTACCAGGGTTTTTGTGTTTGTTTGGGGCTTTTTCCCCCAAACAAGACACAACATGCTACTGCCAGGACTCACAACTCAGCCTGACTCAAGGCAGTGCAGTGAAGTTTATTTCTTGGTTTCATTAATAACAATACCTAGTCAATCATGTAAGTTTTACCTTGTTAAGAGGATTCACTGCACAGCCAAACACAGATGTGTTAGAGCCTCAATTACATAACTGCACAGACAGCTGCTGATGGATGTTAGCTCTGCCCTGCTGAGCCCCACTGGCCTTCTCAGCCAGTATTCCCTGAGAAACCAGTATGTCAGAGCTCTCTGCTCCTCACCAAAGAAAGAGATGCCACTGGCAGAGCACAGAATAGATTTCAGTTGCTGCATCTTATTGAAGAGAGCAGGGCCACTGCCCTCAGCAGCACCTAAAAACTCACCAGCTGTAATTTCAAAAAGGATTTTGTCAATTTCTGCCTCAGCTTCCTCCTCCATCTCCTCCTGATCCTCCAGGCCCTCAAAGGTGTCCTCCAGCATTTCCTCTATTATTCCAGCCTAGAGATAAAAACAAGGCAGCATGTGATGCCCTTGGAAACAGCAGATTAAGAAGACACTTTTCTAGCTGGGAGAAATCTATCCAGGCATGTAGCACCCCCCTGCTCCAGGGAGAGGTTTCCAGATCAAGGCTGTTGCAGGAGGGTGGTCAATACACCTGCCCTCAGCATGAGCACACATCTCCACAACTGGTGCATGGGAAAAGCAGGAAGAAAACTGAGGATTAAAGGCACCTGTTCTCACTTTGAAAACCTCAAGTTACTTAAACTAAAAGAGGAGAGATTTTAATTAGATATTAAGAAGAAAATCTTCCCTGTCAGAGTGGTGAGGCAATGGAAGAGGTTCCCAGACAAGTTGTGGATGCCCCATCCCTGGAAGTGCTCCCAGCCAGGTTATATGGGGCTCTGAGCAACCTGGTCTTGTGGCAGATGTCCCTGCCCATGGCAGGGAGGCTGGAATTACATAATCTTTAAGACCCTTTCCAACCCAAACTGTTCTATGATTCTGTGGTTATTTATTGTTGTTGCACATCTAAACCAAGAATTCAGCCTGTTCCAAGCATGTAAAATACAAGGATAAATTTCAGTCATGCAGCATGAATTGTGTAGCACACTGTAAAACTGCTCTTTGACACAGCTTGTGGTTTTTCTATCTGCATTTGAAAACATTCCTTTGCAGGCCCTGCAACCTCGATATGGCTAAACCATGCTAGTGTACAATGGCAAAATTATTTAGAAACAAACTTACTTGAACTTAACAGTCTAAGAGTGATAAGAAGGGAAAAAGCAAAACAACTGTGGTAGTTGAAAATGTGATAGTCATAACAGAGACTTTACTTTCAAATCAGAGCACTCCCATCACATGGAGATACTGAGCTAGATGCTTTAAACCAGTGAGAGTAAGTTATACCTGAATTAGCCAGGAGTTTTTTTATTCTTTAAAAAATTTGTAACAAACTACTTTTAGTTCCTTCAGGAATGTTCAATTGTGTTATTTTGGCTGGGTTTGGTTTAGATCTCTGTTGGCTGTGTGTCAGTAGAAAACACTGAGAAATTATTTCACTGCACCTGTGGAAAGTAACTCCATGACCCATACCCCTTAGAGAATCTATAGTTGAAGAACAAAATTCAATAAAGAATTGTTTAGTGGTTATCATATAACTAGAGATGAATTAGATGTCATAGAACAAGAATGGTATCTTGAGAGAGTTAAGGAGTCAAAGGCCTATACACCCCAGAAAACTTGATTAATACCTTGCAGGTGTAGTAAGGGAGCTTGTATCCCCCTGAAAACTTAATCAATAGTAATTGTCTAAGCAGGACAGCAAATTTAATAAAGCACTGTTAGCTGGATAAAACTCGAGTCATCCATTAAACAAAGACAGGTGAGATGTTCTGGTAGTAATTAAACAAAACATCTCTACTATGATGCAATAAATTGGGCAGATTTTTCAAGTTTCTATTAAAAAAATCTTGGCTGTTACAGTGTATATAAATGCCTGAAAATTTTTGTTTCTTTGAACATGTCTATGGAGAATAAATTCCCCATATTTTCCAAATTTTGACTCAAAATTGTTATTAGGAATATTGGTCTTACAGCTTTTTGCTGTTAGATTTAAAACTCTTTGTGTCACCAGTGTCAGACTGGCCAGAGTCAGAGAATGTCCTGAGCTGACAGCAGCCCTGTGCAAAGGGGCCACCCAAGCACTGCACAGCTCAGTAAGGACCATGTCGTGTTCTCCCAAGTCTGATCTATGTGCCAGATCTTACCTTCATCATCTCTTTGGACAAATCCCTCATCGTTGCTTGGATTTCTGGGATTTTTACTAGGTTTTGCATAGCTTTCATGACTTCTGTGCTCTTCTGCAGTGAACCTGCTACTCTGAGGACAGCTGTGAAGGAGAGGCACAGAACAGTTTGAACAATGCATTCACTGCTGAAAGCAGAGAAATTATATCCTCCCTGCAGGGAAATTTGTTTACATTTAGGCAATTCAATTTAAAAAATAAACGGGCGTTGCACTTCTTCATTCTTGACTAAATTCCTGGGAAAGCCCAACTTATGCCCACATTGCAAAAGTCACTTTTATAGCAAAGCTACTGGTCCTGTACAATGAGGAACGCAGGTGGCCTGCAGAGATTTCACCCCACCTGCACCCAGTTCATTAAAGGCAGGGAGAGAGCTGCTCCTGCCCAGCCCCTCATCAGCCAGAGTTTCAGCAGCAGAGCTGCCGTGACTGCTGACACCAGGGCTCTCCTGCCTGACACCACGCACTGGACACGAACCCTGCCAGAAGCTCTGCTGCAATACTTTCACAGCAAAGAGCAAGCTATAACATTAACACTGAAGCAGAGAAGCAAAAAACACGCTTGTTTAAAGTGAATTTAACAATACTCTTTCCAGAGGCTATTCTAACTTAAAAGCTCTCCTCATATGTATTGATATACCAAGATCAAAAAGCAGTAATTAAGGTACTTTGAAGATTTTTGAATTCTGCCATCTAACTTTGCAACTTCCTGGACATGGAGAACTTACCTTGTTTGTATATAAAATGGTCACTCCTTAACGAAGCAAAATGAAGGTACAGCACATATTATTTTTCATTTTAGTAATTTCTTTTAAGAGCCCTACACTTGTAACAAACAAACAGAAACTTTGCCTTGAATGGTCATTTCTCTAGTTACTGAAAGTAACAGAGAATTCAGTCTCTGAGACTGAATTCTAGATTCCTTCATATTTCCTGTCTAAGTGTATCAGAACTTTCCCAGGAAGATGAAGATGCTGGCAGTGGTGATAAGGAGGAGGCTACTTTGAGTTTTTCCTTTTAAGGGACACCTTAAAGTGCAAGGATGTTCCTACTTTCCTTTCCTGAGTGAGGTGCATGGGGAGCCACATTTGAACCATCATAAAATTACACACAAGGTTCACAGTGTGCTTCCTGTTTTATCACTCATCCAATGTTAAAATCTACGTGGATGACTCTGGGGTGGGGGAAATGCTTTGACATTTCAGCAGCATGTTGATCCCCACCAAGTCATCTCCTGTCTTTAAAGTCTTCTGCTCTGCTTCTTACAGGCTGGACTGTTTCCAGCTATGGAGAACTCTGCAGGAAGTGTATTACAACACTTGTATTACAAGTGAATTACAAATCTTGTATTACAAGATTTTTGATGGGGATAAAGAACAAGGGAAATATGCTGGTTCAGGAGAAATGCAAAGGACCAAGGAGGGTTTACAGAACATAGGTGTTAAGCCAACGGGCAAAAGGATTCATCCACACTAAGAAATCAAACACTGTTCCCCCATCCTCACAGAGGCATTGGTAAATGCCCCCAGACTCTTGCTAGGGAAGCAACCATCTACGAGATGAAGAGAATTCCACTGCTGTGACAGGTCCTGTCAAAATCAGTGACACAGGCTCCACCAGGATACTGGGATATTAGGAATGCATTGAAACTGTTTAGAAATGCACACCAAGAATGTGCTCCAAATTTCTGCGAGTTCAGTTTCAGAGCATGAGATTCTCACTTCACTGGAACCCTCAGGCTCTGAGGAGAGCTGTTGGATCATCTGGTGAGCAGCCTGTCACAGGAAACAGGGAACCAGCAAGGATGTAGGGGAAATGAAGGGCATGAACCCCAAGAAACTAAAACTGGGAGCTCTCTGACTACTTCAGAGCCCAGAGTGGGACACCCATCCAGGCAGGGCACTGGAGAAACAGCCTCAGAACATCCTGCAGACTGAGGGGGGGGTTTGCCTACAGGGATACAGAACTCCTTCCAGAGATGTAGGGGAAAAGAGCGTGTTTGGACATGGGGAAAACTTACAATGGATCTTTTAAGGGAATTACAGGAACATAACTGAATCTTCAGGGAACAACCAAAGGTAGTCTGGGGAAGGACTGAAGTGGATCAGGGAACACACAAACCTCAGGGGCCTGAAGGAGCATGGACCAGCAGTTCAGGCAGAGCAGGATATCTGGGGCCAGGTACCAAGTATCTGGCCAGCTTAGCCAGAGCACCTGAGAGCAGCTCCTGGAGCAACTGACCTATTGTGTACATGTGTCTTCTACTAGTGGACCTCAGTCCTCATGACCTGAAGAGCAAGAGCAGGATGGAGCTGTTCACATGTGTGTGAAAGTTGTGTGTGTTTATGGGGTGGTGGCAAAGGCTCTGCTCTGAGAGTGTGGGTGCACATGCCTGCTGGGACTAGGGGGCAGAACTTCAGCAGCCTCACAGCTCTGGGCCTGCTATGGGAGGATCTTCCCAGGCTCCTGAAGCCCACTGGAATCAGCTGCTTTTCACAGGAGCATGGCTGCTTCCACATTCAAGCTCTGCCTGCATTTGATTTTGGTTCTGGACAAGGAAACCTCAGACCCCACTTCTACTGTCAGAGCAGTCATTGTGCTTGGGCCCAGAATTTGCTCTTACCAAGCTGGTTCTTCATCCCCATGAGAACAGAGTTCATGTGAGCTTTGGATGCATAGAGTTTGCTTACGGCCCTCCGAGAGCGGATCAGCTCCTTCGCCAAGATCACACACACATCTCTCTGATTCTTTTTGGCAGCATCCTTTATTGACCTCTTCACCTTCTCCTCTTCCCTTTGGATATCTGGAGTACAGAAAAACACAGCAAATAGTGACACACTCCTAAGGATATAGAACTCAGTCATTTTTTGGGGTATGCTTCCAATGCAAAGAATTGTTTCTGCTTGATTTCAGATTCCCTCTGTTACTCGAAGACCCAGTTCTAGGCTGATTTACATGTCAGCTGATTAATTCAACTAAATCTTAATAGGAAAATTCTCATTACTGAACATCCAGCTCAGTAATTTCCTTGGCAGTCAAGAGTACTCTAAAGGACTGTCTGAGAATATTAGTCCACAATGCTGAGCTAACTAAGAGCTTACAAAGCAAAAAAAAAGGTGCTGTAAGAACAAAGCACTCTGAGAGGATGACTTGACTTACAACTTCAAAATAACTTCCTGACTATTAAACTGGCCTGATACAAATATATATACATGTAACTTAAAACGTCCTGCTCAAACTCTCCTGGCATCCAGCTTTGTTCAACAGCTTTTTTTATGTGTGTGCTTAAGTGGGAATACTGAACTAAGCATGAGCACCAAAGAGTTGGTTGGATTTGAACTATTAAACACGAAAAAGGCCTTCTTAAATACCATTGGTTTCTCCAGCAAATGTGATGTGACTGGTCACAGTTCTGCCCTGCCAGGTAACACTGGCTGTGAACGGCAGGAGCCAGGTACTCCAAAAAGCCCAGAGTAAAAAATGCAAGAGTAAGCAGGGACAATATCAATCTCCCTTCTTTTCCAGACTCAGCAACAAATTAGCCACCGATGAAATGGGGATCTCAGAGTCCACAAGAAAAATTATCCTAAAGTAAATAAAGAATTCAGATAATAAGGGTTCCTCACCTTCCTGCAAAGAGTTGATTGAAATGACTGTAAGAACAATTATTTCAAGGAAAGCCTCTACTCAGATTTAGCTTTGAGTCTTCTTGATTTATGCCAGACAAAGTTCTACGTTGGAAGAATCAGAAGCTGCCCTTTTATAAAAACAAAGGCATCAACACTTTGTTTTCTGGCACAACTTGGAGACTTCAACACAGCTTCTCAGGTGGGAGTTAATGAACCCTGTACACAAGACCAGGATTTCTCTCAGTATCATTCACCGAGGTGTTTACCTTAAAGGACTAGCAGAAAAGTGTAGGACCATAATCAGAAAAAATGTAACTTTGCTGCTTTTGTTCTATTACTTTCAGAAATGCCACAAACTTCAAGATATTTGTATGTCAGACACGGGACTGAGCTGAGTCCCAGCATATCAGAGCAGGTAAGAAAGAGCTGAGGTGCTCCAGCAGAAAGCACCAGAAGTACTCCAGAAATACTGAGGGATTACAACATTCACTTTGTCAGGCTGAAAACAACCACAAGTATTGTGTTACCACACCCAGGCTAGTGTAGGGCAGCCTGCACCCCAGTGAATGCTTTCACTGGCATGAACTACTGAGAATGAGATCAGTGGCACAAGTATGCAAGAACAGTCAACTCCATCTTTGAAAGTCAGTGCCAGCCACACTCCTCAAGGGAGCCAAAGTCACTCCCCCAGTACCTTTGCAGCACTATCAAGCACAAGAGGCACAAAGCACCTGTGAGAGGGACTCACAAGCTCAGCAAAACACAAAGTTACTGTATTACTCCAACTCTATCAACTCAAAAAATTCAATTCTGAAGTAACAAAGATACCTTTTATTTCTCCAAACCTTCCAAGCCCTGAAAAACAACCCAAAGAGAAATCACTAGAGCAGCAAGAGTCCAACAACAGATGGTTTCAAAGAGTGTGTTGCTATTTTAGTAACTGTGCTGACTGGGCAAGACAAGTGTTCGAGTGATCCAAGACCACCCATTCCATTCCAGGGGGATCTAGTGTTGCCTTGCTCAAACACATCTAGCACAGCCTTCCCCAAGGAAACTAAGACAAGTACCAGCTCATCCTTACTTAAAGATTACAGGGATTTCCTGTGTAAGGCTCAGCTGACACAAGGAAGCATGGCAGAATCCAACTACAGAGGGTAATTTTTTAGTAAGCCTTCAGTGGCACTTGGCTGTCATCCTTCAGGAGCAGCTGGCTAGCCTGGGAAGTGTCCAGCAGAACCATGTTACTTCCACAGGTGACACTTGGTAAAATGTGAAATCCTGGCACCAAGATAGTCTGTACTTTATTTTAAGGGAATTATCAGTATAGCAGATTGTTGGTGGTTAGTGCTGAACTGTATTTCTTTGAATGCAGGACTCTGAAAAGCAGACATGTTTAGAGCTGCTAAAATAATTAGATTTGCATCCACATCAAAACATCACACTATCATGTAACCTAGCATCTGTGTAGGCCATTAAAAGTATTATGGCATGTAAAAAGTGAAGAGAAACTCGAAATCTCAAGAAACATCAGTAGTGAACACATGGGTAGTTTGCTTCTGTGGAAGGTGCAACCTCTAAAATATATTTTGCTAGTAAGATCAGAGTTGCAGCTCCTCTGTGCCAGATACATCTACACAAAGTGCCTGGGAGAAAGTAAAAGAATTCACATCCTTGTACATCAGTTTTCCTGGGAAACACATAAACTGTTCTTCATATTGGAGACAAGGACAAAGACAGACTTTGTACTGCACAAGCAACTTCCTCCAACCAACTCATACAAGTCTACAAGAGGGAGAAGACACAAACCCTGCTGGGTTACTCCAGAGGCACAGGGCTGGGGAAGAATGGGGAATGGAGGATGTACTCCTCAGGGCATCACTCCAAACAGGCACCTGCCTAGTAACCAGATGCTGACACAAAATATCCTTCAGCAGCAAATGGACAAATCCCAGGGACAGAGTAGAAGACAAAGAAAGAAAAAACAAAACCTAGGCCCAAACCTATTTTCAGGCTCAGGGAAGGCAGGTAGAACAAATCCTGAACAGGAGGGCAATATAAGCAACTCCCCTGCTTTTCAAGTCACCTTCAGCACTGTAATGCTCATTATTTAACAGCAAAACACCCATCCACCGAGAAAAAAATCCTTTTTTTTTCCCTTCCTCTTTTCTGTTTGTAATTTTTCCCAGCTGACAGAAAGCTCCTTTTCTTTGGCATGTGCACTTTCACACTAGTACATGCCAGTGGAACAGTCTACATGTGGAATTATAACCACACTGATACTACTCATGAAATCAATGTGGGTGAAATTCTGGGTAATACATCTAATATATGTTATCCAAAGGATTTAAGAGCATTATGTCTTACTGGGAGCATTAATATTAATGTTCTTTTGAAAATTTTACTTGGATAACTTCACAGCGACATCATTTTGTAACACAGACTATGTCTGGCCCCAGGATCACATTCATCTTCCTTTACTCCAGATGTGATAGACTACCCCAGGTTATTAAATTTCACAGCCTGCCTTAATTAAAGAAAAAAAACCCAAAACTTGAAGGCACACAAGGAGAGTAAAAACAAAAAAATGAGAGACAAGTACAAACCTCTGATCTGTCTATCAATCACTCTCATTTCTTTCCTTATCTTCAAGGACCATTCATTGACCTTAAAAAGAGAAAGTGAGAGTTACTTGAAATTCCAACTTTAAAACTATGCTTTGATACTTTCATGTAACTTAAATATTCAGTATCAAAAGCAGCACTTCAAAATGCATGAGCTTCAAGCTATGAGTGATGTTAAAATATTTCATTATTCAAATAATAAACCCCCTAAACTTTGCAGAGATACCCCCAGTTACTGCACTGCTCTTAATGTTCAGACAAGGAGTTAAGGAGGACCTTTATAGATCCCTTCCAACCAAAACTTTTGAATGATTCCATGATGTAATCTGTGAGTCAGATGCTCACTGCCTGGCTAAATTCCCACATCACAGCCATGTCACTGCACAGAGGGAACTTGCCACAGGGGATTTCAGCAGAAGGGACAGACTTTGGCACAGGATGACAGCCCCATGACTGCTACTGCCCATTTCAGTCAGGAGGATCCCCAGGAGGTCTTCAAGCCAGCCCCTTCTCAAAGCAGGATCAAGTTCAGAATTCAGACAGGTTGTTCAGGGTCTCATCCATTGAGTTTTGACACTGTTTGAAGGCAGAGACTTCACAGCCACTCTAAGCAAATGCCCTTAAAATACTCCTGTGTGGTGAAGACTTTTTCTCATAGAATCCTGGAACGGTCTGGGTTGGAAAGGACCTTAAAGATCATCTATTTCCAATGCCCTGCTGTTGGCAGGGCCACCTTCCATTAAACCAGATTGCTTAGAGCTCCACCCAACCTGGCCTTTCATGTTCAATTCAAAACTCTCCTGTGGCCATCTGTAGCTGTAGCCCCCCTCCTGTCACTGGACACACCCCTCAAGTACCTGTCTCTATCTTGACTACAACCTCACCAGAGGCAGTGAGAGGCTTTAGACCCTTGCTCCTTCAGCTTCTCCAAGCCAAAATGAGCCCAGTTCCCTAAACCACTCCTCCTGCATCACAGGCTCCAGCCCTCCTCCATCCTGATGCCCCTCTGCCACACTTCCCCCAGTTTGCTGAGATCCCTCTGGAACTGTGTACCCACACTGGGACACTTCTGCAGGTGTGGCCTCTTCACTGCTGACTGGCACAGTGACTGAACACTCAATGCTGTGACTACAGCTTCCTAACATGGCCCCACTTGCCTTCATTGCTGCAAAGGTGCACAGGGAACTCATTTATTATCCACAGGAAACCAGATCCTTTCCTGCAGAGCTGGTGCCCAGCCAGCTGCACATCCCTGCCTGCAGGGATGGTTGTCCCACCTGCACAATCTTGTATTGCTCAACATCATGAGGCTCCTGCTGTATTCTTCCCACTTGCTCAGGTCTCTCTGCCCTCCAGCTTCCCTTCCTCTGCCTTTGGTGGGGTTCAAACACAGCCATTCCTTCAACAGCTCCCTCCTGGCACTTGCCAAGATCTCTCTGTTCCAGATCCTCTGGCTCACCCAGGAGGTGCGGAGCTCCACTTGCCCCTACTGCCCCTCTAGGGAAGCAGAGTGAAGAGAATTTGAGAAATGAAAACTTGTAAAGCAAGATCTCTTTGGTGCACAACCCCATCAGAGCAACAGATTTAGACTTTCACCAGTCTCAAAAGACTTCCTCTTGGTCGTGATGAACAAGACTTTGTTTTGACTACAGACAAAAGCCACCATTTGAGGTGTCCAAACAGAAAATCAGCTTAAAACCCCCACATAGAACCCAAAGCCCTGCATAGGTGCTGAAGTTTCTAACAGGTTTCAGAAAGCTCCTGTACCTTTAATTACACTCTGGGTTTACAGGCAAAAAAACCCCAAACCCCTGCAAAACTGACTGCAGCCTCCCCTCTTGTTCTTCAGAGCAGAGGAGACAATATTATTATTATTATCATTATTATATCATTATTATTATTATTCCTCACCCTGATAGAAACCTAAGAAGGTCCCTTTTTTGAGTATGGATTACAAGAGAGGAAAAAAGCAGGGGGGAAGAGACTGAAGGAAAACATGACAGGGCTCTGGCTAGCCAGCTGTCCTGTCTCAACTCAAACACCCAGCAGAGATTTGCTCTGCACTTGTATTTTGGAACAAACCAACACACAACAAGCCTTCATGTACAAGCACAATCAGCAACTGTCAAATGAACCACAGCAGGATTCACAGCTTCTGTCTCGGGGATGCACAGCCCAGCACAAAGACACCATTAAAGCAAGACTGGTTGTGTGATGTCATCAATCCCTGCTTACTCTGACAGCAGAAAATGCTATCACATCTCATCCATAGCACTGCCAGGAATCAGCTGCTTGACATGACTGTCCTGAAGGCAGAGCTGGGTGCTTATGGCTTCCCTGGTGCTCCCAACTCATCTCCTGTTTTGTGTAAGAGGAGGAGCAAATCCCACTGAGTCTCATCCATGCTCCCAGCTACATGACACAGCAGTTTGTTGAGCTGCAAAGAAGCCACACTGCCCATCTCACACAGGACACAGATACACAGATATGAACCATGGCACAAGGCAGCAATGCTGGAAACAGGGGTATGTGGTCCAGCTAAACAAAGATAATTATCCTGAGCACAGCTCCATGCTGATGAAGCAATTCTGCTTCCACTCCCGATCTAAACAAGAACATCACTCTCACAGCACTGCATCCTGCCAGAGTGAGCCAGCAAAGCACTCAAGCTGAAAAGAGCCAACTCAGACTGCACTGGAGGAAAACCCACTTTTAAAGTTCAAACGATCCAGACACAGCATTAAAAGTATAATAAATCCCCAGCTTTAGACAGGCTGAAATGCATCACCAGCTCTTCTCAAGGACTGAAGGTATTTGCCTTGTATTGATCATAAATAAATGATCTCACATCAACAGAATGGGCAGACAAAGGAACCAAGGGCAAATCATCACCATCACAAAAATGTGAACCCCACCCCATCATCATCCACCTCCTGCAGTGCTTGCAGGGCTCCCTCTAGCCCTGCATCTTGTGCACAGCTGCTGGCAGACACGAGCTAAACAGCGCTGTCTCCCCATCAGCTAGGATACAGAAACAGCTACTGCTTTTTCCTTATAAAGCTCCAGTGAGGTACAGGAGGAAAGGAGTTTTTAACTATTAATGGGTTTCTCAGTATCAGTGTTAGGCCTGTGAAGTCACCACGCCAGCCTGCACCCCAAGGGAGTGCCCATGACAGCAAGAGGACTCACATCAACTCTCCCTACACCTGTTCCATACTGCCCTTGAAGGGTCTTCTGCAAAGAATCACAGAATCATTGGCTTAGGAGGGGATCTCTGGAGATCATCCAGTCCAAACCCCCTGCCAAGGCAGGGTCAGCCAGACCAGGTGACACAGGAATGTGTCCAGGTGGGTCTGGAATGCCTCCTAAGAGGGAGACTTCACAACCTCCCTGGGTAGCTGTTCCAGGGCTCTGCCTCCCTCAGCATAAAGAAGTTCTTCCTCATGTAAAGGTGGAGGTTACTGTGGTGTAGTTTATGGCCACTGCTCCTTGTTTGTCCTGTCGCTGTGCACCAGCAAAAAGAAGGTTTGAGGCAGATGGCACCATCCTCCAAGAGCTTCAAGATGACCCACAGACTGTGCTACTGGAAAACATGGCAAGTTCCTCAGTTAGGGAAGGCAAAAGAGCAGCCCTCAGACAGAAGGCAGGGACTCCTCCGTGCAGCATGACCACATGTGTGGTTACACTGTTGTCTGATGTGCTACCCCAGCCCTGAGAGCAGCAGTCCCCAACCCCAGCTCTCCCTGTGGTCTCTTGTACCACACTCAGGAACACGGGGGACTGACCCAGCCCACACAGTGCTCAGACTCAGGCAGAGGAGGAAGGGACAGGACACTCCCAAAGGTACATTCCTCATCAGATTCTCTCACCCCACAAGCAACAACCTGCTCACCTGGGACTCAGCTGCTGCAAAGCACCAGGGAACATCTGTGACACTTCAGCTTGTCTAAGCCTTCAACTTGTGTGCCTGTCATCCTTCTCCTTGCTGCTTTTCCAGTACTTCTAATGTATTTGCTCTTCCTCTCACCAAACCACAGACTTTTTTCACTAACATATTCCTAGCTACATATGAAAGGTAACAGTGAAATCTGCCAGTGTCTACTTTAATTTCACTGTGACATCAGAAAGCTGTTCATAGAAACACAGTTTGTCTACATACTCATCTTCCCCCTACAAGTCCGAACATTTCAGCTCCTGTTTCCTAACTTTAAGGCTGAGGAGCTAGAGGAGCTAGAATCATAGAATCACAGAATGTTAAGGGGTTGTAAAGAGCTTTAAAGACCATATACTTCCAACCACCCCTGCCATGGGCAGGGACATCTTCCACTAGACCAGATTGCTCAAGGCCTTATCCAGCTTGGCTTTGAACATTTCCAGGTACGGGGTAGTGACAGCTTCCATGGGCAACCTGTTCCAGTGTCTCACCACCCTCACAGGGAAGAATTTCTTAGTATCCCACCTAAATTTCCCCTCTATCAACTTGTATGCATTCTCCCTTGTCCTGCCACTCCAGTTCCTCACAAAGATCCCCTCGCCGGCTTCCCTGTAGGCCCCTTCAGGTACTGGAAGGTTCTGTGAGGTCTCTATTGGACCGGTCCCGGGTCGGGTGTAGCCTGCGCCAGGGCCAGGCCGAGCCCGGCCCCTCCGCAGTCCCCGCCTGACGCCATAGCAACGCCGCACGGAGCTGCCGCCACTCCCCCCTAAAGCTCCCGACCCCCGCCATCCCCCGGCCTCGCCTCGGCGGCTCCGGCCCCTCACCAGCTCCTTGGGCGGCTTCTCGGGGGTCTTCCCGAACAGCCCCATGGCGGCCGCACCGCCCGGCACTTCCGGGTTCCCCACAGCCGGGCCGGGCGCAG